>CM068952.1:122129435-122151172 GCA_035128595.1 Eptatretus atami | reverse complement strand
GACCAACTCCACATTAATGCCCATGATTTTGAAATAAGATGTTGGACGAGCAGGTGTCCACATACTTTTGGCCATGTAGTGTAGCTATATTTTGCCCTCCTTTTAGACAAATCCAACCACCGCCACCCAATGTTACACCACCATTTTGTTGTGGACAGTATAAGTACCTCAGAGCTTTGGCTCTCAGTGAAACCAAGAATGAAACACAATTAACCTTTTTAAAGTCCATTAAATAATTAAATTTGATAGATTAATTTTAAAACTTTCCCATCATGACGGGTACTTTTGCTTGCTGTTCCAGTCACTGGAGATGGGGTACTTTTGCTGGTTTTTGAATAAAGTTGCAAAGCAAGAATGAAACCTCACATGAGTGAAATTTTATTTGATAGAATGGCACAAGAAGAAACCAGAGGCAAGCAAGCACATCAGCATTTTACCATGTCAGCAGTAAGGTCTTTGAAGGTATACAGAAGTGGAGGATCCTCAGACTGCATACTCCACCAAGCCAGTGCTCAAGATTACAAGATCAAATTTGAAGTCGGATGCTATAAATCCGATCACCCATAACAAATCAGCACAGTAGAATTATGCCCCCCCACCCCCTCCCCAAAAGCTGATGTTTTGAGAAGCATGAGCGCACCAATCCCAGTTTGCAAGGCGTCCCAATATTTAGGAAGAAAACGTTTCTTCCACCCCAAAGAAAAAATATGCCACCTGGAATTGCACAGAGTAAAAATGAATGAGCTTTTCTTATTTTGGAATACTCAAGCTCAGTGAGTCAAACTATCTTTTGTTCCACATCAATCATCTCATCCCCAAATAAACGAACTTCCCACACTGCACGTGCCACAAACAACACAAAATGACATGCAGAGATAGCCATGAACTAGCATGATGCACGCTTTAACACAATTACAAGAATACACCGATTTCTCCTACACCGTAACAAAAAGAAATCAAAAAAAACAAACAAAAAAACAACAACAAAAACATGAGTGAGCAATCCCCCTGCACATTTTCACTCATCCCCGCAGATGTCTTTATGCTTCCTCTTCATTTCATCAAAATCAAAATCCATGCCGGTCACCCTCTTGTATATGTCTTTGATGTCTTGGCAGGTGCTTTCAAAGTGTGTGGTGGCGTCATAGCTCTTCGAGACAAAGATCTGCAAACACAATTGTCACTTAGAGGACATGTAACACGACGTGTTATTTTCAAGCATATCAACTGCTTGTTGATTAACAAAGGGGACGGTGTGATCTTTGCAATATGATGGAACCGTTTCAGTGAACAAATTCAACTTGGTCTTGGCAGAAAAATAATTGCAAGATGATAATGAAAGGTCGATCATGAAAAATACAATAAAACCGGAGCGAAGTCGACGGCGTGTCATCGCAAATCCCCACCGAAAACAAAGTTGAAAGATGGCAAAAAGTTCCACCAGGAACGGATGACCCAATACCAATTTTTTTTAATTTTAGTCTCGTTTTGACCTGCGTGACCCGAAGTCCCCTGGAAAAATTAGGCATGAACCGGAAGTGAACTCCAAAAAATACAAAAACCTTACATATTTCACACACCCCCAATGTTGATTGTGTATACAAAGTTTCATTTAAAAAACGTTTTAAAATGTGCCCGTAATTGCAGAGTTGCATTTTTGGGGGTATTTGACATTTTGACCTTGCCCCAGGTGGCAAGGCCAATAATTAAACCACTCCCACACCTTCCTGCCATGTAGTGATCACAACTATCAAGTTCGGTGAATTTCTGCACAACCGTTTAGGAGGAGATAGCGTGATGGACAAACACAGACATAAAGACAGACAGACAGACGCCGATTACAAGATCCCCATTTTTTGTTTTTACAAAAAGCATGGGGATAAATATTTCATTTGGGATGAGCACTACTCACCTGGCTTTCCTTCCCCAAGTCGGTGGGCTCATACAAGTCACTTAAGAATATAAACCTGCATGGATGGAGGGGGGGGGAGAAGGGTTGGTATTTACAATTTCAGATGCAGTAAATCGGACAAAACAAAGAAACAAGTTGCTTCCAAGGTATGTTCAAAATCTATCTAATTTTACATGCACAGATAAACTCCACTAAACTACCTCTCCCAGTCAAAGGTCATGCAAGTGCAAAATCAGGGGTAAAATAATAAATTCCACCCACAAAGTTAAAACAGAATTTAAACATGTCTGTGGTACTTCCCATCATTAACCACCTCTTCTTAACACTCTCCAACCCAACCTCAAAATTCTTCCTTGTGAAAACTCCACAAAAATAGAATTCCCACCATTGCATTTCTGCTCCCCCACCCACACATACAAGGACCTCGCACGTCTTCCTTTCTTTTTCCAGTTCACCCAATCAACTCCCCACCCAAATTCCTATTCTCTCTTGCTGTTATGTCATCTTGGTTCCTGGGCGCTCCAAAAAGAGCAGGAAAATTGGCAACGACACCAGTCTCCAAATTATTATAGACAACTTGACCGACAGAAATGGCTTCAATAACATTACCACAATTGACCTCATGGCAAGCTTGTACAGGTCTTATTAATCAACCAGACAATCCAGCTCTTGGTTTGGGATGCTTTGCCGTTCTTCTACCAGTAGCGGGCTATCGTATGCAGCCTCTGGCTGCTGGTTGCATCACTTAATGGGGTGCGGTTGCCGTTGATGCAGTCCCCTCTATTTCCAGTACACTGGTACTCATTCCGCTGACCTCGAAAGGATGACAGGCTGAGTCAACCCCACCTGGTGCGAATTCAACGGTCGACAGGGGCTCGAACTCAAGACCCTAAGATCTTAAACCAGCCACCTTAACCGTTAAGCCAACACCAGGCTTCTTCTACCAGTGATACTTACAGACTATCACAAACATGCCTCTGTAGGAAGTCGTCAGAATGTTAAATCGCATTCAGGAGCAGATATCGTGCATGCCAGTCCATACGAATGATGATGTGGCCTTGAAATGCAACACTGATGTGTCCATTATGTGGACGGGCATTGTCATCCATAAAGATAAAGATGGGACCTTGCTGTTCAGCCAGAGGGATGACGACACGTGCCATCTCGTCCCCAAATCTGACACAAGTCATAGCACCCCCTCTGAATGATAGGATAATTTATTTGGCCAACTTGAGCCAGACCATATCAAGTCAGCCCCCACCAAAATGACCAACGAGAAAATGGCTTCCACCATCATATCTCCAGTCTTTAGCATGTCCATAGCTGAAGTCAAGACAAAACCTGTACGAATCGGTGAAAAGACGCCAATGGTTTTGCCCTCCGATTGGGGAGAGATGCCCATTGTATGCATTCCTGTTGATCTTGCTGTGTTAGAGGGTTGCAAAGTAGTGGTCTTCGGGACCTCATTCCAATGACGTGATGCCCGTTTCAAACCATCTTGGTAGACATTTAAAGGTCTTCTTCTTTGCAAGGCATTCTGCAGAAATAATGTTCAGAAGCAATTCCTCCATGCAAGGGTGACATGATAATGATCTTCACAAGGGGTTGTAACCTATAAGCGACCTAAAGGTTTTTCCATGAACCGTCAAATCTGATACCTCGTCAGTACCCGATTTCCGATGACACCATTATAAACACGGTCCTGAAACAATGTTTATTGAAAGCAGCAGTCTGAGAAAACAGGAACTGCTTGCTCTCCCTTCTTTTCCCCCCTCCCATCAAATGGTACTACGTCACAGCAAACTGGTCCTTTGGACGGTTATGATAATATTCACAATATTGGCCGAAAGGCACTGTGGCTCACCTGGAGCTAAATATTCAATGCACTCAATTCAAGTAGCAGCTGACATTGCTGTTTGAGATTTTAGACACCACAATGACCCACTCAAAATGAGATTAGGAGTGGCTTCATGCATCTTAAACATAATTTAGTACGCGAATAAACAATTTTGCTGATTATTATTCAAGGAACAGCCAAAATGGCTGTTTTGTGACTTTTTGACTGTTCAAAAAATAGTTGGCGGGCAGCTCATGGGGCAAATAAACAACACTACAAATGCGGTGGCAAAACCTCACTTCTGATCAATTGGCTCCAGCAAATGTAGTGCTGGTTGGAGCTCCTCTTCAGGTTTGTTGGTCTCTACAGTCGTGCTGGCGATGGCGATGTACTTTCCATCCGCAGCCACGTTGTGTGTCGAGGAGATCATGCACACATAGATGTCTGCACAGGAAAATAAGCAGTGCAGCCTGAATATCAACAGAACAATTTGGAAACTGCTGCAAATGCTGTAGCATTATTAGCCTGTCCACTTACGCACGTCCTGGAGATGGGGTTTTTGCAATTGTGTGTGTGGGCGTGTGCGTGTGTCCAGGGCGTAACCTTTTTACCATTTGAACTTTTGTCATCAAATTTTCAACAAAGAAAGTAGGTCAAAATGTCAAAGGGCAGAGCCACAGTAAGTAGAAATAGCCCTCATCAGCCCGGTCGCTGTGTCAGCACAAGACGGCCAAGTTTTGTTGTTTCCATGTTGCTTTATTTATTTACCATTTGAGTTTCAGTGTGTGTCCAGAGCATAACCTTTTTAACCTTTTGAGATTTTGTCATCAATTTTTCAATAACGCAAGAAAAAAAATGAAAAAAAACAAATTTTAAAAGCCTAATTAAAGAAACCCTAATTCCAGGGTTTCGAAAAAAAAATGTTTTTTTTCTTTGTATACAAAGTCAAGGTTCGCCAGGGAACGAGAATACAGAACGGATCAGGACGCAACCAAACAAAAGAAACAGTATAAAGAGAAGTGAAACACCACCAGCAGGGTTGAAGGATAAAATATAAGTAGACTTGGCCAAATAAAGGATGTGGGAAGAATGAGGGGAAGGGAAGGATGCAAAAGTGACCTTTACAGTCTGAAAAGGCAACCATCAGGTGAGCAAGGTGGCTACAACAGCAAACTCTCAGTAAGGAAAAACTGGAAATTTGCAAAGATGTGGTCTGGGGTGGGGGGGGATCATGATATTGGGTGGGCAATGATCTGAGATGGTGGTGAACAGCTGTCTTGAAGACCTGGAAGGAAGAATGAGATTGAAGGGAATGTGGAAGTTGGTTCCACAGGTGGGAAAAAGAAGAACAAATGAGTGGAGGTGTAAAGTGATCCTGGATTCAAGTAGTTTCTCCAGAAGGGAGGGGGGGGGGGAGGGGGAACAAAGCAGAGAAAGAGCAGAGCAGAGGATGCAAGACCAAAAAAGGTGGTGAAAGACAGACCACAGACCTGTCTGTGATGGGAAATGGGAAAGTGATAGCCCATAGACTCAGCTTCATCACAGTAAATTCCAATGATCTTCAATTTATTATTGCAGCAATAATTGACTAAAATGCATGCAACTGGCATGAAATTAAATATGAATTATTCTGCAGACCGAGTGTGTATTTAATTAATTATCGAGTGATTTAACTTAGCCACAAAATTTTTGAGTCATTAAAATGCATACTTATCGGATTTTCAATTCTGATGGTTCACTACAAAAATATGGAAGGCATAAAGTTGACGATGCAAACTCATACCTCACAGGGTGCCATCCAGCAAAAACGGAACTCGTTAAACGGTCCTAACAATATAATATCACAAAAGGTCACAGAGGTTGAAGAGGGGCATTGCTTGTTCGGACATGAGGAGACTGATGTGAACGTAAATCTCATATACAAATCTCCTTGTGGAGCAAGGAAAGAAGAATATTCAAGTCAATGCTGAGAACGATGATATTTTTGTTCTCTTGATGTCCTTTTTGTGGAATTGGCAAAAACATGATGTCTCCATCCATATCAAGAAGATTGATGGCTCGCTCAGACAAACACTTCATTCAATGAACTTGGAGCTGCATGTAGTAATCCGCTCGCCGCACACGCCTTGACAGGTTGCGACACTGTCTATCTCCTAAATAAGGGTGAAGCTTTGGCAATCACCGCTATCAAAAAAAAAAGCACAGAAACCTCCAGCTGCACATCTTTGGAGAGCTGAATGCCGACATAGAAGTGCTGATTGTTGGTAAGGTCTTTATGTGTGTTCTCCATGGTACCAAGAAGGTTGTGACCAAGAAGGACTTGCGCCATAAGATTTTCAGCGGAAGAAATCAAAACATCGAAACACTCCCACCAACAGAACTTGTGTTTGAGAGCCAAATCCTTCAAGCTCAACTCCAATGCATTGTGCAAGTCAGAAAAATCAGAAAGATCAGCCAGCTCACGGATGTCATTAAATTTAGGATGGGAATTGGAAAGTGGAATCCTCCAACTTGAGACTGGGATCAGAGTGAAATGTGCCCCGGAACTCGTGAAAGTTATTGCATGTGGGTGCGCTTCTGAGAAGCCAAGCCATGTGCCAGAGCTTCATGCAGCTGCAGGGCAGCAGGACCTTCTTTCACTACTTGTTGTAAATGTTCAGGATGAATGGCAACTTGTCAGAATGAATTCAGAGGACAAGGCTAATGTAGCATCATCTAAACATTAAGGTAGTGGAGATGAGGTCGATTTCATCAGATGAACTGTGACCAAAATGCCTCAACTCGTCAAGTCATTTACGGATTTTTTTTATGGACCTCTTTAAAAGTGATTTGCGTACGTGTTGGAACTCATGTGAAGTGGTTTGTGGAATTCATGGACCTTCTTTTGTCGTATTTGCACTCGTTGGAATTTTGAAAGAACTTGTAAAAATAGTAAAAAATATACAATTGATATTAAATGATGACATTGTTATGCAATAACCATCATAATTGTTTCATTCGACACCTTAGTGTTCATTTTGTACCACGATTGCTGAAGTAATCGTAGATATTTTTTTCCCCCGAAACCCTGAAAATTGGCCGTTTTTATTTTTTTTATTTTAGTGTATACCCAGTTTAGGTCCATGCACAGAAAATATATTGCTTTAATAAAATAAAATAAAATATAAAAACATGACAGAGTGACATCATGCACGAACTCAGGACACCCTATAAATCAAACAAGCCGGTAGGCGACGAGGGATTCGCTAGGATCGAAGCGCTGGATACGACGCTTTTCATTCTGACCGATCCACCGACGAAGATTCATTGCCAAGACGTATTGGTTCACATACAATTGTTCCTCTGCCTGGCAAGATTTTCCTATTGCGTATTTTGCCAACTGGCACTCTCATAAAAATGACGGTAAATAGACACCCTATTTTGAAGGACTACCATTTGAAAAATAAACCTAAATCAAAAATCGGCTCGAGTAAATTAGGGACGATTAAGTAAAAAATAAAAGTTCATTATTTTTGTTGACATTACCTCAGATGACGGCAAACAGAGTGGACGTCAGAAGAACACGAAACAAAACGTAACGTGGAGAGAGAGGAGAGAGAAAGAAAAAATAACCATAAACAGAACAACAGATGTTCAGGGAAATACGAACCAGACCGTGGGTAGCGCGAGAAGACTTCCTGGTCGGTTGTTTTTGATGAACCTGGCGTGTAGCGGACGATAACATAACGGGGGGTGTAGAATTTTTTAAAAAAGATGTTTTTCAAATTCCACATAACTTGATTTATACCATATTATTAGAATCCACAAAACAGAAATGCCGGTGATTCCATTTATTTTGGATCCTTTTCACTTTGGTCAATAACGTTTGGATCGAAGAGAGATCGAAGGTGGAACGACGGTGTAGTTCCTTACAAACACTGTATACACACATTAAATGACGGTAAATAGACACCCTATTTTTGAAGGACTACCATTTGAAAAATAAAACCTAAATAAAAAATCAGCTCGAGTAAAATTTTCTAAATATCTCGAAGTGTTTAATTCCGAAGTCTCGTTTCTCCACATTCAAAACTGTAGGACAAGTATTGAAAAATAGTGAACGTGCGGTTTTTCGCCTGGGATAGCACCGGTCGTTGCTTAGCAACGAAACTCAAAAGCGCACATTCCCAGCTCATATGGCACCTTTTTTCGCCAAGTTTCATCGAAATCGGTTTGCTGTTTGTGCTGTGGAGCCTCGCGTTGAAGACACACACACACACACACACACACACACACACACACAACGGAAAACCCGACAATAAGGGATATCTAGCGAATCAATAATTAAAGGTGGTGTGTGGTCGTGGAATCGTTTCAGTAAATAAATAAATAATTAAAGGTGGTGTGTGGGTCGTGAATCGTTTTCGGTAAATAAAAAAATAATAATTGGAGGTGGTGTGTGGGTGGGGAATCGTTTTCGGTAAATAAATAAATAATTGGTGGTGGTGTGTGGTGGGGAATCGTTTCGGTAAATAAATAAATTATCGGTTTGCTGGTTTGTGATGTGGAGCCTCGCGTTGCAGACACACACACACACACACACACACACACACACACACACACACACCACACACGGAAAACCCGATAAACTTCTCTCAATTCTCTTGTTTGACCACACCTCCTGAGCCACACAATTTTCATAAGCCACGCCCACTTTCCTACGCCACTCCCACTTTCCTACGCCACTCCCACTTTCCCTAAGCTCACCCACTTTCCTAAGCCCCTCATAAAAAATGACGGTGAAGACACCGATATTTGAAGGACGCCATTTGAAAAATAAAACCTCAATCAAAAATCGGCTCGAGTAAAATTTCTAAATATCTCGAAGTGTTTAATTCCGAAGTCTCGATTCTCTACATTCAAAACTGAAGGACAAGTATCGAAAATACTGTACGCGGTTTTCTGGCCGCTGCACAGCAACGGTGGTTGCTAGGCAACGAAATTCAAATACTGCACACGTTGGCAAAGTTTCATCAAAACTGGTTCGGTGGCTCGTGCTGTGGAGCCTCGCGTTGCGGACACACACACACACAGAGACAGACGGAAAACCCGACAATAAGGGATATCTTGCATATATAGCGAATCCAACAACCAAAAATAAATAAAAACATTTGCAAGGTGAAGCAAAAATAATGTACAAATAGTATTTTACAAAAAATAACCCTCCTGACAATACACAAAAGCCCGAACTTCCTTTCACATATGCAAAAACACTTACCAGACTTCCTCGAGACCTGCTTTTGCGGGATTATGATTTGACATGAGCTGACATTATCTGTGTTGTTGATGGGGTGACTGAGGATGCAGTAGGCCCGGATCACCTGGCCCACCTTCTTCACACGATCTGGCACGTAGCTTGGGTCACAGATCAGCTGCTTGCATCGAACAATCTATACAACAAGGGTGTGTGGGTTGCCAAAAGGTGGACAACTGAAGTAGGAAGGAAACATTTTGGTGGCACCACCATATATTACCCATTCCCCCAACTCTAATTCTAATATGCACAAAAAAAGAAACCTTCCTTTCTCCACCAACTCTTCCCTGCTCTCAAACAACCACCCTACCTCTTCTCTGCCACGGTGAAGATGCACGACCTTTTGTTTTATTACCTTCGCCACCAAAGGTGAATGGAGCTTATGTTTCAATCCTGTCTATTTGTTACTTGCAAAATGGAAGATTTTTCAAGTGTATTGGCCAGTCGAGTCTGTCTGTCTGTCTGTCTGTCTGTCTGTCTGTCCATCTGTCTGTGTCAATCGCCTACAGGTCACAAACTAAAACTGATCTACACGAAACTTCACCAAGTTGTCGATGTAGTCTCAACTAAGAAGCCTATTGACTTTGAGGTCAATGGTCAAAGGTCATCTTGAGGTCGGATTTCTAAAATCGTCATTTTTCATCCGATCGACTTGAAATTTGAACAAGATTTGCATATAAAAATTGGGAAACAAACTATTTTTGAGATCAAAAGGTCAAGCTTCGAAGATCATCAATTTCAATCTGAAAAATAATAAATTTTCATCCTATTGACCTGACCTTTGATTAAGGTTGTCAATTTTAATCTCAATGAAATGGACAATTTGATGCATCCATGGCAACCTTTGGAGAGGAGGGTGGATTTTGCAAGTATCGTATTCTGCACGACGTCTTTTTCTTGTTTGTTTGTGAACAAAATATCTCAAAAAGTTGTGGACGGATTTGGACGAAATTTGCTGGAGAGCTAGGATATGTGACAAGGACGAAATTATTAGATTTTGGTAAAGATCCGAATCTGGTCTGGATCTGAGAATTTTTTAAAGTGATTCTTCACCATTGGGAGATGGGGCCAAAAACGACATATAGCAGGGTATCTCAAAAAGTTGTGGACGGATTTGGACAAAACTTTGTGGGCAGGTTGGGTATGTAATAAGAAAGAATAGATTCGATTTTGCTGAAGATCCGAATCCGTATCCGGATCCAATAAATTTTTTGGGTGATTATTCACCATTAAGTGAGAGGGCTAAAATGACAGAGCAGGATCTCTCAAAAAGTTGTCGACGGATTCGGACGAAACTTGGTGGATGAGGTGACAAGAACAAGCTCATTACATTTTAGTTCAGGTCTGAATCCAGATCCGGCCTATCAGTGGGATACAAAAGGTAAACTAATCAGCCTGACGGAGGTATGCACTCTACCGAGTGCCCTTCTAGTTTATTTCTGGCTTCACTATTAAACGGTCACCCTGGTGCTTTACAGGCATGATGTTGCAGTAATGAGTACATCTTCCTCTTGATGAAACATAAGCTAGCTGAAGTGACACAGCTAGCATTCGGTGATGGTCAGATTCCATGGTGTCATTAATTAATTATTTTTTTTAACACTTGGGTCAACGGGTGCCGTACTTTGGCAAAAAGCTCAATTCCTGCCCAGTTTAATCTGGGATGGGCACAGGGGCACATCAGTGGCATGGTTGCGCTCCCCATAAAATATGTAAAACCATAGATAGACTGGTTGCACTTATACCCTGCACTGGAGATGTTCATACTTTTTTGAGAACTTTTGTTTCAAACCTAAGCTAAATCTTGTGTCCAGCTAAATCTTGTGTTTCAGCTAAATCTTGTGTCCAAAACCCATCGCTTTCTCTACCCACCTTTCCCAGTCGCACCCAACTGTCCCTTGGACTCTGTGTCCTTTTCTCCTGACAAGGTGGAGAGCTTGCTGTCAAACCTCGACTCAGATTCTGCAACCGGTCCAGACGGCATCAGCCCACGTGTCCTAAAAACCTGCTCTTCTGCTCTTGCTCACCCTCTCTCTGTTCTTTCACCTCTCATTTGCTCAAGGTCATCTGCCATCTGCTTGGAAATCAGCAAACATCACTGCCCTGCATAAAAAGGTGCAAAAACAGATCCCTGCAACTACAGACCAATCAGCCTTCTCCCAATCATCAGCAAGGTTATGGAATCAATCATCGCTTCGACATTAAATCCTTCCTCTTCTCCAATGGCTTGATTTCCGATCATCAATTTGGTTTCAGACCAGGTCACTCTACCTTGGATATGCTGCTTCTGCTCTCCCACAATGGATGGAGGTCCTCAATGCCAGACATGAAATCAGAGCCGTATCCCGGAATATATCACGTGCTTTTTACACGGTCTGGCACCTGCCCTGCTCACCAAACTCTCTTCCTATGGTATAAAGGCCATCTCCACTCATGGCTCGCAGACTTCCTCTCCTGTCGCAGTCAACGTGTGGCCCTAAATGGAGTTCTTTCATCCCCTCTGCCTGTCCAGGCTGGAGTTCCTCAAGGTAGTGTTCTGGGCCCTGTTCTTTTTCTGGTTTTCATCAATGATCTCTCCGACTCTCTGGAAAATCCTCTTTATCTCTTTGCTGATGATCCACCCTCTGCCATACCATTGGTCATCCCTCAACTGGCAAGCAGCAGCTTTTTCGCTCTATGCAAGATCTGGGTAAAATCACAAACTGGTCCAACACGTGGAACATGTCTTTCAATCCGGACAAATCTCACACTCTCATATGTCTCTCCGAAAGGACCGTTTAGAACCCCCCCCCCCCATCCACTTTCTCAACAATCCTCTGGAAGAAGTCCTTTCTTTCAAGCTTCTGGGTCTCACTATCTCCATGACCTTTCCTGGGAAAGCCACATTTCAAACCTCGCCTCCAAAGCCAGTCGCCGACTGGGAATCCTCCGTCGTGCAAAGTCCTTCCTTGGCCCACCTTGCTCCTGACCACTTACAAAGCTTTTGTCCGCAGCCTGATGGAGTACTGCTCTCCCTCTGGGCTGGTGCTCCTGCCTCCCACCTTTCTCGGCTTCCCGCTGTGGAAACAAAGGCATTTCGGATCATTGCATCTCCCGTGATGAGGCAGAGTCCTTGGGCCTCTCGCTCTCTCACCGCAGCTGGTCGGTGTCTTTCTGTCTTCTACCGTCTCCTCTCCAGCCTCGCCCCCCCTGCTCTCTGCGATTTGTCCCCACAACATTTCCCAGGGCGCTCAAGGTCCGCCAACAACCCCCTTCTGGTAAAACTACCAAAATCACGAATCCATGCTCACCTTCATCTTTCATTCTCTTTTTCCCGCAAATGGAATAAACTCCCTCACTCTTTCAATCCCATTCTTCCCTCCAGGCCTTCAAAACAGCTGTTCACACACTCTTATCTCCCCCATCCAAATCCTCGATCTTTTCTACCCCCAATAATCCACCCAAGCCCACCTCCCTCAAATTCCCTGCTTTCCTTCCTGAAAGTCCCTGTAATGTCCATCTTGTATCCCCCATGTTCCGCCCATCCCTCTCCCTTCCACAGATCTCCTAATGTCTCTGTTCCCCACTGTTTTGTCCTTCCCACTCCCGCCCCTCGTCTCATGCCCCCCTTGCTGAGCATTGTGTGTTAGCTCTCACACGAGCCTCGACAAGGTATACAAAAAATAAAATAAAAATAAAAGAAACCCGTCTTCAATGGCAGGAAAGGAGATGCATCCACACAAGATTCAAACAATGCATACATATGAATAAATGCTCCTTTTTCAGTCGTAATTGAATTTCAAGAAATAACCAAATACAAAACACAAGTTTTATCCAGATGTTAGCACAACTAAACATGCACCCAAGGCATAAAAAAATGGTTCAAACTAGGACATTCGGCAGAGCGCATATCTCTGCCAGGCTAACTAGTTCTACCTTTTGTATCCCCCCGATAGGTCATATCTGGATTCGGACCTGAAATAAAATTTAATCTGCTTGTTCTCATCACCTAACCAACTTATCCATCAAGTTTCATCCGAATCTGTCCATAACTTTTTGAGGTATCGTGCTATCTGTCATTTTAGCCCCATCACTCGATGGTGGAGAATCACTCAAAATAATTCTCAAATCCAGGTCTGGATTCGGATCTTAACCAAAGTTGAATCATTTCTTCCTTATCGCACACCCAACCTGTCCACCAAAGTTTCATCTGAATCCGTCCACAACTTTTTGAGATATCGTGCTATATATCGTTTTTGGCCCTATCTCTCTATGGTGAAGAATCACTTAAAAAATTATTGTAGTGGGATCTGGATCCGGATCTTCACAAAAATGGAATCATTTCGGTGCTGTCATGTACACCCAAGCTCTCCACCAAATTTGGTCCAAATCCATCCATGGCTTTTTGAGATATTTTGTTCACAAAGACAGAGACAGACAGAGGCGAAAACATAACCTCCATCTACCTTCGGTGGTGGAGGTCATGATGGGAAACCTTACCTCCCCTTCAGATTTCACACCAACTACAGTGTTTCCCTCCATCACGATCTCTTCAATGGGTTTGTTCAACATATATGTACCACCATAAATGGCAGACAGCCTGTAAACAGCACAGCACAAAGGTCCGAGTTCACAAAGCAAACCACTTTCAAAAATACATTTCCAAACACAATGTTTTGTGAACAGGTTGTGTAGCCACCCCAACGACAAGCAGTGCAGAAGTTCTGAAGACCCACCCATGTGGGTCAAAAAGCTCAAATGGTTGAGAGGTGATTGGTTGCACTTATACCCTGCACTGGAGATTTTCACACTTTTTTGAAAACTTTTGTTTCAAACCGTCTTCAATGGCAGGAAAGGAGGTGTATCCACACAAGATTCAAACAATGCTTCAAGTTTTAATGATGATTACAAACACTGCAACAACTAGAACAGCACTCGTTAAGTGCATACCTCCGCCAGGCTGAACAGTTTTATGTTTTGTATCCCACTGATGGGCCGGATCTGGATCTGAACCTTTACCAAAATCTAATCGGCTTGTTACTGTCACCTTACCAACTCATCCATCAAGTTTTGTCATAACCCATCCACAACTTTTTGAGATATCGTGCTATGTATAGTTTTTTGACCTTGTCTCTCAATGGTGAAGAATCAGTTTAAAAATTCTAGTATCCGAATTCGGATCTTCACCAAAATCGAATCAATTTTTCCCTGTCACACACCAAACCTGTCCACCAAATTTCATCCAAATCCGTCCACAACTTTTTGAGACATCCTGCTCACAGAAAAACAAAGACAGACAAATATGGGTGAAAACAACCTCCATCCACTTTTGGTGGCGGAGGTAATAATGTCAATACACAAATCCCTAAAGGCTCTTGCAAGACACACAGAGGACAAATCTCATTTCTAATTCATATCACTCTTGCCATGACCCTGGTTACAACAAAGGAATAGGCTGGGATTGTGTGAGATGATTGTACACAGAAAAGGAACATAGCAACTTCAACCAGGGGAAAGGATAATGTAAAATATATGGGATCATGGAAGGAGGCCAGGGATGGGTCGAAAGTATCAGGGTCTGGCCTTGGTGGGGCAAGCAGCTTGCCAGCCCCGTACAAAGATACTCGCACAAGGCTGATCGAGGGGCCCTTACAGGATGGTCCTGAGACTCTTCTCTTCTGTTATCTTGATGAATCCTTTCTCATTCCTCAAGATTTCTCAACTGCTAGTCTACTTTTCTCACCTTTCTGATAGCTATGTACAGGAGGAGAGTCGTGATACAAATCCCGCTTTGCAGAACCAGCTCTACCGACTCGATGCCTGAGCGAAGCAGGTCCAAGCAGCTCAGTTAGAATGGAGAAGGGGGGGAGGGGTGATTCTGGCAATGGATGGGAGTTGTAATCATAAAAAAAGAGAAAAGCAGATAGGCTTCCTTGCATGATGGAACTGCTGCTTCATTATTGACAGGCAGCCACACATTTTTTGAATAAGACACCACAACCAAACGAGGCCCACAACACAAACTGAACACAGTGCCAATGTTTTATTACAAATATATTCCACCTGGGTCCCACACCCTTTTCCATGCATGTAAAAAAATATATATATATATATATACGCATTTTGTTACTCTCAAATCAGTGCTTCATTACCTGGCAAAACCTTGAGGAAGCTCTCCAAGACCATACAATGGGTACAAGTATGGACTCTTCCCAAAGCGTGATAAGGAATCACTGTAAAGCTTAATTCTGTTTATTGTGTCCAGACACGGCTGTTGAAGATAACTGTAAAATAAATGGTTTGGGGACAAATGAGAAGTAAGAAAGGCAAATAACAATGTGACTGAAGACCAAAGCAAGCAAACAAGCTACTGCGAAACTTGACATTGGGGGAGGGCTGATGGGGCATGGGGGGGAGGGGAGAGGAGGTATACAAATTGCAATAAATAAAAAAGTGATAAGATGGCAGTTGATGGTGTGCTCAGCATAATTCTATATAATTTGGGTTTGATCTCAATAGGGATTGCAAGGAAGAAAAAATAAACATAGGGGCAATACCTTTGGGTGCTCACCTGGTAGCGGCTGGATAAGACAACCAGGGAACCACTGGTACACATGGATGGCACACAAAATATGTGATGGAGAAGTAAATACCTGTGGATTTTTTTTTTTATGCCGTGAACAAACTTTTGTACATCACGGGTGATGAAGGTTGTGGTAAAATTTCATCGAAATTGTGCGTGTAGTTTTGGAGGAGAAAGCAAACACATATTTTGGGGGGCAACCCCACCATAGAACCCCTTCGACTCCAATGTTTTTTTTTAATGGCGTGAACAAACTTTGGTACATCACGGGTGATGAAGGTTGTAGTTAAGTTTCATCGGAATTGTGTGTGGTTTCTGAGAAGAAAGCAAATACCTCTTTAGGGGGTTGGAGCGGCAACCCCCCATAAAAAACTCCCTCCGTAGACCCCCTCAGAACCCATATTTTTTATTGCTGTAAACAAACTTTGGTACATCATGGGTGATGAAGGTTGTGGTGAAGTTTCATCAGAATTGCATATGTAGTTTCCGAGAAGAAAGTACCTATTTTGGGGGGCAACCCCCAAAGACCCCCTTCAGGACCAATTTTTTTTTTTTTAATACCTTGAACAAACTTTGGTACATACACTGTGATGAGCGTTGTGGTAAAGTTTCATCAAAATCGTATGTGTAGTTTCAGAGAAGAAGTTACAAGTATTTGTGGACGGACGACACCGTCCTATAAGCTCCCCGGAACTACGTTCCAGGTGAGCTTAAAACAAAACACAGTTCTGATGGTGCCAACAGGAAGTACTGCAAGTCAAAGCACAGCAACCTTCCTTCAGATGTGCACATAAAGCCAACTTTCCTTTCTGCATTAACGTGAAAGCTCCCATGATTATGTAGCAGCACTCTCATCAAATTAAAAATTATGGTCGGAGTTATCTATACAAGTAGCGTGACCGAAAGTATGGTAGGAAATGGGTCAGGCATGAGGGCCAATTGGCCCTATTCTGCTTCTTTGTTTAATGGTATTTCAGAACACTGGCAAAAACCCTGAATGGAAATCTTTAGTTTCAGTGCCATCTTCACCTCTTTGAAAAGTTTTTATTTTTCTCTTCTTGATGAACATACAGAAGTGTTGTGCATTATTGTGAAGTAACCTGAACAAGTCAATGTTAAATAGGATCAAAACGCCAATCAAGCAGTCAGATGGCTTCATACCTCCAGCCAAGGATGGCAGTATGTACAGTGCCTTCAGAAAGTATTCACACATCCTGACTTTTTCACATTTTGTTGCGTTACAGCCCAAATTTAAAATGGATTAAATTAAGATTTTTTTTTTTTTGCCACAGATCTACACAAAATACCCCATAATGTCAAAGTAGAATTTTTTAATATAAATTTTTACAAATTAATTAAAAATTAAAAGCTGAAATGTCTTGAGTCAATAAGTATTCAACCCCTTTGCTATGACACTCCAAGTTGAGCTCAGGTGCATCTAATTTCCATTGATCATCCTTGAGATGTCTCTACAACTTGATTTGAGTCCACCTGTGGCCAATTCAATTGATTGGACACGATTTAGAAAGAAACACACCTTTCTTGATGAGGTCACACAGTTGACAGTGCATGTCAGAGCAGAAACTCCACCATGAAATCCAGGGAACTGTCCATAGAACTCTGAGATAGAATCAGGAGGAAGCATAGATCTGGGGATGGGTATAAAATAATTTCTAGAGTGTTGAAAGTTCCCAAGAGCACAGTGAGCTCCATCATTAGGAAATGGAAAGGACATGGAACGACCCAGACTCTTCCTAGAGCTGGCTGTTCGACCAAACTGAGCAACTGGGCAAGAAGAACCTTGGTCAGGGAGGTGACCAAGAACCCAAAGACCACTGACAGAACCACAGAGTTCATTGGCTGAGATGAGAGAACTTGCCAGGAGGACAACCATCTCTGAAGCACTTCACAAATTGAGGCTTCATGGGAGAGTGGCCAGACGGAATCCACTCCTGAGAAAAAGGCACATGACAGCACACCTGGAGTTTGCAAAAAGGCACATAGAAGACTGAGAGCATGAGGCAAAAGATTATGTGGTCTGATGAGACGAAAATTGAACTATTTGGCCTGAATGTAAAGTGCTACGTCTGGCAGAAACAGAGCACAGCTCATCATCCATCTAACACTATCCCAACAGTGAAGCATGGTGGTGGCAGCGTCATGCTGTGGGGTGCTTATCAGTGGCAGGGACTGGGAGACTTGTAGGTATGGAGGGAATAATGGAGCCAAATAAAGGCAAACCCTTGAGGAGAACCTGCTTCAGAGTGCAAAAGATCTCAGACTGTGGTGAAGATTTACATTCCAACAGAACAATGACCCCAAGCATACAGCCAAAGCAACACGGGAATGGCTTCAGAACAAGAACGTGAAAGTCCTCAAGTACCCCAGTCAAAGCCCATTGAGAATCTGTGGAAAGACTTGAAGATTGCTGTTCACCATTACTCCCCATCCAACTTGACAGAGGTTGAGCAAAATCTGCAAGGAAGAATGGGAGAAAATCCCCAAATCCAGATGTGCAAAGCTGATACAGACATACCCAAGAAGACTCAAAGCTGTAATCGCTGCCAAAGGTTCTTCTACAAAGTGTTGACTCGGAGGGGATTGAATACTTAAGAGTACCAACAGAGTTTACACCCCCTTTCAAAATTTTCACCTTACATTGCCTTATATCCTGGAATTGGCATTAAATCAGACTTTTTCCACATCGTAACCCACAACTTCCAAGTGAAAAACAAATTCCACATATTTCAGAAAATTGATTAAAAATACAAAACTAGAATATCTTGGTTGGATGTGTCCACCCCCCTGAGTAAGTACTTGGTGGAAGCACCTTTGACAGCAATTACAGCTGTGAGTCTGTTGCGATAGGTCTTTACAAACTCTGCACACCTTGACTGGGTAATATTTGCCCATTCTTCTCTATAAATCTGTTCAAGCTCAGTCAAGTTGCGTGGGGAGCATTGATGGACAGCAATCTTCAAATCATGCCACAGATTTTCAGTTGGATTGAGGTCGGGGCTCTGACTGGGCCACTCAAGCAAATTTATCTTTTTGTTCCTTTGCCACTCCAGTGTAGCTTTGACTATGTGTTTCAGGTCCACCACCTGAAACAGCTTGTGTAGCTTTGGTCCACCAGCATCTGGAATTCTGCAGGAAGGATGTGGCACCATTCTTCCAGGAGAAAGTCAATCACCTCACACCTGTTTGATGGAGGTGGAAAATGTGGTCACAGGCGTCGTTCCAGAATATCCCATAAATACTCAAATGGGTTCAGAAATGGTGACTGAGAAGGCCATGACGTATAGATAACATCAGTGTCATGCTCATCAAATCATTGGGCAACCACACGTGTCTGTGGATGGGGGGATTGTCATCCTGGAAGACACCTCTACCAGCAGGAAAGAAATGCTGCAACATGGGGTGAAGATGATCACTCAGTACCATCAAGTAGTGATTGGCATTGACCTTGCCTTCTCGGGGAATGACTGCACCCAAACCATGCCAGGAAAATATGCCCAACAGCATTACAGAACCACCAGAACTATTCAGTGTTGGAACAAAGCATTCAGGGTTGTAGAGTTCTTTGGGTTGGCGCCACACGTGCACTCATCCATTTGTCGAGAACATGGTGAAGGATGATTCATCTGATCACATCATATTTACCCTGGACTCACAAACGTGCATTGCCAGGTGTGATGAGCTGTTTGTGCACTGCAACCCAACTATGGCATCCCGCTCTGTTGAGTTTTCGGCAGACCGTTTTTTTAATGAAACTGGCTGCTCGCACACCAGGTTAAAATTTAGAGTCAATTGATCTGCAGTTGCTCGCCTTCTTCGCTTTGCAATTCATATTAATGCACGGATATCACGATCCTGAAGTATGCGCTACCGCCCACTGTTGCACTTTTCTGATGATGTCTTTCCCTCGGAGTTGCATGCTAAAAATCACCTTATACACCGTTGCTCGTGAAACATCAGCAAGTTGAGCTGTCTGTCACTGAAACTCCTGTCAAACGTGCCCCAACAATCACCCCTCTTTCAAAGTCACTGAGGTATCCTGCAGCCATGATTATAGGCAACCAGACCTGTGCAGCATTTCTCTACATGACCCTAAACATGCTGGGATGTTATTTGCTTGATTAACATATGGGCCATACCTGTGTGGATGTCGTTGCTTTCATTATATTCGGTGTCCTTCATTTAGCCTGGCGTTTCCTTTTTTTTGTCCACTGCCTGCATATATCAAATCAAGCCCCCGAAACTTAACGAGGCAGCAGGGCACAAAGAGTCCCAACACAGCGTTTGCTGCAAGACCTGCCAACATGTGTCGCCTGCCCCACAAACACATTGTCCCTGCCCTACTGATCACCAGTCAGGAGGTTTGTATCTAGGAATATTAAAATCAAACAAAGAAGCACACTGGCCCTGTGACATGATGCTGATGTCATGTACATACATTATGCCAACAGATCATCTCCAAACAAGGAGGCCTCCGAATGGCATTGAAGCCTTTGCAGACTGTGCTTTAAAGCCCATGGTCATGAATATACAATAGCAGAGATGTTGATCTAGATTTCACATTTTTGTAGGCTCATCAAGACAACATACTGCTCATCGTTTATTCATGACCATATTAGGCTCATTAATAAACCAAATCGAACCCCCCCCCCCCAAATTAACGTGATCAGCAGGGCTAATCAATTATCCCAGGTGGCTAGGTTTTTCATAAATTAACTCTATGCTCTTCCAGCCAAAGAAAGCTGCATAAAGCAACCAATAAAAGTGATACAAGGTAAGCCCTTTGGTGTTTAAAATCATACCTGGGTTCCTCTAAAGCTGTAGACATTCACAAGTAGTACATACATGAGAATGCTAATATCCAAACACCCCCTCCAATTTCACTGCCGGAATGGTTTCATCACTTTTTGGCGAGTCATCAGTGGCAGTGTACACAAAAGCGCACCACCGAGGCTCCCAAGCAGGTACCACATGCAATGCCAATATCAGGTAACATACAAATAAAACCCAATCATGTCCCTCACCCATAACACTGGAAAACAAAGATTTTGCTCCTGGGGTGGGGAAACATATGTTCCAGACTAAATCGAGTATACTGATTGTGAATCTGAAGTCAGAATTTTCTCAGCACGTCAGGATTTTGAGTTATACATATGGTCCGATTATACAGGAGTTTGCCCTGGTGGGTGATTTTGAATGATCATATTTTTTTTTGTATTTTTGGTTATTCTATCAATACAACTGCTGTGAAATATTATTTCCCATAAAAAGGGCTTTAGAATGCACTTTAAATTATTTTAAATGGATGAAAAGTGACCAAGCTATGAATTTTTAATTAAAAGTTTCCACATGGCATTACAATTTTTAACTAACCCTAACCCTTATGAAAAACTTTTTAAAGGCATTCCATCACGATGGTGGTAATGGCTTCCAATATCTCAGAGAGAAGTTCGGTGCAGAGAAAACTGATGCTAAACTCAAAGCAGGCATTTTTGTTGGGCCCCAGATCCGAGAACTGGTGTGTGATCCCGAGTTCAAATATAAATGGAACCCACTTGAGTTTGCAGCATGGGAAGCATTTGTGTTGGTTGTGCAGAACTTTCTTGGCAACCATAGAGCTGAACAGTATGCGGAATTGGTGGACAACATGCTAAAGGCCTATCAGCGAATGGGCTGGAGGATGCCTCTTAAAATACACTTCTTGCATTCTCATCTTAATTTCCTCCTACCTAATCTGGGTGAGGTAAGTGATGAGCATGGCCAAAGGTTCCACCAAGACATTTCAGTCATGGAAACTAGGTATTAAGGCTTGTTCAACCCAAACATGATGGGTGATGACTGCTGGTTTCTACAATAGGAGATCAATTCCACACACGAGCACAAGATCCTGTCTCACACATGTCTCGCACACTTTTGAACACGTCTGAACAGTGCCTACGCTGACTATATTGAAAGGAAGTGTAAACCTGAAGTGTTGTTTCTGAATCACTCACAATGGGGCAAATTTCCCAATCAAGCTTACACCCTTCCGAACATTACCATGTTCTAATGTTTCATAAAGTTATTTTTCTGCCACTTGTTTATGCTCTTGGTTTGTATACTACACAATATACAC
>CM068952.1:122101186-122111546 GCA_035128595.1 Eptatretus atami | reverse complement strand
CACTCATTTTGCCAACCTCGGAAGGATGACAGTCAGTCAACCTCACCTGGTATTAAACAGCCGAGTGGGATTTGAACTCAGGATTCTAAGATCCCAAGTCCAACACCCTGACCATTAAGCCAACACTCGGCATATTTCGAGAATAGAGTGCAGACAACCCCTGGAATGGCATCTCATGTGGCGGGTGTAGGGGAAGAATTTTATACATTAAAAGGAGCCGTGTGTGTGTGTGTGTGTCCATGTGAGTGCCACCCATTGGTTAGACAGTTCGCCAGACTCCACAAACCCCCAATTTCTATACTACGACCACCAATTTAGGAACCATTTCGAATCACCTTTTCTCTCAAGCAGCGCTTTTGCTTTGGAAGTCATGACGCAGGTTTGCTATTATTTCCGAACATTTTCTCAAATTGTGAGTTGAATACATGCTCAGCTGAAAGACTCCTTCCTGAAAGCCCCTGTACTAGCTACCATCTTGCTTACCCCGTGTACCCCACCCCATCCCTCTTACTTCCACAGATCTCCTATCGTCTCTGTTCCCCACTAAATTGTGCTTCCCTCTCCCACCACTCGTCTCCTGCCTTTATAATGTCTTACACGAATCTTGCCTGTGTGTTAGCTCTTACACGAGCCTAGACTTGGTACACAAAAAAAAAACAGGTCTCTGTGAAGTCAGTGATAGCATGATAGGGGAGCAGAACATGTTACATATTCTGCCGTTTTGACATGGGAATGCCAGTTTGCTTCGTTGAGTGAGAGTTGGGTGAGTAAAAATGGGACAGCTTGGGAAGGGAGAGTTGAGGTCTTTCAATGGGAGGGGCCATGAGGGGTTTGAAGGCTTGAGTGCTGAGAGAGCATGGGCGAGGACTTGCGATCTTGCTGGTGTGTGGAGAATCGTCGAGATTTGTACGATGAGTTGGAGAGGTGGGTTCGATGTCTTGTGATGAAGGAGTGCCAAAACTGTGCTATTGTGTGATTTTTAATGTGTTGTGTCTGTTTGCGCTCGGGCGAAGCGTGTGCGTGGACGAGTGGTGCTGAGTGATATCTTTAAAAAGTTTGACGGATCTGGATGAAATTTTGTGGCAGGTTGGGTGTGCGACAAGGACGAACTGATTAGACTTTCGTAAAGATCCGGATATACATCTCCAGCTACGAGATTCACTTTTTAAAGTTATTCTCACCATTAGACGTTGGGCCAAAAACGGTATAGTACTGTATAGCATGATATTTCAAAAATGTATTGGAGCCCGATACATTCCTGTGGATCAGGATTATGTGGCGGGAGGTATGCGCTCCACCGAGTGCCCATTTCATTTCCTTTGTGTCTACAGAGGTAAGCTCTTGCTAATGTTTTTGGACGGCTCACTTGGCTGCGCCTGGATGGATTGCAACATTGAGATCAATCTCACATTGAGGACAGCTCACATTCAGGTTGCAACAATAGCGATGCAACATTGAGATCACCCTTCAGAAATGAAAAAAAAAACATTTACATGTAATAAATACTGATCTCGCATATACCTCCCATCCACATCACGCGAAATAAACCCCTCTCCTCCCGAAGCACCGCTACCCGTTCACGTTTCCTTCCCCCTTCCACCCTGTCGATCCTCGGTTGTCCTGGGTTCAAAGAGATTCTCTCCCTCTCCTCTCCAGTCACATTCTCTCCCCCGTTCACTTCTCTCCCCCCACGCTTCAATTCGTTCACATTCTCTCACTCCCCCAGAGCCGGTTTCACTGCTCTCTCCCCTCCTCCGGCTGGTCGCAAATTCTCAATCCTCGACCCCTTTCCCCGCACCATTCCATTTATTCTCGCCCCTCTCGCCCCCACACCGTTGACTCACATTTCACCCGCCCGCACGCATTCCACATTCATATCGGTTCTATCGCACGCTGCACACTTGTGCCTACCGCTCATTCTCTCTTCTCGCCAGCTCCAGAGGTTCATCAATTGTCGCTCACGCTCTACGATTCTCTTCTTCCGCCTCCCACTGCCCTTTCACCCCTTTTCTCCTCACTACTAACCACCCCCTCTATCTTCCTTCCCACCAATTCCTTAAATCCCGCTCATCATTTTCTCTTGCCTCGTCGCTCGGCCTTTCCCACCCACATTTCTTTTCTTTCCCCCCAAGTTGCCGCCATACATTCTCATCTTACCCCCACCCCATGCTGTCTCCCCTCTTCCGCCCTTTCTTCACAATGTCTCTCTTCCTCCCTCCCCCGCCCCTCGTCTCCTTTTCCCCCCACTCGGCCCTTCCCCGCCAATCGCTCTTCCTCCTTTCCGCGACCACATTCACTCTTCCTCTCCCCCCGGTGCGACCCCTGGTTTCAGAACTACCATTCTGTTTCTGAGAAGTAGATTCTCTCGTACTTCCTGATCCTTTCGCAATCCTTATATACGCCATCATCCAACTATCCGTTCTATCTTCACTTTCAGTTCGGTCCATCACGAGGTCAGTGCACATGAGCACTATATCTTCTGCCTAATGCGCGATTTTCCTTTCCCTCCACCGCTCGACCCCTCTGTTGTTGCCTATCCAGCATTCTCTTTTCAATGTTCTCCCCGATGTGCCTGTGTAGTCTGCTGCTGTCGTCCGTTCCCGTTAACGTGTGCACATCCTCGTCATTGTCCTCTCCCGCTCCGCCATCGTCGTGTGTGTTGTGAGTGGCCGTTTCTCTAGTCGCTAGCTCAGCATTCTCTCGTCTCTCCCGCCCCACTTGGTGTGTCCTAGTTCCGGTCTGTCACCACATTCTGTTCTCCTCCCCGCCCCGCACCCCGTCCCCAACGTGTCCAATGTCTCTTTCTCCCCCACCCGAGCCGATGTCTCCTGTGCTTGGGTTTTGACCTCACGCGCCCCCTTGTATCTATTTTTGAATACCCCCTCACCTATACGCCGGTGCCGATTCCCCAGAGCAATTTTCTCTTTGTTGCCTATGCACTCGCTACATTGTGTTCCGTTTTCTCGGCATAATAGCGGCACCATGTGTCTTTGCATGTCCATCTCCCAATCCGGGGGCACGCCTCTCTTTACCTCCCCCGCCCACCAATTCTCTTATTCACTGTTCTATTTCGGGGCTCACAGTCTCTCCCCAGCTCTCTAGTTAACTCGTCCCTCCCACGCGAAGAGGTTTGTCGAATGTGGCAGGTGGTTCGGTAATTTGGTTAGCACTTCCACCTTAACTCCCCCACCTACATCCCCTTCCCCCACGGGCACCATGCCTTCCCCTCCGCATCCCGGAACCTCCGTTCACACACGATCTCTCTTGGACAGCGCTCCCGTTCTCGATTTTTCCTTCACTTCTCCCCCTCACGCCGCACTATCCCTGCCACATTCTCTTCTTCCCTCCCTCCCCCTGCGCTCCCTTCCCCACGCCAATTCTCCTCTTCACTCCCTCGCCTTCCTCCACGCTCTTCCTCCTCCCCCCTTCCCTCACACATTCTCCTCGTTCCACCCTGCCGCTGTCCCCTTACATCATTTCTCTCTTCGCCGTTCCTCCCACTTCCCCTCACACAATTCTCTCTTCCTTCCCTCCCCATTACTTTTTTTTATACATTCTCTCTTCTCCTCGCCTCTTCACACCTCCCACCTTCACTCTTCCTCCTCCACTCCCTCCCGAGCACCCGTTCTATCTTCCTCCCCCACCTTAACAAACGTCTCCACCACACCCAAATGAATACACTTCTCTCTTCTTCCCCCGCCCTGGCCATCTTCCGACGACCTCCCCTTCTCCTCGGTCTTTTCACTCTTCTCCCATCGCGCAATGAAAAGTTGGTATGCAAGTAGTGCTCCTTCCGGGTATCTTCCCCCCTTATTCTCACCCCTCCCGCCGGTTAATCTCTCTCCCCTACCACCCACAGCTCTGCTGTCCTGGCAACAGCCGGGTTCTCTCTGGCGTGTCCCCGACCAGCCCTGTCACCGCTCCTGCTGTTTCCCCAACAGCCGCCGGTCTCTCTTCCCCTCCTCACCCCAGCTCTCTCTTCCTCCTACCACACATTCTCTTTCCTCCACCCCCGCACTCTCGTCTCCCCCTCCCCGCCGCTCCCTCTTCCTACCCCCGCGACGGCTTGGCCTGGTCGGACTGGCTCATCTTGCCTCTCCCCCCTGACTGTCGATCCTTCGCGCCGCCGCCAGGGTCGCTCCTCTTCTCCGTGCGGCCTGCGCGCTCTCTCTTTCTCCCCCCCCCGCTCATCCTTCCTCCCCGGCGTGCGCCGCTTTGCCGAGTGGGGTGGCAGGGCGGCTGCGCCCACGCTCTCTCTTCTCCCCCCCCCCACCGCTCTCTCATTCTCCCCCCGCCCTGAATCCCTAATCCGGCTCTCCGCTTAACCTCCCCACCCCCCTCTCTCTTCCTCCCCCGCGCTCTCTCTTCTCCCCCGCTCCTCTTCCTCCCCCGCTCTCTCTCACCCACCCCCTGCGGCCTCTCTCTCCTGCCCTCCACTCGCTCTCGTCTTCCTCCCCCCACGCTCCGCTCTCGTCTTCCTCTCCGCGCTCACGGTCTCTCTCGTCCTCACCCACCGGCTCTCGCGTTCCTCCCGGCCGCTCCTCTTCTCCCCCCCCGCTCTCAGGGTTCTCTTCTCCCCTCCCGCGCTCTATTCTCCCCCTCCAGGCCCGTATCTATTGCGTCCCCCCGGCACCGCTCCATTATCTCGTCTTCCTCTTCCTCCCCCCCGTTCCCTTCTCCCCACCCTTCCCCTCCCCCAGCGTAAACTTTATCCCTCCCAACCATGTTTCACTGTCTCATCCGCACTGGCGCGGCCACCATCATCAGCCCCGGTACCTCGTTTTCCTCGCCCTGCGGCCACCACAACTCTCCTTCACCCCCCCAAACCACCCATTCTGTCATTCCTTCCCCCACCACCATTCTGTCCTTCCCCCCCTCCCCGCCACCATTCGGCTTCGGCTCCCCCCCCACCGGCGCCCGAGCGCCCAATATCGTGACTCTTCCTCCGACAGCTCGCCATTCGACTTCTCCCCCCGCCAGCACTGATCCGTCTTCCTCCCACCCGGCATCATCGAATAAGTCTTCTCCCCACCCCCCCACCATTCTGTCACCTCCCCCCCCCCTGACACAAATTTCTGTCCTCCGCTCACCAACCCCGAACCGCACCATTCTGTCTCTCCAACCCCGGACAAGCCATTTGCTCTTCTCCCACGCACCCACCATTTTCGTACTACACCCCCCCAAGCAACCAGTCTGATCATTCCGCTCGCCAAGGCCCGAGAAACATTGACTGACTTCCTCGCAACACCTCAAGCCCAACGCCACCATTAACAACTTGTCTTAACACTCCCACCCCCCCAACAAGCCAGCCACCATCCTGTCTTCCCCCAAACCAACGAACAAAAACCGCCACCTTACTTCTTGCCTCCCTCCCCCCACCCCCTGCCACCATTCTGTCTTCTTCACCCCCCAGTAGCTCGCGGCACTCCATTTGCTCTTCTCTCTTCCCCCCCCCCGCGCTCCACACATTGTCTGCTCCCATCTGCTATCGTCTTCCTCCCCTCGCTCCGCTTCACCATTCTGTCTCTCCTCCCCCCGCCCACGCCGAATTGTCCGTCTTCCTCCCCCCCCGCACCATTCATGTCTCCCCTCCCCCGCGCCACACATTCTGCTGTCCTCCCTCCACTTTCCCCACCCCTGGCTCGCCTTCGCTTACCCGCCAACTCCCCCATTATGCTCACCGCACCCAACACATTCTGTCTCCTAACCTCCCCGCCAACTCGTATTCCCCTCCCGCCGTACCACCATTCTGTCTTCTCCGCACCCTGACCCCAACGCCACCATTTCGTGTCTTCCTTCCCCCACCATTCTGGTCTTCCTCCCCCCCCGCCACCCTTGTCTTCCTTCCCTCCCACCCCCCCCTGCACCATTCTGTCTTCCTTCACCCCGCCCGCACCTTGCCCTATGTTCTGCTCTTCCTCCCCCCCCCCACACCATCGCCCCATCCCGTCTTCCTCCCCCCCGCCACCATTCTCGTCTTCCTTCCCCCCCCGACTCGCCACCATTTGTGCCTTCCATTTTTCCTCCCCCCCCGCCACTATCTCTACTTCTCCTCCCCCTCCGCTGCCACCATTCTGGCTTCCTCCCACCCCTCACCGAATCTGTTTCCCCGCCCTCTCCGCCATCCGCTATTCTCTTTCCAGCCCCATACCCATCCTTCCTCCCCCCGCCCGCCACCGATTCTGTCTTCCCCCCCCCATTCTGTCTTCCTCCTCCCCCCCCCCCGCACATTCCTTCTTCCCCTCCCCCCCCGCACCATTCTGTCTTCCTCCCCCCCCCGCCACCATTCTGTCTTCCTCCCCCCCCACCCCGCCACCATCCTGTCTTCATCCTCCCCCGCCACCATTCTGTCTTCCTCGCCCCGCCACCATTTGTCTTCTCTCTCCCCCCCCCCCCACCATTCTCTCTCCTCCCCCATCTTCCCCTCCCCCATCCCCTCCCACCCCTATTCTATCTTCCTCCCCACCCCACCCATCCCGGTTCTCTTTTCCTCCCCCCCACATTCTCTCTTCCTTCACCCCCCGCGCCATTCTGTCTTCTCCCCCCCCCCGCCATTCTGTCTTCCTCCCCCCCCCGCCACCATTCTGTCTTCCTCCCCCCCTCGCCATTCTGTCTTCCTCCCCCTCGCCATTCTGTCTTCCCCCCCCCCGCCACCATTCTGTCTTCCCCCCCCCCGCCATCATTCTCTTCCTCCCCCCCCGCCACCATTCTGATTTCCTCCCCCCCCGCACCATTCTGATTCCCCCCCCGCCACCATTCTGTCTTCCCCCCCCGCCACCATTCTGTCTTCCCCCCCCCGCCACCATTCTGTCTTCCCCCCCACCATTCTGTCTTCCTCCCCCCCCCGCACCATTCTGTCTTCTCCCTCCCCCACCATTCTGCTTCCCCCCCCCGCCACCATTCTGCTTCCCCCCCCCGCCACATTCTGTCTTCCTCCCCCCCCCCATTCTGTCTTCCTCCCCCCCCGCCATTCTGTCTTCCTTCACCCCCCCCCCCGCCACCATTCTGTCTTCCTCCCCCCCGCCACCATCATGTCTTCTCCCCCCCCCCCCCGCCCAACATCTGTCTCCCCGCCCGCCACTATTCTGTCTTCCTCCCCCCCCCGCCACAATTCTGTCTTCTCCCCCCCGCCACCATTCTGTCTTCCCCCCCCGCCCCATTCTGTCTTCCTCCCCCCCCCCGCCCCATTCTGTCTTCCTCCCCCCCCCGCATTCTGTCTTCCTCCCCCCCCGCCCCATTCTGTCTCTCCCCCCCCCCCCCATTCTGTCTTCCTCCCCCCCCCGCCCCATTCTGTCTTCCTCCCCCCCGCCCCATTCTGTCTTCCCCCCCCCCGCCCATTCTGTCTTCTCCCCCCCGCCCCATTCTGTCTTCTCCCCCCCCCCCGCCCCATTCTGTCTCTTCCCGCCCCTTCCCCTCTCCTCCCCTCCCAACACCCGTATCCCACCTCCCTTTCCTTCCCAGGCCACCATATACTGTCTTTAATCTCGCCCTTTCTGCCGCAATCTTTCCATCTCAATCTCCCCACTCTTACTCTTAAAATCTCTCAACGTCCTTCACATCCAGTACGTCATTGATGAACCCTGGCCAGTTTCCCACTCAGCCTCCCGTGTTTGCATCCATCACCCTCACCCTCACCTCGTCATCAGCAATCCTGAACCGTCACCCCACCCCGCCCTGCCCAAAAACCCCAATCGCTGAGCCGGCGTACCGTGAGTCCCGTGCCCAGCACAATCACGTCGTACGTCTCATCCATGATGTCCGGAGCAGAGTGGACGGAATGCAACGAAGAACAAGCGAAGGGCGATGAAGTAGATGCTGCGGTTAGCACTGCTTGCACCGGACACAGCTACGTGGGGCTGTGGACGTCGCCGGAAGTGACGACACGCCGTCACATGAACCGCAGGAAAATAAAATAAATAATTAAATAATTAAAGAACCGTACAGTGCGATCCGACGGACCCATTTATCAACATCACGTCGCACAACAACTTCATTCCACATTTATTATACCACTGTGACCGCACTGCTCGTTAACAAGTAAAATGAGCGTTAATAATTCATTAATATCGGTTTTGTTATTAATTTAATAACCTGGTTCAAGAGCATTGAGAGGTTTAACAATGACGGCGGCACGTGACGAACACCGAGTGACGAAGCTTCGTGAAATCAAACCCTCGGGAAGACGTCGACCATGAACACGTTGACCTTTTGAACCTCATCTTCTGCATTGCAAGTTGACATGTGGAACTTGTACTTGGAATGTTAAACTTTTCGGCCAACACGTCATCAAGGTGCCTCCCTCACCTGTTTTGGAAGACCGTTTTCTGGGGAGGTGGGGGTCTTTAATCCCTCCAAGCTATTTAATAATTTGAACCGGGGTTTCGGTGTGTAGGTAAGTTCAAATTACTAGTTAGTGCGTGCGTTCAAATTACTAAATTACTAGTTAGTACGTGGTGCGTGAATTGTGAACGTGCGTGAATTGTGACATCAAATCTAACGAAGAAGAAGAATTGTGACGTCAATTGTGACGTCATAGCACCGTGTCCTGTCATTGGTTTGGTAAATAAATGGCCATAACTTTGGAACACCTTGGGAAACAGCTGAAACGGATGAAGAAGAACGATATCGAACTTGAAAAGCACGTACTCAGGTCCCCAGCGTCAATTGTGACGTCATATCAAACGAAGAAGAAGAATTGTGACGTCAATGTGACGTCATAGCACCGTGTCCTGTCATTGGTTTGGTAAATAAATGGCCATAACTTGGGAACCATTTGTCCGATTAATATCAACCATGAAAAGGCACATACTCAGGTCCCCAGCAATATACCTGGCAAGTTTCAATTAGATCGGACCAGTGGTTGTCGAGAAACAGCGGCCACAGACAGACACACAGAGATTGCTGGAATTATAGATAGATAGGTATTGCACTTTCACACACCTTGTGGCCCACAAGTTGTGTGTCTAATTTGAGTACCTGTGTGTGTGAGTATCACGGCGGTAGGTATACCTCGATCAACGCTAACTGTATGTTTCATCGATATTTCTACTGTTAACGTTGGTGTTTCGTATCCAGCCTGTGGTTGCTGGCTGCATCATTTTTCTGGAAGCGTGATGCAGTGCCCCTGCGACCAGTAGTCAGCTGGTACTCATTTTGCCCACCTCGGAAGGATGACAGGCAAGTCAACCCCACCTGGTATTAATTCAACAGCACGACAGGAGCTCGAACTCAAAACCCTAATATTTTAAGCCAGCCACCTCAACCATTGAGCCAACACCAGGCCTGGTCCTTGCTGATTCCTTGCTTGATGCTGAGCATTTCAAATGATGGAAAACGGACAAACAACATTGGGAAGGCAATGGCAAACCACCCAGTTTAACCGTTGCCAAGGACACTGCTTTGGCAGCACCGACGCTCTGCAAACAGTATGGCACATAAACTTCAAATCAAATGGATACTACATGGAAATGTCAGAAGTAAATCGAGTCCACATTCACTCACACGTACGTCTACCAATTGGGAATATAGCTTTTGTTGAAGGTGGCAAAAAGTAATAGGAAAATGCTTCAAATGACTTATTGGAAAGTATTTCTATTTGACACACCTGGGAGCTTTCAGATCCACACCTGTTCTCAGCTCTTCTTGTGGAAGCCGATGAATTGCCTGTCGTACGTGTAATTGGACACGATGAAACTATTGGATTAAAATCATCCTATTCCGGATCTGGAGATAACCACCAGGGAAACACTTTTTTGTAAACTGGTAGGAATATCAAATTGACAACAACAAACAACAAAAAGAAATCCAAAAAAAATCAGCATCTCCACCTTTTTGACTGGTATGTGTGAGGGCATCCGAAGATATTGTTCTGAAAATGACGAAGGGTTAATCAAGTTGTTTCATTATTATCATTATTGCAATTAATCATTATTATCATTATTGCAATTAATGTCGTTGTTTCATAATTATTGTCAGCATAAGGCGTTTTGTGGCACCCTGTTTCGTAACCTCCAGGTTCGTGCATCATGGAGAGAACTCCATGTTACCCTCGACCCTGTGCCTGTCTCTTTATCCCTCTGTACATAGTGTTCTTAATCCTTCCCTATTTCACTTTCTCACCACCCACATGATTGCAAGGAAGTGGTGGAACTGCGTGTCTGGCGCACTTCAACATGACGAACTCACTTGTGCAACTTCCAGCGAAGGGCGAAACCACAGCAGATGAAGTCAGCACCACACCTATAAAAAGCCGACGCAAAAGTCCTGAATCGGTTGCTATTCCAGACGGTTGGAGTTTCAGACAGTTGGAGTTCCAGTCAGTTGGAGTTCCAGTCAGTTGGAGTCCAGTCAGTTGGAGTTC
>CM068952.1:122078754-122089731 GCA_035128595.1 Eptatretus atami | reverse complement strand
TATATATATATATATATATATATATATATATATATATATATATATATATATATATATTCATGTTAACGTTAATGTTATGATCTTTTATGACAATAAAAGTCTTTTGTATTCATAGTCTACATTTATACCTCTTGTGTGTTCATTTTATTTATTTATCAGGTTCTGTGGAGAGGATAACGGGACTTTGTAAACACCCTGTAAATTATTGGTGAAGAGGCATTGTAAAAGTGCTACCTTAGAAGTGGAATTAGATGCTCTTGAATGTGTCGTTGATGTTTCTGGGTTAAGTTTGCTCCCCCCCCCAATCGATAATAATATGGTGCGTTCAAGAGAAAGAAGAAGAAAATGTACCACCCAACTTCCACCGCCTCCAAAAGAGGATTCATTGTATTTAAATGTCTGGTAGTTGTTTTATTTATTTATTTATTTGTGAGTATGTGGACTTGATTGTAACTGTCATTAATCAAAAAAGCTTAGGCACTATAGAGCGATTTATTTATTTTTAAGCACCCAAAAATCGACTCTTTTTTTTTCAAATAGTTCAATTTTATTTTTCTAAAACACTCCCTGGCACTCATTGACGAACCCCTGAAAGTTTGACAAAGATCCGTTAAGCTATCTCTGAGAAAAATGGCGACACAGACAAACGGCTCTCTTATAGTATAGACTAGCAAATATAACCCGTCACTTCGCTGACGGGAATATAAAGGGCAAGGGCGAGAGGAGGGAAGAGAGGGAGAGAGGAGCGGAGGGGGAGGGGAAGAGGAGAGGGCTTACTCGCTTACGAAAGAGCGCTGCGCGAGTCTCGCCGAGAGAGAGAAAGAGTGCACGGGGCACCTCGCTGCGCGCAGTCGAGCTACGCGCAACGACGCGACAGAAAGAGATAGTGGTGGGTAGCAGACGCGCGGAGGTAGGGGGGACGAGGGCGACGTTACGGGCTAGAAGTCCACAGAATAATGCGCTCGCGCAAGTTCAGAAGAGGTGTGCATGCGCGTGCTAAGCAAGTTGATTGCGAGAACGTGTACGAGGGCGCGTGACTCAGGCGTGCGACGTCGAGGTGTGACGTGCGAAGAGCACAGGGAGTTATGATGTTTAGGGACGACGCGAAAGTGCATGAAGTTGGAGGGGAGGGGGAGAGGGAGAGGAGGAGAGAGGGAGAGAGGAGAGAGGAGGGGGAGGAGAAGGAGGAGAGAGGAGGGAGAGAGAGGGAGAGAGGAGGGAGGGGAGGGAGGAGGAGGAGGAGAGGGAGGGAGGGAGGAGAGAGAGGGAGGAAGGGAGGGGAGGGGAGGGAGGAGGAGGGGAGGGGAGGGGAGGGAGGAGGGAGGGAGAGGAGGAGAGAGAGGAGGGGAGAGGAGGGGAAGGAGGAGAGGGGAGGGAGAGAGAGGAGGAGGAGGGGAGAGGGAGAGAGGAAGTAGTAAAGGGGGAGCTAGGAGTGGTGTAGGAAGGGGATGAGAGAGCGACACCTCACCAAGCATCGCTATACACTCCGAGAGGGGGTGTGAAGCAAGTAGGATGAGGGAGAGGGGGGGGGGGAAGTGGGAGGGAGAGGGGGAAGTGGGAGGAGGAGGGTATTTTGGGAGGAGGTAAGCATGAGGGGGAGGGTTCTGGACTTGCGTTTGGTAGTAGGACTTGTGGAGCAGGGTAGGGTGGAAGGTAGTACGGGATTGAACAAAATGGGGTACATTAAAATAGCACACGGAACCCTGCAGATGTCCATGGGGGGGGTGGAGAGGGGAGGGGGTTTGGGGAGGTAAATGTGAGGGGAAGGGGAGGGGAGAGAAGGCAGCATGATGGGAAGGGAATGAATGTGGGTGTGAGGTGAATGGAAGGGAAGGCAGCTAGAGGAGAGGGGAAGGAAGTTTGAGGGAAGGAAGGCAGCATGAGGAAAGGAATGTGGTGTGAGGTGAATGGAAGGGAGGCAGCTCGAGGAGAGGGAAGGCAGCGTGAGGGAAGGGAAGGCAGCATGATGGGAAGGGAAGCAGCGTGAGGAGAAGGGAACTTCATTTATCTATCTATAATTCCAGCAATCTCTGTGTGTGTGTGTCTGTCTGTTTGTCTTCTGTCTGTCTGTCTGCGACCGCCGTTTCTCGACAACCGCCGGTCCGATCTCATTGAAACTTGCCAGGAATTTGCCGGGGCCCGCGGATGTGCCCTTTCGAGGTTTGATATCGATCGGACGAGCGGGTTCCCAAGTTACGGCCATTTATCTGTCGACCAATGGCAGGACACGGGCTATGACGTCACGAATGACATCACAATTAATGTTTATTTATTTATTATTTATTTATTTATTTTTTATTATTTCTTTTGCACGATTGAAACTTGCCAGGAATATTGCTGGGACCGCGGATGTGCCTTTTCGAGGTTTGAGAGAGAGAGAGGCTGCACATACTGGCACTCACCTACGGGCCCGTACTAGTCTATCTATAATTCCAGCAATCTCTGTGTGTCTGTCTGTCTGTTTGTCTGCGACCGCCGTTTCTCGACAACCACTGGTCCGATCGAATTGAAACTTGCCAGAATATTGCCGGGGCCCGCGGATGTGCCTTTTCGAGGTTTGATATCGATCGGACGAGCGGTTCCCAAGTTACGGTCATTTTATTGCTTTTTCAGTGTTGAAAAGTGTATATATGGCAGCTGAAGTGTCGTTCCACCTTCTCACCTTATCATGCCATTTTTTCCCCAAATTATTAATAACCAGACGACCACCGGTCCGATCGGATTGAAACTTGCCAGGAATATTGCCGCGGCCCCGCGATGTGCCTTTTCAAGGTTTGATATCAATCGGACAAGCGGTTCCCAAGTTACGGCCATTTATCTGTCAACCAATGACAGGACACGGTGCTATGATGTCACGAATGACGTCACAATTAATGTTTGTTTAATTATTTATTTATTTATTATTATTATTTTTTGCACGATTGACGTCACAATTCTTTTTCTTCTTCGTTTGGTATGACGTCACAATCGACACTGGGGACCTGAGTATGTGCCTTTTCAAAGTTTGATATCGTTCTTCCTCATCCATTTCAGCTGTTTCCCAAGTGTTTCTCAAAGTTTGAAAGCTGTTCTTTCCCAAGGTTTGAATTAATTAATTAATCCCAAGGTTTGATTATTATTTAATTAATTAGTTATTAATTATTTACTCCCAAGGTTTGATTATTATTCAAATTATTAATTAATCCCAAGGTTTGAATTTTCCGAGGGAAATAGCTGTTTCCCAAGGGTTTGAAAGCTGTTTTTTCCCAAGGTTGGAATTAATTGTTGTGCTTGGTAGACATTTGTGAATACATTTACAGAGAGGGCGAGAGAGGAGGGGGGGGAGAGAGGAGAAGGAGAGAGGGGGGGAGAGAAGGCGAGAGAGGGGGGGGAAGAGAGAGAGGGAGAGAGGGGGCGAGAGAGGAGGGGACAGAGGAGGGGGGCGAGAGAGAGGGGGCGTCACAATTCTTCTTCTTCGTTTGATATGACGTCACAATTGATGCTGGGGACCTGAAACTGCAGGCACGAAGCTGCACATACTGGCACGCACCAACGGGCACGCCCCTACGGGCCCACCCCTACGGGCCCACCCCTTACGGGCCCGCACTAGTTATTATAGTTAACAGCAAGACATTCTTTAAGATATAAGGGATAAGGAAAGTTAAAGGGTGTGGACCCATTGAGGAATAGTCGAGGAGAGTTTGTGGAGGATGAGGGTGAGATGCAGGCTTATTAAAGTTTTTTTGGCTTCTACATTTGCATGGAAGAGTCAGGGAACTACCAAAAGTGGAGGGTATCTATCTTGAGGGTTAAGCAAGGGGATAATATGCATCATCGGGTATGTGGGAGTGGTAGGTGAGAGAGAGGAGAGAGAGAACGGAGAGAGAGAGAGAGAGAGAGAGAGAGAGAAGCGTGGTGTTAGCGGATGTCTTTAACAGCTCATTGGAATCAGGACAGAGAACAAAGGATTGAAGAGTAGCAAATGCAACACCATTCCGAAAGAAAGATTCCCGAGAAGAATTGGGGAGCTATAGACCTTGACTTCAGTTGTGGGAAAGGTGTTGGAGACATTAATTAAGGATTAACAGATAGGGAAACTTTTGAATAATTTCAAACAAAATTAAAGGTAGTCAGCAGGGATCTACCAAAGTGAGATCATGTTTAACAAATTTATTGGAGTTTTTCGAAGTGTTTCTGATTGGGTTGTTGAGGGAATGGGAGTGGAAGTCGTATATCTTGACCTTCAGAAGGCATTTGATTTGATAAGGTACCATATTGGAGATTGTTTGCCAATGTGAGGGCTTGCGGAGTGGCTGGTCAGGTAGCTAACTGGATTGGAAACTGGCTTAGTGGTCGGAAGCAAAGAGTGCCTGTGAGTGGGAGGATGTCTGCCTGGAAAGATGTAAGTAGTGGCCTGTGGGATACCTCAGGGATCAGCTCTGGGACATGATTGTTACTCATCATTTACATCAATGATTTGGGTTGTGGGGTTAAGAGTCAGAGGTCTTTCAGTCGGAGAGCGGTTAATACGTGGAAAGGTATCCCCGGAAAGCTAGTGGCAGCGGAGGGGTGAATATAGATGATGATACTGGAGTTGCTTCAGCGAAGAGGCATGATGGGTCAAATGGCCTCATCCTCACTCCTGCGCCAAAGTTCCTTATGTATCCTTGTGTGAGGTTGCTTTCCTGAGGGAGAAAGAAACATGGCGCATCATTTGCTTCAAATTTGTATGCATGACATGAGCACTCATCTTTTATTCCAAGATATCAGCGATCTCTGAGTTCCGAAGGAAGGGCAGTGATGCATTCGAGACAATATGGACAATATGGAGGGTTTTCAGAGCTATCCCAGAATGCCGTGCACGCAGCCATGTTGGTTGTGTTTACTTCCCTGGAAACGATAGAGCATCAGAAGGTCCACAAATCGAGCACGTTTATCTCGTTATTCTCACTTAATTGCAAGGAAGGTGATTACGCGAATTATTTGCCCTTCTTGTTGGACTTTTCTCGCTTATCTTGCCAAACAATATGGCGCCCAAGCATTGCATCATGGATACTGAAAGTCCTCTATAACCAGTCAAAGTAATCTCGAGATAGAAGGTCAGTTTAATACAAAGCCAGAAGGAACTGAAATAACAAACGAAGCTTTCACACCGCGATGGTAATAATAATTTCTTGCGGTGTAGTCGGCGTACCAAGAGTTGACTAAGGGGTGTAAATGTGTTTTTAAGAATATTTTATCATTCCTTTCTCGAACTTGAATATATGTTCATTATGTGATGTAATTTTACAACTAAGCTTAATTCGGTGAATTAAAACAAACACCAGGAAGCGTAGTATCGAATTTGTTATTCATTCCCCCTTTTTTTTTGTTCGTTGACAAAACAAATTGCGTTGTTGGTTTTTACAATAAGCTGCAGATTCGCTGTTGGTGAAGGATGTTTTAATGATATAACGTTCGTGGAAATGAAAAAAATGACGATGTTGTCCGTGACGAGGCCTGTTGTGATGATTCGGAATTGTTGAATGGAGGGAATGATAATTATTCAAAGTAATGAAGAAGGAACAGATCGTCAAATGTCAGTTTTCCGAGTGGTACCCAAGGTTTAAAAAACACACCATCAAGAGGTGAGATGTTTTTACTTGGTAATCCAGTGTTTTTCTTTGAAGTGACGGTGTTGATGCGAGAAGGAGTTGGATGGTACGAGGTACAGTGTCGGTACGAGGTACAGTGTCGGTACGAGGTACATTGTCGGTACGAGGTACAGTGTCGGTACGAGGTACAGTGTCGTAGGTATGGTAAGTCGGTACGAGGTACAGTGTCGGTACGAGGTACAGTGTCGGTACGAGCTGGTACAGTGTCGGTACGAGGTACAGTTCGGTACGAGGTCATGTCGGTACGAGTGACAGTGTGGGTACGAGGTACAGTGTCGTACGTATTGTGGTCTCGGTACGAGGTATCTACGAGGTACAGTGTCGGTACGAGGTACAGTGTCGGTACGAGGTACATGACGTGACATTCGCCATCTGTCGGTACGAGTACAGTGTGTGTACGAGGTACAGTGTCGGTACGAGGTACAGTGTCGGTACGAGGTTACAGTGCGGTACGAGTACAGTGTCGGTACGAGGCACATGTCGTACCTCTAGCGGTACGAGGCACAGTGTCGGTACGAGGCACAGTGACGGTACGAGGTACAGTGTCAGTCCGAGGCACAGTGACAGTACGGGACACAGTGCCAGTCCGAGGCACAGTGCCAGTCCGAGGCACAGTGTCAGTACGAGGCACAGTGACAGTACGAGGCACAGTGTCAGTACGAGGCACAGTGTCAGTCCGAGGAACGTGCAGTCCGAGGCACAGTGTCAGTCGAGGCACAGTGTCAGTCCGAGGCACAGTGTCAGTCCGAGGCACAGTGTCAGTCCGAGGCACAGTTCAGTCCGAGGCACAGTGTCAGTCCGAGGCACAGTTTCAGTCCGAGGCACAGTGTCAGTCCGAGGCACAGTGTCAGTCCGAGGCACAGTGTCAGTCCGAGGCCACAGTGTCAGTCCGAGGCACAGTGTCAGTCCGAGGATCCGAGCACAGTGTCAGTCCGAGGCACAGTGTCAGTACGAGGCACAGTGTCAGTACGAGGACAGTGTCAGTACGAGGCACAGTTCAGTACGAGGCACAGTGTCAGTACGAGGACAGTGTCAGTGGAGGCACAGTGTCAGTACGAGGCAAAGTGTCAGCCCTGTACAGTGTCAGCCCTGGGTACAGTGTCAGCCGAGGTACAGTGTCAGCCCGAGGTACAGTGTCGGTACGAGTACAGTGTCCGCCGAGTAGTCAGTGTCCACCCGAGGTACAGTGTCCGCCCGAGGTACAGTGTCAGCCCGAGGTACAGTGTCGCCCCGAGGTACAGTGTCGCCCCGAGGTACAGTGTCGCCCCGAGGTACAGTGGTCGCCCCGAGGTGCAGTGTCGCCCCGAGGTACGTGCGCCCAGTACATCAGTGAGGTACAGTGGCAGCACGAGGTACAGTGTCAGCGAGGTACAGTGTCAGCGTGAGGTACAGTGTCAGCACGAGGTACAGTGTCAGCCCGAGGTACAGTGTCAGTACGTGGTACAGTGTCAGCCGAGTTACAGTGCCAGCCCGGGTACAGTGTCAGCACGAGTACAGTGTCAGCCGAGGTACAGTGTCAGTACGTGGTACAGTGTCAGCCGAGTTACAGTGCCAGCCCGGGGTACAGTGTCATTATGAGGTAGTGTCAGCACGAGGTACAACAGTGTCAGCACGAGTACAGTGACAGCACGAGGTACAGTGACAGCATGAGGTACAGTGTCAGTACGAGGTACAGTGTCAGTATGAGCTTCAGTGCGAGTACGAGGTACAGTGTCAGTATGAGGTACAGTGTCAGTATGAGCTTCAGTGTCAGACCGAGGTGCAGTGTCAGACCGAGGTACAGTGTCAGACCGAGGTACAGTGTCAGTCCGAGGTACAGTGTCAGTCCGAGGTACAGTGTCAGCCCGGGTACAGTGCAGCGCAAGGGACAGTGTCAGACCGAGGTACAGTGTCAGCGTAAGGTACAGTGTCAGCCCGAGGTACAGTGTCAGCTCGAGCTACATTGTCAGGACGAGGTACAGTGTCAGCCATAGGTAGTGCCAGCCCTGGGTACAGTGTCAGCACTGGGTACAGTGTCAGTATGAGGACAGTGTCAGCACTGGGTAGAGTGTCAGCCCTGGGTACAGTGTCAGCCCTGGGTACAGTGTCAGCCCTGGTACAGTTCAGCCTGGGTACAGTCAGCCCGAGGTACAGTCAGCCCGAGTACAGTGCGGTACGAGGTACAGTGCCGGTACGAGGTGCAGTGTCCGCCCCAGGTACAGTGTCCGCCCCAGGTACAGTGTCCGCCCGATGTACAGTGTCAGCCCGATGTACAGTGTCAGCCCGAGGTACAGTGTCAGCGTAAGGTACAGTGTCAGCCCGAGGTACAGTGTCAGCTCGAGGTACATTGTCAGGACGAGGTACAAGTGCCAGCCCTGGGTACAGTGTCAGCACTGGGTACAGTGTCAGTATGAGGTACAGTGTCAGCCCTGGGTAGAGTGTAAGCCCTGGGTAGTGTCAGCCCTGGGTACAGTGTCAGCCCTGGGTACAGTGTCAGCCCTGGGTACATGTCAGCCCGAGGTACAGTGTCAGCCCTGGGTACAGTGTCAGCCCTGGGTACAGTGTCAGCCCTGGGTAGAGTGTCAGCCCGAGGTACAAGTGTCAGCCCGAGGTACAGTGTCGGTACGAGGTACAGTGCCGGTACGAGGTGCAGTGTCCGCCGAGGTGCAGTGTCGCCCGAGGTGCAGTGTCCGCCCGAGGTACAGTGTCCGCCCGAGGTACAGTGTCCGCCCCAGGTACAGTGTCCGCCCAGGTACAGTGTCCGCCCCAGTACAGTGTCAGCCCGAGGTACAGTGTCAGCATGAGGTACAGTGTCAGCCCGAGGTACAGTGGCAGCCCGAGGTACAGTGGCAGCCCGAGGTACAGTGGCAGCACGAGGTACAGTGTCAGCCCGAGGTACCGTGTCAGGACGTGGTACAGTGTCAGCCCGAGGTACATTGTCAGCACGAGGTACAGTGTCAGCCCGGGTAGTGTCAGCACGAGGTACAGTGACAGCACGAGGTACAGTGGCAGCACGAGGTACAGTGGCAGACGAGTACAGTGGCAGCACGAGGTACAGTGGCAGCACGAGGCACAGTGACAGTACGAGGCACAGTGACAGTACGGGGTCCAGTGTCAGTACGAGGGCCAGTGTCAGTACGAGGGCCAGTGTCAGTACGAGGGCCAGTGTCAGTACGAGGGCCAGTGTCAGTACGAGGGCAGTGACAGTACGAGGGCAGTGACAGTACGAGGGTGACAGTACGAGGGGCCAGTGACAGTACGAGGGCCAGTGACAGTACGAGGTCCCGTGTCAGTTCGCACAAATTATTTACAACATGATGAGCAATGTATTTTGGAGGAATACGTATATAACATATGATAACGAATACCTTAATAATATGAATACAATATCTATCTATAATTCCAGCAGTGTGTGTGTGTGTGTGTGTGTGTGTGTGTGTGGTGTGTGTGTGTGTGTGTGTGTGTGTGTGTTGACCGCTGTTTCTCGACAACCACTGGTCCGATCTAATTGAAACTTGCCAGGTATATTGCTGGGGACCTGAGGATGTGCCTTTTCAAGGTTTGATATTAATCGGACAAGTGCTTCCCAAGTTATGGCCATTTATTTACCAAACCAATGCAAGACACGTTGTTGCGTGGGCGTGCCGATGGGAAGGAAACACAGCCACGTTCCCCATTACGGGTTACAACGTACGGGCTTCCGGATAGTGATGACTTCGTGTATTCTAATAATTTCTCGATTTCTTATGCGCATTTATAGATAAACACAATGGCCCAAGTTATGATCGTTTCATATTAGACGGTGTATAAATTTCGGGAACACATCAGAGTGCTGGTATGCTCCGAACCAGGAAGTAAATTTTTTCTCTCTCTTCTCTTCTCTTTTTGTTTTTCCTTGCCACGACATTGCGAAAAGGTAAAATACCTTGGCGCTAATTGAATAATTGGGTATTAAAAATAAATTGCGAATAATCGTAACTGCGAATAATATCGAACTTCCGGGTCACGCACGTACGGGCACGTGAGAGCGAAGAAACGGCCTGTGTGGTTTATTTATTTATATTATTATTATTATTTATTATTTTATTTTATTATTATTTTTTTTTTACGGGCACGTACTAGTATTCTAAATTGAGAGAATTTTGATTTGGAACATTTTCATAACATAATATATATAATCTATTAATATATATATAATATATTTGTGTGGGTCAACTCGTTGCACTCGCCTCTCCACACGTCGTTGCAGAGATTGATGTACAGATTTGATGTGTTGCAGGCATGATTTACACAAACATAATACAAACATTTCTTCTCCACAAATTTATTTGGGTGGTCATGTTGTATTTATTTGAAATTTATTTGTGATGTAAGAAGGTCCAAGTGGTCTAAATGGTCAAGGGTCTAAGCTGTCTGAAGGGTGTTCAGTGGTCTAAATTGGTGTAAGGTCGAGGCAGTGGTTCTCAACCTTTTTTGCCCCATGCACCCTTTCACCATATGTCAGAATGTCATTCCCCCTTTCCAAGATTGTCTGACTCAAAAGGTGCATTCCAAATAATATGCATATAATATTGAAAATCTTTATTTTTATCTTGCCAAAACGAAAGTTTTTGCAAGATATGTTAGTCAGTCTGTATGTGTTTATATTTTATTTTTTTTTTGTTTGTCTGTAATCACGAAAAAAAAATTCTGCAGACCACAGTTTTCATTGGAAATTTTTGTAACTTCGCATATCAGAGGCCTATGGAGGTCCCTTTCAGGCCATAAAATTGAGGTCAAGGTCAAAGGTCAAGGTCACTTTTTTCGCAAATCAGGGTAATCGACAAAACCCTCATTTTTTGAGTATATTTTGTCGGATAGTCTTCAAATTCATGCGAATATAGTTCATGGTCTGGCACTCAGCTGATTAATTTTTGGTGGCGATTGCCTTGACCTTCATGGTTAGCGCCTAAGGTCAAACATATTTGACCCCAAGTCAAATTTTCAAGTTTAGGAACCAATCTGTAGTACCTCAAATTGAACACCTCGATGAGTGCTTTCTAGATATTCAAGCTTGAGACATTATTGACTCATTTTGGTTGACGTTATGAGCAAACGCATATTTTTTATGGTTACTCTGTAGAACGATTCTCATCGGAATCTCTCGTAGGCAGATATTCCTCAAGAGTCGCTCCTGGTGGATAGCAGCTCTGTTTACCTCAGTGTGACCTTAAAGAAGTCACACGTGGTCACCTTTTGGCAAGATACGGGTCACCCTAAGGGTGACATTGGTTTATTTATATATTCGTACATATACATTTAGTTGGATTTTTTTTCAGTGGAGATTTACAAATTTAATAGCAATAGAAAATGTTGATGGATTTTA
>CM068952.1:122059962-122071245 GCA_035128595.1 Eptatretus atami | reverse complement strand
GAGAGAGATGCCATCCATCAAACTGGACCTTCACCAATATGACAGAGGGGAGAGAAAGGCACATCATGGGTGATGGTGGTGGCTGGAGAGATAAAGGCAGGTGCGATTGGCGAAGTTGAGGAGAAGCTCGGATTCCACCATGAGAGTGCTGTCGACTTCACCTCTGATACACACCATAAGCCGAACTGCCTGCGGCAGAGTAGCCCTCTCCTCTCCTCCTGAACCGTGACATGACTGGACTTCACCACAATCAAAGCATTTCAGCCTGTCACACACCCACCCGTCCACCAAGTTTCGTCTGAATCCGTCCATAACTTTTTTGAGATATCGTGATATATTTGACCACTTGTGGTTTCATGTGCAGTTGAAATCCAGTGCAATGCCCTCTCCTCTCCTCCTGAGCCGTGATATGCGACCCGGATCTTCACCGCAAATCGAAGCAATTCGTCATTGTCACACGCCGAAGCTGTCCACCAATTTCGTCAGAATCCATCCTCAACTTTTTGCGATATCTTGCTCACAGAAAGACAGACAGACAAATAGACGGATGAAAACATAACGTGCATCCACCTTCGGTGGTGCAGTAACAAGACCGAGAATTAAGAATGCAAATCCGAACTGGGATATATAGATTGACGTCGTTCCAAAAATGAGCAATCATTCTGAAGTAGATAGCCTGCATGAGCACAAGTGTGCAGACACACATATTACAACAGCCTCTGTAGTCCTTCGGGATGGCGAAGGCTAAGGATAGGTAACGAAATGCAATTGGGCTAGGATGCAGGCAGCGACTGGAGAAATCTCCTTTGCACTCTTCCATCTATATTTTAACGTTTGTAAATAAATAAATAAATAAATAATCATTTTTTTTTGAATCCCTACAAATAATATTCGATTTGTCAATATAATTTGGGCACAACTGCGAGAAGCATAGAGAATGGAAACTACAACTTGGGGAATATCAGCGTACTTACGGGATAAAATATATCGTTAATTTCTTTTTCGAGGGAAAAAATGTAGTTATCTCGATGTAATGCTCAACAAAAGTTTTGATCAAAAGTCAATTTTACCACCAGACTATTTACATCCATTTATTAGCTCTTTCCCATTTTGTTTAAAAGGGACCACTATCCTGTGACAGGATACATCTCACCTATGGCAAGTTGACAATCAGTCAAATACATACCTCCTCAGTCTCGTCCTCATGAGGGGATGGACAATCATTCTGGAAAATATAGCATGGTTCATAGTTTCTAAAAAACAAAAGATCAGTCCTATCTACATAAAAAAAATCCCAATTATCAAATCAGCCAAACTGCGGAACACCTTATCGGAAAGGAAACGTTTTTGGCCCAAGTCTTTCACGAATCGTTGGCCAAGGCTGCTGTTCACCTGAAGGTGACAGGAATTTGATGACAATCGTCTACTCTTCACTAAAGAGAGAGTGGGATCCTTAATGTCCATAAGGCATAAACGACGAAGGAAGGTTCCCAGCTTAACGTCCAACCGATGACGGCGTACACATTGATGCTTGCCCTACATGTGAAACACCAGAGTGACCGTTTAGAGCTGGGTCGAGATTCAAACCCAGGTAAGACAGCTCAAAGGTGAGTGTGCATCATACTATTAATTTGCAATTGGTCACCGGCTTTGAGAGCAATACAAATTTTTTATTATGGGCCCAAGGCATCAAAAGCCTACATCTATCGAACAAACAGTTTCAAATGGAGCACCTCGCTGCCATTAGAGCATTAAATTGCATCAGAATGTGGCAATAATGCGAAATGTTTTCAATCTTGCCGGCTCCATGACAAAGACACACATAGCATTTTACCGCCTCCATCCCTACCCCGTTTAGAATCCGTTTGGGCATGGCAACTGGATAGTACCCTCGAAGCCATCTTAGCCCTATTTGCTTACTGATCAATACACTTTAATTGCTTCCCTTGACATTATTCACAGTTACAGGAAGAAATAAGTTTGAAAACGAAGCATTAATGGAACAGATGTACATCATTTCAGCTTTATTTTACTCTTATAATAAAGACAATATTTTCCTGAAAACTCCACTGATACTTCATAGTAGTTAATAAAGTATGTGCATGCTGGAGTCCCTGATTGGAAGACCAACGTCCCATCGTCATGCAGGTAGTCAATCACTTCGGGGGTATCTGCAGCACATACTGTGAACAGAACAAAAAAAACAAAAAAACTTTATAATAAATAAAACAAACTGGAGCATAAAGGTCAATGTCGACTTTATTCAGAAATTTTTTTTTAAGCATGGGGAGTTGATGAAACCTCCGCTCTATCTCAAGGTGTTCCCATGCTCCGCCATTGCATGCTTGTCCTATTAATGAGATCGTGCCTTGATGCACCGATGCGTGTAATGTTTGGGAAGGCTACGCAACCATTTTACAACACGGATGGTGACGTCCTTGTATTCATAAACTCAACACCAACCAGATGTTCTTTGAGTGTGCAAAGAAAGAAAGTCACAAGGTGAACAAGTTTGGACTGTATGGGGGATGAATTAAAATTTTCCAACCCATCTCTGCTTGAATAAGTAAGGTCACATTCCTGTGCAAAGCCAAGCATTATGATGCGAAAAGTCTGGTTCGAAGAGCATGACCTATGGCTGTCATGTGTGCATTGCTCGTCTCATGTCATTGCGCACGTCAATGTAATAATAAGCTGGGCATCAATTGTTTTACCACATTCACGCAATTCCACATTAAATAAACAGTAAAGGTATCAAACACTTCTGAAAGCTTACTAGCAGGTGGGCTGAAAAATCATGCAACTTTTGCATGAAATGATGGACCAAAGTCTCATGTCACAATCTTCTAGATGTAATCTCCCTCCCTTTCAAAGTGAGAATTCAAGAGAGAACCAACGTTTCCACCGTCTAGCACTGACACTTACTCTGGTAGCTTGTACATGTTGCGCTTCGAGCCTGGCGAGTAACTGATGAAATCTATCGATTTGGTTCTTCAACATCTTTGTTCTTTGTTACTTTCATACTCCTTTCTAATTTTTTCAGAATTATCTTTCTTATTGTAATTCTTGCTTTTTTCTCTTTTCTTTCATTCACTCTATCCTCTCTTTTCATTATCCACTCTCTAAGGAGAAGTGAATTATTGCAGAAATTTTCTCTAAATTCACTTGGCTGTGCGCTGGATGGTTTGAGGGTGGTGGCGTAGTGCTGAAACCTGAATCCTATCCAGGTTCCTCCGAGGACTCCATCTTTGCCCTTCACTCTTCGGGTTCTTCTTGGTCATTTACTCACTCTCGTGTGCAGCCTTCAGGCTGCTGGTTCATCATTGGTTAGGGAACGCAGCTATGACACTGATGCAGTGCCCCTATTACCAGTATAATGGTGCTCATTTCACCGACCTCAGAAGGATGACAGGCTGAGTCTACCCCACCTGGTGTCAATTCAGCGGCCGACGGGGCTCGAGCTCAGAACCCAAGGATCCCAAGCCAGCCCACCCTCACCGCTAAGCCATTGCCAGCTTTCCTTCTTGGTCTTCCACTTGAATTAATAATTATGCAATTTCACTCATAGGTTATCATTTTGTGTCAGCCTGTGGCTGCTGGTTTGCACTATTGGTTGGAGTGCGGCTGTGCCGCTGATGCAGCGCCCCTGCTGGTTAGGAAGTAATTTGAATTTGTTCATGGTGCCGGCGATGGCTTGCCTACTCTTCGAAGGACACGATGGGATCTTTAACGTCCCCGATAATACTGGCAGACGGGACGCCCAGTTTAACGTCCATTCCGAGGGACAGCACACACATGATGAATCACCCTGTCCATGAAACACTCGGATGACAATGTATATCTGGGTCAGAGATTTGAAGCAGGCTAAATAGCTTCGAGATGAGTGTATTTACCTATCTCGCACCCCTCTCCCATCTCTCTCCTGTCAGCCCTTCACTCATAGTAACCTGGCAATTCTCCAAAATTAACTGTCCAACACACGTTTAATAGTTGCTTGAATGACAGCAGTTGGCTACATGTGAGAAGGTTCAAGATCGCTACAATTAACGGCTAATTTTGAAACTCATTACAGTACTAACACAACAAGTACGCGAGGACGTGAAAATCATCACCAAATTGTGAAGTCTCCTGTTAATTTCAGCTGCTTTGACGCTCTCCATCACAACAATGATGCACCTCTGCTCACAGCACATATGTGCTGTGACTATGTTGGCTTCCATATTGGCTTTAATGAGAATGCTATGACATAGTTGATGTCACTTCCTGCATATGAGAGGTAGACAACATCAACTTGCACACAATTCCAGCATGAACACAGATTTTTGACTATGTTCTACAGGAAATGGCGAGTCAACATAAACCTTGAACCACACATATTAAACTTGAAAGTGCTATCAAGTTAGCGCATATCTCTGCCAGGCTGACAGTTTACGTTTTGTATCCACTGATAGCCGTTTTGTCATGCACCAACATCTAATCAGTTTGTTCTTGTCGCACACACCCAACCTGTCACCAAGTTTCTCCGAATCCATCGATAACTTTTGAGATATCGCGCTACATTGTTTTTGGCCTTATCTCTCAATGGTTGTTGTTGTTTGTATCATATGCAGCCTGTGGTTGCTGTTGCATCATTTTCTGGAAGCGTGGCTGTGCCAGTGATGCAGTACCCTATTACCAGGAAGCTGGCACCATTATGCTGACCTCGGAAGGATGACAGGCCAAGTCAACCCCACTGGTATTGTTTCAGCGGCACTACGGGGCTCAAACTCAAGACCCGAGGATCTTAAGCCAGCCACTTAACTATTAAACCAACACCAGGCTATTCACTCATGTGAAGAATCAATCTTAAATTCCAGCATCGCTCCAGATCTTCACCAAAATCTCATCAATTTGTCCTTGTCATACCCCAACTTGTCAACAACATTTTGTCCGAATCCGTTCAAATTTTTGAGATATCCTGCTCAAAGACAAACAGACAGACAAAGTCAAACAGGAGTGAAAACATAATCTCCGTCCACCTTTGGTGACGGAGGTAAAGAGAAGACTATTTCAATGCAAGCTTCCAATATACCTGCAGTTCCTCTTACACTTCTTCTGTAGGTTCTCCACAAACACCAAACTAAAGAAAGCCAGCCTTGGATGCATTAATGGCAAAATTTGGAATGATATGATGGCAACGAATTAATGGGTTAGAAGGCGGAGGCTCCAGCTGCAAGTGAGTGAAACCAAGGAAATCCCCTGAAGATGTGCAAAACCCAGGGAGAGTGCACACACACAGCTGAACAAACCCGCCATATTGAATTGTCAACATCAAAAGATTTTACCAAAGAGCACAGAAAATCAAGGAAACTGGTAAACCAGCAGATTTGGAGACAAACTGTACTGTGATACCATTCTGATCCTGGTCAAAACCATAGATTGCTGCTCTGAACTCGACCACTTTGACAGCTTACTAGTCATTAAACACAAAGGCCCAAGGTATTTATGAATGCTTCTAAAACGCACGATCTGGAGTATCTGGCCACACTATAAGAGCTGGGGATCTGTACTGTGCTGTACATTTACATCTTCAAGGAGAGGAACATAACAGGAACATTGGAGGGAATAAGGAGAACAACATCGATTACGCATAAATGTTAGGGTGGGTTCACTATCCGCATTTTTAGCTCACCTGGACTTTAGTCAGGTGAGCTTATGTGATCGGGCAAGTGTCCGTAGTGATGAGTGAGTGAGTCAGTAAACACTTCAGTCATTATCGCTTGAACCAACAAAGATTTCAATGAAACTTGGCCACAACTCATATCTGATGCCTTGCGAAGGTGTATTGACGCATCAAAAACTGCCGCTCATTCAGGGGTCTACCGCAGGGGGGGTTGACCCCAAAATAGGTATTTGCTCTCTTTTCTTGAAACTACACAGATAATTTGATGAAACTTGACACAGCCTTAAACACCCATGGGGAAGCAAAGTGTATCTACCACATCAATGCGCTCATTCGGGGGGGATTGACCCCCCCCAAATAGGTATTTGCTCTCTTCTCCAAAACTACAGAAACAGTTCCTTCATCAACTATGATGTACCAAAGTGTATTGACCCCATCAAAATCTGCGCTCATTAAGGGAGTAACGGACGGTTTTTTGAGTGACTTGGTTAGAGTGGCTTGTTGCTCCTGATGTAGGTGAGCTTCAGACAAGCAGTCCTATTTTTTGTGTACATGAGGGAAGTTTGGCATCGGTATGCAACTAATCGTTAAATATCCCCTGATATATGAATTTGATTTCTGGATAAGAATAAGATTTTACGAGAATACCCTCCACTGACACATCCATCTCGATATCTACTAGCGGGGTACCAGGCATTGCGGGCAACGTCGGGTCCCTCCCCACCTCACACTCCCCAGCCTCCTCTACCCCCCCTTGAGGGACAAATTCATCGATATGTGCTGAAATAATGATGCTATCGTTGTTTGTCCTCATCGCATGTCATGAATCTCGGTGTGTTTAGTTACCAAGTTTCTTGTAAGGCGCTTGCCAAGTGCTCAAGCACTCAAGCAAGCAACTCCGTGAGAAACCGTTGATAAGAACGGCTGGCTTGGCAAGCGCTAGCTAGCTGCTTGGTAACAACACACCATGGACATCTCAACAGCAATACAGCACATACCAAAAACCTACGACAAAAGGACATTAAAAAAAAATTAAACACTTCAAATATCAATCGTGAGTATTTTTGTTAATGAAAACGTACCTTGTTCAGACCCATATCATCCACCCACAGACACGAACTAGCTTTCTATATGATAAGATTCAGTATATACTGGATATCTGTGCAGCATCTGTCACGTGTTGTGTTGTCACTGAACTACTCCCTCAAACGTTGTGAAATCATACCAAACTTTGGGCTGCATCTACCTCTCCCGTGGATTGACCTCAGGGTAGTTTTTGAAATTTTTGAAAAAAAACAAAAAACAAATTTGAAAATAAGTTTTTTTCAAACTTAAATCTTCAACTTAAATTGCTTAAAAAAAATGTATTATCGCAAATATAAAATACATTTTGCAAAATAAATGTTTTCAATCCGCTTGGTGTAAATCATGACAACACGGCAACTCGTGTACTTATCCTCATGTTAAAACAAGCCGGTCTCTCGAGCGACGTGTGGTGAGGTGTTTTGAATTCACAGTGGCTGTTGTTTTGAATTACATGGGAGGTGAGGTGTTTTAATACATGGCGGTTACGTGGTTGGTGCGTTTTTAATAATCTATACATATAGAAAGAAAAGCACGGTGAGGGGTGAGGCGGTGACGCCATGAGTCAGTCTAGGAAGCTGTGAACACTATATGCCTATAACCACGTCCTGTTTGAATCTTAATTCCCCAAGACCCTTAAGACCCGAAAACCCAAAGACCCTAAGGATCCAAAAGACCCGAAGACTCAAAAGACCGCCAAGACCAAAAGTCACCAAACCGCAAAAAGATCCTGAAGACCCCCGAAAGACCCAAGAGATCAAAAAGACCCTGAAACCCAAAACACTCAACCCTGAGGACACTTTAGACCCTTAGACCAGGGTTCTCAACCAGGGGGGAATTCCCCCCTGGGGGAATTTTAGTGTTTCAGGGGGAATTGGGACAACGATGGGCAGACTCAAACTGTTGAATATTGATCTTTCTACAACTAACAATTTTAGATTGTACATAATCTTTATTTTTGAATAAGGTGTGATGTCCTGTAGATTATGTACAATCTGTAGAATTGTAGTTTGTTTTTAATTTAATTCTGTGACATCAATGAAGTTTATTGAATGTCACAGATTAAATTAAAATAAGATAATATTTCACTTTTTATCTGTGGAAATATTCCATTTATAGTTATCTTTGACTTATTCTTGTTTTTTTATCCACAGAATTTGGAGCTCATCATGAGTGTCAAAAAAAGGAGGGTACGATGGATGATTCATATATTCAATATGGATTCACATCCATCATCATCAATGAGCTATTTATTTGTCGCCAAAGCTATGTCAAATGATTCTATGAACCAACAAAGTTGAAGCACTGTTACGAATTCGCGCCGCCGGCGTGCGAACAGCCGCTTTAGCCAATGGCGGCCGTCTCGCCCACCGGACGGACAATTCAGTCGCGACCTTCCGGAACAACGCTGGAAACCAGTCACGGGTGTGCTCCAAGCGCACACCACGGCCTAGTCAACACTCTACCCGAGTGCGACAGGGTTAATCTGCCGAATTATCGATATACCTAAGTATTCGCGCGGGCAAGACTATCGAGAGACCGTACCTCAGCGAGTCTGCTTGGACACGAACCGCTTAAGCGGTTCGTTCCGTTCTGGGATAACCGAGTGGTTATTATCGCGAGACTCGCTGGACCAATTCTTTTATCGGCTATTAAAAAGCCCGCTAACCATTCCGAAATGCAATATCGGCGGTTCATGGGGAAAGAGGACACAACGAACGGGTTAACATTTAAAACACGCACATTTATTCACACCGTATGAGTCAGTATACAAAACACCAACATGCACATATACAGAAAAGCAATGGAATTGGCGGAAGGGACAAGACGCGAGCAAGACAAAGCACTAACAACCGTCTCGGTCTATTATTTATTATTCACAAGCACTTAACAACAGTTCTACTTGCGGACATGGCGCACAACATTCACACAAATAAAAAGGAAGACCCCTCAAAGACAAGGGGGTAGACTGGCCCGTAGGCCTTTATAACGTGAGCTTGGCGGCCGAAGGATGTTCACGAGACGTTGTCAGGTTACCTCCACCCTCGTGGTGCCTCGATGGGGCGACCCGCGACGCCCCGTCCACGGCAGCTAGCGTAGCCGCGGTTGACCCAGCCTTGCAAGCGGCGGGTGATTCGGGCCTCAGCCGGCGACGCGTTGAGGAACGAACGGTCTTGATGCTCTTCCAAAGTTGATGCTCTTTGTAAGAACTCCGTCTTCCTCAGCGATGCTCGGACTGTCCCGAAGCCCGATCACCTTCAGACCGTTTGGCGCGCTGGCTGCAAGCTCCTCCGGTCTCTCCACAGACGCGCAGGTCTGTCGGCACAGCAAGCTCAGCCACGCTCTCCGTCTCGCGTGTCCTCCGCTCTCCTGGACTTCGCCCCCGCCTGTGTTCTCCCGACTCAGACTTCACCGACTGACTCACCGACCCACCACTGCTGAACTGGCTCTCTGCGCGCTTTTATAGGGCCTGAGAGACGAGATCTGACCTCCGCCCTCCGACCTTTACCCCACAGGCCCCACCCCTTTTTCTCGTGTGATCCGAATCCGAGGCGAAGCTTTCTACAGAGCGACGTGCGGCGAGATCACCCAACTGTCGAGAGAGCGGACGTCGCGAGATCACCGTCGCTGGCGCAACAAGAAACCCCGCGTCTGTTTGCAGCGCGCTGTTCACTGGGAACTCGCCATGGCTGGCACAGAAGATAGCGGCGTTTGCGAGTTGAAGGTGAGGCGATGTTATTCGGGTGGGGGAGATGCGGTTAGGAGATGGTGGGGAGATGTCGTTGTTATGAAGGCGGTGGGAGAGGGTGGTTGGGGTGACGTGGTGGCTGGGGTGGCGTGGAGAAGGTGGTTGGCGTTGTGGCGTGGTAGAGAAGGTGGTGGTGGTATGTGGTGGAGAGGTGTTGGTGGGTGGCGTGGTGGAGAAGGTGGTTGGTGGCTGCGTTGTGGTTGTCCAAAATAACGATAGTAAAGAAAAACGGCTAACTCAAAGATCACAGCCCGGGTGACACGAAATATTCCAATTAGACAACGGTGGGGAAATCTAACTGAACACGACTTAATCGGATAACTGAACTTAGGACCTATATGTGTTCTGCGAATTTCCACAGCCGTAACACTACCCCCTCCCTTTTTACAGACTCGTCCCGATAGTCGAATTTTCATGTGCCATCATGTGTAAGTTTCCCCTAGTACGTTTTATCTTCGGATCCTGAGTGCGATATTTAGTGTATTCGGTGTCCCAAAAATAAATAACCTACGGGCTGAGTAACTAACTAAACAAACCCACTCATACAGACTTAAATAAATTGCCGCGCTACGACAAACATGCAGGAGGCAACTACATGTACAATTTAACTTAAACCTTAACCTTATAATTTTACACTAAACCATGGCCCAGGACTGATGGACTCTGCGGGAAAAGAAAAGCAGGGAGCCAGGCTACTCACACGCAGTCTCTGGCTCATGATCCAATGCAAGATAGGAATGTGGCGGCTGCTCAACGCAGTCCTAGGCCTCCCCCGTGAATAAGCCAGGGAATACAAAGCGGTGCACGGGCTGCACCAATGCAGTCTCCGTGTGCGGCTGCTGCAAGGCAGTCCCTGCAGAACACTGAATGGGACTGACGCAAGCAAACACAAGCAATGAACGGTGAATGGATGGATGGACACACGTGGCACGGGCCGCCAATGCAGTCCCGTGATGCGGCTGCCTACAGGGCAGTCCTGCAGAACGCGCGATGATCCTGGCGCACATGATGATGGATGGATGGATAAACGGTGCATGGGCCGACAAAGCAGTCCATGATGCGGCTGCCTACAGGGCAGTCCTGCAGAACGCGCGATGATCCGGCGCACATGGTGATGATGGATGGGGCAAATGCAACAAAGGGCTAGCAGGCATGCGGTCAAGGCAAAGGCAGGCAGACAGGCAAGACAAGGCCGTTGTAGCAAAACGGGCCGGTGGTGAAGCTGACCGGCACAGGCCTTGTAGCAAAACAGCCGGCAGATGAACTGACCGGCACAGGCCTGTAGCAAAACAGCCGCAATGAACTGACGGCACAGGCCTTGCAGCAAAACAGCCGGCAGATGAACTGACCGGCACAGCCCTTGTAGCAAAACAGCCGCAGATGAACTGACCGGCACAGCCTTGTAGCAAAACAGCCAGCAGATTAACTAACCGGCAGCAGGCCTTGTAGCAAAACAGCCGCAGATGAACTGACCGGCACAGGCCTTGCACAAAACAGGCGGCAGGTGAACTGACCGGCAACAGGCCTTGTAGCAAAACAGCGGCAGGTGAACTGGCCGGCTTCTTGTCTTGTCCTGCAAGTGTGTGGAGGGAGTGCGGTGGTGCTGGCCACTCGGAAGGCGGGCTGCCTACCCTACTGTCTCCCTTGCTACAAGGCCTGTGCCGGTCAGCTTCACCACCGGCCCGTTTTGCTACAACGGCCTTGTCTTGCCTTGTCTGCCTGCCTTTGCCTTGACCGCATGCCTGCTAGCCCTTTTTGTTGCATTTGCCCCATCCATCCATCACCATGT
>CM068952.1:122047258-122059557 GCA_035128595.1 Eptatretus atami | reverse complement strand
GATAGGCAGCCGCATCACGGGACTGCATTGGCGCCCGTGCACCGTTGTGCCATCCATCCATTCACCGTTCATTGCTTGTGTTGCTTGCGTCAGTGCCCATTCAGTGTTCTGCAGGGACTGCCTTGCAGCAGCCGCACACGGAGACTGCATTGGTGCAGCGCCGTGCACCGCTTTGTATTCCTCGCTTATTTCACGGGGGAGCCTAGGACTGCGTTTGAGCAGCCGGCCACATTCCCTATCACTTGCATTGGATTCATGAGCCAGAACTGCGTGTGAGTAGCCTGGCTCCCTGCTTTTCTTTTCCCGCAGAGTCCATCAGTCCTGGGCCATGGTTTAGTGTAAAATTATAAGGTAAGGTTTAAGTTAAATTGTACATGAGTTGCCTCCCTGCATGTTTGTCGTAGCGCCGGCAATTTATTTAAGTCTGTATGAGTGGGTTTGTTTAGTTAGTTACTCAGCCCGTAGGTTATTTATTTTTGGACACGAATACACTAATATCGCACTCAGGGATCCGAAGATAAAACGTACTAGGGGAAACTTACACATGATGGCACATGAAAATTCGACTACTCGGGACGAGTCTGTAAAAAGGGAGGGGGTAGTTTTACGCTTGTGGAAATTCGCAGAACACCATATAGGTCCTAAGTTCAGTTATGCCGATAAGTCCGTGTTCAGTTAGATTTCCCCACCGTTGTCTAATGGAATATTCGTGTCACCCGGGCTGTGATCTTTGAGTTAGCCGTTTTTCTTTACTATCGTTATTTTGGACCAAACACAACGCCAGCCACCAACCACTTCTCCACCACGCACCCACCAACACCTCTCCACCACACTACCACCAACCACCTTCTCTACCACGCCACACGCCAACACCTTCTCCACGCCACCACCAGCCACCACGTCAACCACCAACCCCCTCTCCACACCGCCTTCATAACAACGACATCTCCCCACATCTCCTAAACCGCATCTCCCCCACCCGAATAACATCGCCTCACTTCAACTCCGCAAACGCCGCTATCTGTGCCAGCCATGGCGAGTTCCCATGAACAGCGTCGCTGCAAACAGACGCGGGGTTCTTGTTGGCGCCAGCGACGGTGATCTCGTCACGTCCGCTCTCCGAGAATTGGGTGATCTCGCGCACGTCCGCTCTGTAAAGCTTCGCCTCGGAATTCGGATCACACGAGAAAAAGGGGTGGGGCCTGTGGGGTCAAGGTCGGAGGGCGGAGGTCAGATCGTTCTCTCGAGCCCTATAAAAGGGCCGCGCAGAGAGCCAGTTCAGTCAGTGGTGGGTCGTGGAGTCAGTCGGTGAAGTCTGAGTCGGGAGAACACAGGCGGGGGCGAAGTCCAGGAGAGCGAGGACAACGCGAGACGGAGAGCGTGGCTGAGCTTCTGTGCCGCACAGACCTGCGCGTTCGTGTGGAGAGAGCCGGAGAGAGCTTGCCAGCCAGCGCCAAACGGTCTGAGGTGATCGGGCTTCGGGACAGTCCGAGCATCGCTGAGGAACGGACGGGTTCTTACAAAGAGCATCAACTTTGAAGAGCATCAAGACCCGTTCGTTCCTCAACGCGTCGCCGGCTGAGGCCCGAATCACCCGCCGCTTGCAAGGCTGGCTCAACCCGGCTACGCTAGCTGCCGTGGGACGGGCGTCGCGGGTCGCCCCATCGAGGCACACGAGGGTGGAGTAACCTGCAACGGTCTCGTGAACTCCTTCGGTCGCCAAGCTCCATTATAAAGGCCTACGGCCAGTCTGACCCCCTTGTCTTTGAGGGGTCTTTCCTTGTTTATTTGTGTGAATGTTGTGCGCCATGTCCGCAAGTAGAACTGTTGTTAAGTGCTTGTGAATAATAAATAATAGACCGAGACGGTTGTAGTGCTTTGTCTTGCTCGCGTCTTGTCCCTTCCCGCCAATTCCATTGCTTTTCTGTATATGTGCATGTTGGGTTTTGTATACCTGATCATACGTGTGAATAAATGTGCGTGTTTAAATGTTAACCCGTTCGTTGTGTCCTCTTTCCCATTGAACCGCCGTATTGCATTTCGGAATGGTAGCGGGCTTTTATAAAGCCGATAAAAGAATTGGGTCCAGCGAGTCTCGCGATAATACACCACTCGGTTATCCAGAACGGAACGAACCGCTTAAGCGGTCGTGTCCAAGCAGACCTCGCTGAGGTACGGTCTCTCGATAGTCTGCCCGCGCGAATACTTAGTATATCGATAATTCGGCGATTAACCCTGTCGCACTCGGTAGAGTGTTGACTAGGCCGTGGTGTGCGCTTGGAGCACACCCGTGACTGGTTTCCAGCGTTGTTCCGGAAGGTCGCGACTGAATTGTCCGTCCGGTGGGCGGACGCCGCCATTGGCTAAAGCGGCTGTTCGCACGCCGGCGGCGCGAATTCGTAACAGTGCTCAACTTTGTTGGTTCATAAAATCATTTGACATAGCTTTGCGACAAATAACATAGCTCATTGATGATGATGGATGTGAATCCATATTGAATATATGAATCATCCATCGTACCCTCCTTTTTTGACACTCATGATGAGCTCCAAATTCTGTGAATAAAAACAAGAATAAGTCAAAGATAACTATAAATGGAATATTTCCACAGATAAAAAGTGAAATATATCTTTATTTTAATTTAATCTGTGACATTCAATAAACTTCATTGAAGTCACAGATTAAATTAAAAACAAACTACAATTCTACAGATTGTACATAATCTACAGGACATCACACCTTATCAAAAAATAAAGATTATGTACAATCTAAAATTGTAGTTTGTAGAAAGATCAATATTCCAACAGTTTGAGTCTGCCCATCTGTTGTCCCAATTCCCCCTGAAACACTAAAATTCCCCCAGGGGGGAATTCCCCCCTGGTTGAGAACCCTGTCTAAGGGGTCTAAAGTCCTCAGGGTCTTGAGTGCTTTTGGTCTTCAGGGTCTTTTTGGATCTCTTGGTCTTTCGGGGTCTTCAGGATCTTTTTGGGTCTTTGGTGACTTTTGGTCTTGGCGTCTTTTGAGTCTTCGGGGTCTTTTGGATCCTTAAGGGTCTTTTGGGTTTTCGGGTCTTAAGGTCTTGGGGAATTAAGATTCAAACAGGACGTGGTTAATAGGCATATAGTGTTCACAGCTTCCTAGACTGACTCATTGCGTCACCGCCTCACCCTCACCGTGCTTTTCGTTTCTATATGTATAGATTATTAAAAACGCACCACCACGTAACCGCCATGTTATTAAAACACCTCACCTCCCATGTAATTCAAAACACAGCCACTGTGCAATTCAAAACACCTCACCACACGTCGCTCGAGAGACCGGCTTGTTTTAACTGAGGATAAGTACACGAGTTGCCGTGTTGTCATGATTTACACCAAGCGGAATGAAACATTTATTTTGCAAAATGTATTTGTAATATTTGCGATAATACATTTTTTTTAAGCAATTTAAGTTGAAGATTTTATTTGGAAAAAAACTTATTTTCAAATTGTTTTTTTGTTTTTTTTCAAAAATTTCAAACAACTACCCTGAGGTCAATCACACGGGAGAGGTAGATGCAGCCCAGAAGTTTGGTATGATTTCACAAACGTTTGAGGGAGTAGTTCAGTGACAACACAACACGTGACAGATGCTGCACAGATATCCAGTATATACTGAATCTTATATATAGAAGCTGAGTTCGTGCTGTGGGTGGATGTATGGGTCTGAACAAGGTACGTTTTCATTACACAAAAATACTCACGATTGATATTTGAAGTGTTAATTTTTTTTTAATGTCCTTTGTCGGTTTTGGTATGTGCTGTATGCCGTTGAGAAGTCCATGGGTGTGTTGTTACCAAGCAGCTAGCTAGCGCTTGCCAAGCCAGCCGTTCCTTATCAACGGTTTCTCACGGATGCTTGCTTGAGTGCTTGAGCCACTTGGCAAGCGCTTTACAAGAAACTTGGTAACTAAACACACCCGAGATTCATTGACATGGCGATGAGGACAAACAACGATAGCATCATTATTTCAGCCATATCGATGAATTTGTCCCTCAAGGGGTGGGGTAGAGGAGGCTGGGGAAGTGGTGAGGTGGGAGGAGGGACCCGACGTTGCCCGCAATGCCTGGTACCCCTGCAGTAGATATCGAGATGGATGTGTCAGTGGAGGGTATTCTCGTAAAATCTTATTCTTACCAGAAATCAAATTCATATATCAGGGGATATTTAACGATTAAGTTGCATACCGATGCCAAACTTCCCTCATGTACACAAAAATAGGACTGCTTGTCCTGAAGCTCACCTACATCAGAGCAACAGCCACTCTAACCAAGTCACTCAAAAACCGTCCGTTACTCCCTTAATGAGCGCAGATTTTGATGGGGTCAATACACTTTGGTACATCATAGTTGATGAAGGAACTGTTTCTGTAGTTTTGGAGAAGAGACAATACCTATTTGGGGGGGTCAATCCCCCCCCGAATGAGCGCATTGATGTGGTAGATACACTTTGCTTCCCCATGGGTGTTTAAGGCTGTGGTCAAGTTTCATCAAATTATCTGTGTAGTTTCAGAAAAGAGAGCAAATACCTATTTTGGGGTCAACCCCCCCTGCGTAGACCCTGAATGAGCGCAGATTTTGATGCGGTCAATACACCTTCGCAAGGCATCAGATATGAAGTTGTGGCCAAGTTTCATTGAAATCGTTTGTTGGTTCAAGCGATAATGACTGAAGTGTTTACTGACTCACCCACTCACTCACCTAACGGACACTGCCCGATCACATAAGCTCACCTGACTAAAGTCCAGGTGAGCTAAAAATGGCGAATAGTGAACCCACCCTAACTTTTATGCGTAATCGATTGTTGTTCCTCCTTATCTTCCTCCAATGTTCCTGTTATGTTTCCTCTCCTTGAGAATGTAAATGTACAGCACAGTACAGATCCCCAGCTCTGATAGTGGTGGCCAGATACTCCAGATCGTGCGTTTTAGAAGCATTCATAAATACCTTGGGCCTTTGTGTTTAATACTTAGTAAGCTGTCAAAGTGGTCGAGTTCAGAGCAGCAATCTATGGTTTTGACCAGGATCAGAATGGTATCAAGTACAGTTTGTCTCCAAATCTGCTGGTTTACCAGTTTTCCTGATTTTCTGTGCTCTTTGGAAAATCTTTTGATGTTGACAATTCAATATGGCGGGTTTGTTCAGCTTGTGTGTGCACTCTCCCTGGGTTTTGCACATCTTCAAGGAGATTTCCTTGGTTTCACTCACTTGCAGCTGGAGCCTCCGCCTTTCTACCCATTAATTCGTTGCCATTCATATCATTCCAATATTTTGCCATTAATGCATCCAAGCTGGGCTTTCTTTAGTTTGGTGTTTGTGGAGAACCTACAGAAGAAGTGTGAAGAGGAACTGCAGGTATATTGGAAGCTTGCATTGAAATAGTCTTCTCTTACCTCCGTCACCAAAGGTGGACGGAGATTATGTTTTCACTCCTGTCTGACTTTGTCTGTCTTTTGCTTTGAGCAGAGATATCTCAAAAAGTTATGAACGGATTCGGACAAAATGTTGTTGACAAGTTGGGGGTATGACAAGGACAAATTGGAGATTTTGGTGAAGATCTGGAGCCGATGCTGGAATTTAAGATTGATTCTTCACCATGAGTGAATAGCCTGGTTGTTGTGTTAATATTAAGGTGGCTGCTTAAGATCCTCGGTCTTGAGTTTGAGCCCCTGTAGTCCGCTGAAACAATACCAGGTGGGGTTGACTTGGCCTGTCATCCTTCCGAGGTCAGCATAATGAGTGCCAGCTTCCTGGTAATAGGGTACTGCATCACTGGCACAGCCACGCTTCCAGAAAATGATGCAAACCAGCAACCACAGGCTGCATATGAAACAACAACAACAACCATTGAGAGATAAGGCCAAAACAATGTAGCGCGATATCTCAAAAGTTATCGATGGATTCGGAGAAACTTGGTGGACAGGTTGGGTGTGCGACAAGAACAAACTGATTAGATGTTGGTGCATGACAAAACGGCCTATCATGGATACAAAACGTAAACTGTTCAGCCTGGCAGAGATATGCGCTCAACTGAGTAGCACTCTCAAGTTTAATATGTGGTTCAGGTTTAGTTGACTCGCCATTTTCCTGTAGAACATGTCAAAAATCTGTGTTCAATGCTGGAATTGTGTGCAAGTTGATGTTGTCTACCTCTTCATATGCAGGAAGTGACATCAACTATGTTCATAGCATTCTCATTTAAGCCAATATGGAAGCCAACATAGTCACAGCACATATGTGCTGTGAGCAGAGTGCATCATTGTGTGATGGAGAGCGTCAAAGCAGCTGAAATTAACAGGAGACTTCACAATTTGGTGATGTTTCACGTCCTCGCGTACTTGTGTGTTAGTACTGTAATGAGTTTCAAAATTAGCCGTTAATTGTTAGCGATCTTGAACCTTCTCACATGTAGCCAACTGCTGTCATTCAAGCAACTATTAAACGTGTGTTGGACAGTTAATTTTGAGAATTGCCAGGTTACATGAGTGAAGCTGACAGGAGAGAGATGGGAGAGGGGTGCGAGATAGGTAAATACACTCATCTCGAAGCTATTTAGCCCTGGCTTCAAATCTCTGACCCAGATATACATTGTCATCCGAGTGTTTCATGGACAGGGTGATTCATCAATGTGTGTGCTGTCCCTCGGATGGACGTTAAACTGGGCGTCCCGTCTGCCAGTATTAGTCGGGGACGTTAAAAGCCCATCGTGTCCTTCGCGAAGAGTAGGCAAGCCATCGCCGGCACCATGAACAAATTCAAATTACTATCCTAACCAGCAGGGGCGCTGCATCAGCGGCACAAGCCGCACTCCCAACAATAGTGCAAACCAGCAGCCACAGGCTGCACACAAAATGATAACCTATTAGTGAAATTGCATAATTATTAATCAAGTGGAAGACCAAGAAGGAAAGCCTGGCAATGGCTTAGCGGTGGGGTGCTTGCTTGGGATCCTTGGGTTCTGAGCTCGAGCCCCGTCGGCCGCTGAATTGACACCAGGTGGGGTAGACTCAGCCTGTCATCCTTCTGAGGTCGGTGAAATGAGCACCATTATACTGGTAATAGGGGCACTGCATCAGTGTCATAGCTGCGTCCCTAACCAATGATGAAACCAGCAGCCTGAAGGCTGCACACGAGAGTGAGTAAATGACCAAGAAGGAACCCGAAAAGTGAAGGGCAAAGATGGAGTCCTCGGGAAACCTGGATAGGATTCAGGTTTCAGCACTACGCCACCACCCTCAAACCATCCAGCACAGCCAAGTGAGATTTAGAGAAAAATTTCTGCAATAATTCACTTCTCCTTAGAGAGATGGATAATGAAAGAGAGAGGATAGAGTGAATGAAAAGAAGAGAAGAAAAAAAGCAAGAATTACAATGAAGAAAGATAATTCTGAAAAAAATTAGAAAGGAGTATGAAAGTAACAAAGAACAAAGATGTTGGGAAGAACCAAATCGATAGATTTCATCAGTTACTCGCCAGGCTCGAATGCAGCAACATGTACAAGCTACCAGAGTAAGTGTCAGTGCTAGACGTTGGAACGTTGGTTCTCTCTTGAATTCTCACTTTGAAAGGGAGGGAGATTACATCTAGAAGATTGTGACATGAGACTTTGGGTCCATCATTTCATGCAAAAGTTGCATGATTTTTCACCACCTGCTAGTAAGCTTTCAGAAGTGTTTGATACCTTTACTGTTTATTTAATGTGGAATTTCGTGAATGTGGTAAAACAATTGATGCCCAGCTTATTATTACATTGACGTGCGCAATGACATGAGACGAGCAATGCACACATGACAACCATAGGATGCTCTCTCAGAACCAGACTTTACCGCATCATAATGCTTGGCTTTGCACAGGAATGTGACCTTACTATTCAAGCAGAGATGGGTTGGAAAATTTTAATTCATCCCCCATACAGTCCAAACTTGTTCACCTTGTGACTTTCATTTCTTTGCACCACTCAAAGAACATCTGGTTGGTGTTGAGTTTATGAATAACAAGGACGTCACCATCCGTGTTGTAAAATGGTTGCGTAGCCTTCCCAAACATTACTACGGCATGCGTTCATCAAGGCACGATCTCATTAATAGGACAAGCATGCAAGTGGCGGACATGGGAACACCTGTAGATAGAGCGGAGGTTTCATCAACTCCCATGCTTAAAAAAAAAAAATTCTGCAATTAAAGTCGACATTACCTTTATGCTCCAGTTTGTTTTATTTATTATAAAGTTTTTTGTTTTTTTTGTTCTGTTCACAGTATTGTGCTGCAGATACCCCCAGAAGTGATTGACTACCTGCATGACGATGGGACGTTGGTGCTTCCAATCAGGGACTCCACATGCACATACTTTATAACTACTATGAAGTATCAGTGGAGTTTTTCAGGAAAATATTTGTCTTTATTATAAGAGTAAAATAAAGCTGAAATATGATGTACATCTCGTTCCATTAATGCTTCCGTTTTCAAACTTATTTCTTCCTGTAAACTGTGAATATATGGCAAGGTGAAGCAATTAAAGTGTATTGATCAGTAAGCAAATAGGGTGGCAAGATGGCTTCGAGGTACTATCCAGTTGCCCATGCCCAAACGGATCTAAACGGGGTAGGGATGGAGGCGTAAAAATGCATTGGTGTCTTCTGTCATGGAGCCGGCAAGATGGTGAGAAACATTTCGCATTTATTGCCACATCTGATGCAATTTAAATGCTCTAATGGCAGCGAGGTCTCCATTTGAAACTGTTTGTTCGATAGATGTAGCTTTTGATGCCTTGGGCCATAATAAAAATTTGTATTGCTCTCAAAGCCGGTGACCAATTGCAAATTAATAGTATGATGCACACTCACCTTTGAGCTGTCACCTGGGTTTGAATCTCGACCCAGCTCTAAACGGTCACTCTGGTGTTTCACATGTAGGGCAACGCATCAATGTGTACGCCGTCCATCGGTTGGACGTTAAGCTGGAACCTTCCTTCGTCGTTTATGCCTTATGGACATTAAGGATCCACTCTCTCTAGTGAAGAGTAGACGATTGTCATCAAATTCCTGTCACCTTCAGGTGAACAGCAGCCTTGGCCAACGATTCGTGAAAGACTTGGGCCAAAAACGTTTCCTTTCCGATAAGGTGTTCCGCAGTTTGGCTGATTTGATAATTGGAATTTTTTTTATGTAGATAGACTGACTCTTTTGTTTTTTAGAAACTTTATGAACCATGCTATATTTTCAGAAATGATTGTCATCCCCTCATGAGGACGAGACTGAGGAGGTATGTATTATGATTTGTCAACTTGCCATAGGTAGATGTATCCTGTCACAGGATAGTGGTCCCTTTTAACAAAATGGGAAAGAGCTAATAAATGGATGTAAAATAGTCTGGTGGTAAAATTGACTTTTGATCAAAACTTTTGTTGAGCATTACATCGAGATAAACACATTTGTTTCCCTCGAAAAAGAAATTAACGAATTATATTTATCCCGTAAGTACGCTGATATTCCCCAAGTTGTAGTTTCCATTCTCTATGCTTCTCGCGGTTTGCCCCAAATTATATTGACAAATCGAATATTATTTTGTCAGGGATTCAAAAAAAAAAGATTATTATTTATTTATTTATTTACAAACCGTTAAAAATATAGATGGAGAGTCGCAAGGAGATTTCTCCAGTCGCTGCTGCATCCTAGCCCAATTGCATTTCGGTACCTATCCTTAGCCTCCCCATCCCGAAGACTACAGAGGCTGTTGTAATATGTGTGTCTGCACACTTGTGCTCATGCAGGCTATCTACTTCAGAATGATTGCTCATTTTTGAACGACTGCAATCTATAATCCCAGTTCGGATTTGCATTCTTATATTCTCGGTCTTGTTACTGCACCACCGAAGGTGGATGCACGTTATGTTTTCATCCGTCTATTTGTCTGTCTGTCTTTCTGTGAGCAAGATATCGCAAAAAGTTGAGGATGGATTCTGACGAAATTTGGTGGACAGCTTCGGCGTGTGACAATGACGAATTGCTTCGATTCGGTGAAGATCCGGGTCGCATATCACGGCTCAGGAGGAGAGGAGAGGGCATTGCACTGGATTTCAACTGCACATGAAACCACAAAGTGGTCAAATATATCACGATATCTCAAAAAGTTATGGACGGATTCAGACGAAACTTGGTGGACGGGTTGGGTGTGTGACAAGGCTGAAATGCTGTTGATTGTGGTGAAGTTCCAGTCATGCACGGTTCAGGAGGAGAGGAGAGGGCGTACTTCTGCCGCAGCAGTTCGTGCTATGTGTGGGTATCAAGAGTGAAGTCGACACACTCTGTCATGGTGGAATCCGAGCTTCTCCTCAACTTCCGCCAATCGCACCTGCCTTTATCTCTCCAGCCACCACCATCACCCATGATGTGCCTTCTCTCCCCTCTGTCATGATTGGGTAAGGTCCAGTTTGATGGATGCAGGACCGCTCTGCCGCACTTGTTGCAGAGGAGCTGCAGAGGGACGTGTTGCACAGTCAGATTTCCCACCAATAGTGCTTGATGCCGAGCAAAGTCTTAAAAGAACAAATGGAGAGATTTACAAAAGGTAGAAATAATACAAAGCCTCACAGGGATGGTGATATTTAGATAACACATATTAGGAATGATGGATGTTTGTATCTATTACGCTTTTTTCGGTGTATAAGTCGATACCTTTTTGTGAACTGCTGCCAAAGCTGAGCTTTTCAGCATTCTTAGTCATGCTACGTGTTGGTATAGGAGTCGTGGTACTTTAAATCATTCTCTCTCTCTCTCTCTCTCTCTCTCTCTCTCTCTCCTCTCTCTCTCCTCCTCTCCTCTCCTCTCTGTCACACTTCCGCAACAGTAAGTTGGGCACACTCAGCAGAAGGTTGACATGCATATGCTTAGTCTTTTCAGCATGAGTATTATGAGCCCAATAGACTTAGCAGCAGTTTCAACCTTGTGAAGTAGAAATCAGCTTCGCTTAACAGTCTGAGAGGAGCGTGATGTCATCAGCAAAGTCGATGTTAGACATGTGCTGGGCTGGATATCTGAAACTTCTACACAGGGAGAGAGTTAAACCATCCCATTCTTCAATCACAGATTAGGGCATAGTCCAATTCAATGGTAAGGAGCGAGCGGTCACCTTGAAGAACTCCATTGCGATCTCTCTTCAGGCGTTAATACTCTGCAGAGGTATCTTCAACCATAATTTGTATGACCTTCACAATCAACTCAAGGATGCCATATGCATGTAGAATTTTGAAAGTTTATTCCTGACAATGAAGTCGAAGGTTTTCTTGAAGTCTGTGAAGAAGATAGCAGCTTCTTTTGGTGGTTACACACTTCCTCAGTGATGCACCCGAGAGAATATCTTAGAACATGTAGATTGAAGGCCAAAACCATGTTGATTTGCGGTGTAGGATCTTTCTAATGCAGGGTGAATTCTTGTAAAGGAGGAGTGATTGTAGTTTTTGCTCCTGTTGTCACGAAAAAATATTTTCACGAAAAAATAAGTGACCACTATATTCGTTATTGGTGTGTGTCTGTCTGTCTGTCTGTCTGTCTGTCTGTCTGTCCCGAGCATAGCTCCGTGGGTTTTGATCCGATCCTGATAAAAATTTTGGTGGAGGTTTATATCATGATCTAGTTGTGTTCCTGAGAATGGCATGCTGCGCCCATTATGGGCGGAGCACTCGCCAAAAACTGGTTTTTAGGGGTAGCGATTCAATTTGCATCTTCTCCAGGGTTTGTCGAATCTGGCAGGGGTTTCGTATTGGTTACCAATGGCACCTGCATAGCCCCACGGAGCTGATTTTTAATTTTCGTCCCAAAGTCAAGGTCACAAGGTCAAGAACTTAGAAAATGCGAATTTGACATAAAAATCATACGACCGCCAAAACTTTGAGAGCTAGGATGACAATATTTTTATGCATAATCTTGAGGTCATCCCCACCTAAAGTCTTGAAACCATTTTGCTCTATCTCGAACACCTTGCCCGTGCGCCCCCTTCAAGTTTGTTTTTACCTGATTCATCAAAGTCTGGATAATCCGAAGAGTCGAAACATATATCAGTGTTCTGCAGGGACTGCCTTGCAGGCAGCCGCACACGGAGACTGCATTGGTGCAGCCCGTGCACCGCTTTGTATTCCCTGCGCTTATTTCACGGGGGAGGCCTAGGACTGCGTTTGAGCAGCCGGCCACATTCCCTATCACTTGCATTGGATTCATGAGCCAGAGACTGCGTGTGAGTAGCCTGGCTCCCTGCTTTTCTTTTCCC
>CM068952.1:122033556-122046885 GCA_035128595.1 Eptatretus atami | reverse complement strand
AGAGAGATACATGTAGAAGTTGGTCATTAAAAGGATGAGCAGGAATTTTAATAATCAACATCTCTTTCAAAACCAAATCAAGACTCTGGACATTCTGTGCTTCAACAAACACATCTCAAATTGATTTCATCCTGTCATAAAAGACGGAGTAACAGTAGCATGGATTCTCAAGCTCATTCCTCATCAGACCTATCAGCTCTGATACAGAATCGTTTGCGCAAATTTAAGGCTTAGAATCAGAATCAAAAAGAACATAACAGGTCTAGGACTTCATTGGATATTGTCTCTGCAATCCTCATATACTCCTAAATAAAATTTAAAAATCAATTTCTCCTGCATGGGACATATTAGAAAGATATCAGTCAAGCACATATAAAGATTTTGTTTCCATATGCAATAAAGTTGTTCGACTATATTGCCTCCGAAACCTGTTAAAATTAGTGTTCAAGGAACTGCTGAGTAAACGCTGCTCATGATGCTGTCCTCAGTGCATAACCTGAGACTGTATCTGCAACACAAGCTGCACTTTGTGATATGTATGATGAAGCCAGGAAAAGCGGTTTCACAGATACTGGGGAGGGCTTTGATAAAGGGAATCAACCAGCGCACTCTGTTAACGCCTGGAATCTAGTGAAACTTCTTTCTGGAAAGAAATCTAAAAGCGTTTTTATCCAAGGTGAGGATCGCTTAGATTCCTGGAAAACGAATTTCCAAAAACTACTCTCTTCTGATACTACTACCCAACAATCCAATCAATCTCATTTCTGAGGTCAACTCCAACATTATTGGTGGGATCTTTTCATCAGCAGAACTTGACACGGCAATGAAACAATGAAACTTGGAAAGCACCGGTCTCGATGGTATTCCGGTTGAAGTTGGCAACTTCTGAAGTTCAGAAAAGTCTTGTTGAAATTCTGCAGTGAAGATTACGAGAAAAGTGCCCTCCAGAATGGGGAAAGCAGGCTGGGAAAAAAAAAAAAAGAAAAAAAGCAGGCTCGAGAATCTCAAAAAATCTGATCGTGTCACCATATAAGTGGATGCCAAAAAAAACAATGTTGTTCAGTGAGGTTAAAGTTACATTCGGGTGACCGAAAATGTGCCTGGGAATGCATCCCCCCATTATAACATGTCGATTGTACCAACACCCAAGAAGGGAATTTAACGCTTCCCGTGGAATAAGTTTAACTCAACAAGTCTGAAGCGACGATGGTTCACGAGAGGTATTTGCGATGTAGATTGTTTCAGAAGTCAAGGATGAGACAATGTGATAATGTTGACCAAGTTATAAAAATGATCAACATGATGTGGTACGAATGACTGTTATTAGCTGCAAAATGTCGAAAACCCGGTTTCGTTCAACAACTTTCAAAATTTGACCTTTGCATACCTTTAAAGGTCACAAAATAATGTTTGGACATTAAAATAAGGAAACAGGATACGTGCTATAGCTTATTGGAGTTAGTTCGTCGAAGAAGGTCGAAACCCGGTTTCGTTCAACAACTTTCAAAATTTGACCTTTGCATAACCTTTAAAGGTCACAAAACATGTTGTGGAACATTCAAATAAGGAAGAGGTACGTGCTATAGCTTATTGGAGTTAGTTCGTCGAAGAAGGTCGAAACCCGTTCGATCCCACAACTTTGAAAATTTGACCTTTGTGACCTTTAAAGGTCAAGGTCAAGGATTATGACCTTTGGTGCAAACCGTCTCTGGAACATTCCAGAACAATATAACGTCATATAGGCTATATGCTTTCGCACTCCTCGGATTATCCAGACTTTGATGAAATCAGCGTAAAAACAAACTTGAAGGGGGCGCACGGGCAAGGTGTTCGAGATAGAGCAAAATGGTTTCAAGACTTTAGGTGGGGAATGACCTCAGATTATGCATAAAAAATATTGTCATCCTAGCTCTCAAATTTTGGCGGTCGTATGATTTTTATGTCAAATTCGCAATTTTCTAAGTTCTTGACTTGTGACCTTGACTTTGGGACGAAAATTAAAAATCAGCTCCGTGGGGCTATGCAGGTGCATTGGGCTAACCAAATACCGAAACCCCTGCAGATTCGACAAACCCTCGGAGAAGATGCAAATTGAATCGCTACCCCTAAAAACACGTTTTTTGGCGTGGCTCCGCCCATAATGGCGCAGCATGCCCATTCTCAGGAAAACACAACTAGATCATGATATAAACCTCCCACCAAAATTTTTATCAGGATCGGATCAAAACCCACGAGCTATGCTCGGGACAGACAGACAGCAGACAGACAGACAGACAGACACACACATAAGATATAGTGGTCACTTATTTTTTCGTGAAAATATTTTTTCGTGACCAACAGGAGCAAAAACCTACAATCACCTCTCCTTTACAGAATTCACCCTGCATTAGAAAAGATCCTACACCAAATCAAATGGTTTTAGGCCCTTCAATCTACATGTTCTAAGATCCTTGTCTCGGGTGCATCACTGAGGAAGTGTGTAACACCAAAAGAAGCTGCTATCTTCTTCACAGACTTCAAGAAAACCTTCGACTTCATTGTCAGGAATAAACTTTTCAAAATTCTACATGCATATGGCATCCCTGAGTTGATTGTGAAGGTCATACAAATTATGGTTGAAGTACTCTGCAGTAGTATTAACGCCTGAAGAGAGATCGACAATGGAGTTCTCAAGTGACCCGCTCGCTCTTACCATTGAATTGGACTATGCCCTAATAACTGTGATTGAAGAATGGGATGGTTTAACTCTCTCCCTGGTAGAAGTTTCAGATATCCAGCCCAGCACATGTCTAACATCGACTTTGCTGATGACATCACGCTCCTCTCAGACATGTTAAGCGAAGCTGAATTTCTACTTCACAGGGTTGAAACTGCTGCTAAGTCTATTGGGCTCATAATACTCATGCTGAAAAGACTAAGCATATGCATGTCAACCTTCTGCTGAGTGTGCCCAACTTACTGTTGCGGAAGTGTGACAGAGAGAGAGAGAGAGAGAGAGAGAGAGAGAGAGAGAGAGAGAGAGAGAGAGAGGAGAGAGGAGAATGACTTTAAGTACCACGACTCCTATACAACACGTAGCATGACTAAGAATGCTGAAAAGCTCAGGCTTTGCAGCAGTTACAAAAAGGTATCGATCTTATACACGAAAAAAGCGGTAATAGATACAAGCATCCATCATTCCTAATATGTGTATCTAATATCACCATCCCTGTGAGGCTTTGTATTATATTCTACCTTTGTAAATCTCTCCATTTTGTTCTTTTAAGACTTTGCTCGGCATCAAGCACTAATTGGTGGGAAATCTGACTGTGCAACACCGTCCTCTGCAGCTCTCTGCAACAAGTGCGCAGAGCGGTCCTGCATCCATCAAACTGGACCTTACACAATCATGACAGAGGGGAGAGAAGGCACATCATGGTGATGGTGGTGGCTGAGAGATAAAGGCAGGTGCGATTGGCGGAAGTTGAGGAGAAGCTCGGATTCCCACCATGAGAGTGCTGTCGACTTCACTCTTGATACCACACCATAGCAGACTGCCTGCGGCAGAGTAGTCTCCTCTCCTCCTAGACACGTGACATGACTGGAACTTCACCACAATACAAGCATTTCAGCCTTGTCACACACCCACCGCCACCAAGTTTCGTCTGAATCCGTCCATAACTTTTTGAGATATCGTGATATATTTGACCACTTTGTGGTTTCATGTGCAGTTGAAATCCAGTGCAATGCCCTCTCCTCTCCTCCTGAGCCGTGATATGCGACCCGGATCTTCACCGCAAATCGAGCAATTCGTCATTGTCACACGCCGAAGCTGTCCACCAATTTCGTCAGAATCCATCCTCAACTTTTTGCGATATCTTGCTCACAGAAAGACAGACAGACAATAGACGGATGAAAACATAACGTGCATCCACCTTCGGTGTGCAGTAACAAGACCGAGAAATAAGAATGCAAATCCGAACTGGGATATATAGATTGCAGTCGTTCCAAAAATGAGGCAATCATTCTGAAGTAGATAGCCTGCATGAGCACAAGTGTGCAGACACAATATTACAACAGCCTCTGTAGTCCTTCGGGTGGCGAGGCTAAGGATAGGTAACGAAATGCAATTGGGCTAGGATGCAGGCAGCGACTGGAGAAATCTCCTTTGCACTCTCCATCTATATTTTTAACGGTTTGTAAATAAATAAATAAATAAATAATCATTTTTTTGTGAATCCCTGACAAAATAATATTCGATTTGTCAATATAATTTGGGGCAACCTGCGAAGAAGCATAGAGAAATGGAAACTACATGGGAATAATCAGCGTACTTACGGGATAAAATATATTCGTTAATTTCTTTTTCGAGGGAACAAATGTATTATCTCGATGTAATGCTCAACAAAAGTTTTGATCAAAAGTCCAATTTACCACCAGACTATTTTACATCCATTTATTAGTCTTTCCCATTTTGTTAAAAGGGACCACTATCCTGTGACAGGATACATCTCACCTATGGCAAGTTGACAATCATCAAATACATACCTCCTCAGTCTCGTCCTCATGAGGGATGGACAATCATTTCTGGAAATATAAGCATGGTTATAAGTTCTAAAACAAAAGAGTCAGTCTATCTACATAAAAAAAATTCCAATTATCAAATCAGCCAAACTGCGGAACACCTTATCGGAAAGGAAACGTTTTTGGCCCAAGTCTTTCACGAATCGGTTGGCCAAGGCTGCTGTTACCTGAAGGTGACAGGAATTTGATGACAACTCGTCTACTCTTCACTAAAGAGAGAGTGGGATCCTTAATGTCCATAAGGCATAAACGACGAAGGAAGGTTCCCAGCTTAACGTCCAACCGATGGACGGCGTACACATTGATCTTGCCCTACATGTGAAACACCAGAGTGACCGTTTAGAGCTGGGTCGAGATTCAAACCAGGTAAGACAGCTCAAAGGTGAGTGTGCATCATACTATAATTTGCAATTGGTCACCGGTTTGAGAGCAATACAAATTTTATTATGGCCCAGGCATCAAAAGCTACATCTATCGAACAAACAGTTTAAAATGGAGCCTCGCTGCATTAGAGCATTTAAATTGCATCAGATGTGCAATAAATGCGAAATGTTTTCCCATCTTGCCGGCTCATGACAGAAGACACCAATGCATTTTTACCGCCTCCATCCCTACCCCGTTTAGAACCGTTTGGGCATGGGCAACTGGATAGTACCTCGAAGCCATCTTGCCAGCCCTATTTGCTTACTGATCAATACCTTTAATTGCTTCACCTTGCCATATTACAGTTTCAGGAAGAAATAAGTTTGAAAACGGAAGCATTAATGAAGAGATGTACATCAATTTCAGCTTTATTTTACTCTTATAATAAAGACAAATATTTTCCTGAAAAACTCCACTGATACTTCATAGTAGTAATAAAGTATGTGCATGCTGGGTCACCTGATTGGAAGCACCAACGTCCCATCGTCATGCAGGTAGTCAATCACTTCTGGGGGTATCTGCAGCAAAATACTGTGAACAGAACAAAAAAACAAAAAAATTTATAATAAATAAAACAAACTGGAGCATAAAGGTCAATGTCGACTTTTATTGCAGAATTTTTTTTTAAGCATGGGAGTTGATGAAACCTCGCTCTATCTCAAGGTGTTCCCATGCTCCGCCACTTGCATGCTTGTCCTATTAATGAGATCGTGCCTTGATGCAACCGCATGCCGTAGTAATGTTTGGGAAGGCTACGCAACCATTTTACAACACGGATGGTGACGTCCTTGTTATTCATAAACTCAACACCAACCAGATGTTCTTTGAGTGGTGCAAAGAAATGAAAGTCACAAGGTGACAAGTTTGGACTGTATGGGGGATGAATTAAAATTTTCCAACCCATCTCTGCTTGAATAGTAAGGGTCACATTCCCTGTGCAAAGCCAAGCATTATGATGCGGTAAAGTCTGGTCTGAGAGAGCATACTATGGTGTCATGTGTGCATTGCTCGTCTCATGTCATTGCGCACGTCAATGTAATAATAAGCTGGGCATCAATTGTTTTACCACTTCACGAAATTCCACATTAAATAAACAGTAAAGGTATCAAAAACTTCTGAAAGCTTACTAGCAGGTGGCTGAAAAATCATGCAACTTTTGCATGAAATGATGGACCCAAAGTCTCATGTACAATCTTCTAGATGTAATCTCCCTCCCTTTCAAAGTGAGAATTCAAGAGAGAACCAACGTTTCCACACGTCTAGCACTGACACTTACTCTGGTAGCTTGTACATGTTGCTGCATCGAGCCTGGCGAGTAACTGATGAAATCTATCGATTTGGTTCTTCAACATCTTTGTTCTTTGTTACTTTCATACTCCTTTCATAATTTTTTCAGAATTATCTTTCTTCATTGTAATTCTTGCTTTTTTCTTCTCTTTCCTTTCATTCACTCTATTCTCTCTCTTTCATTATCCATTCTCTAAGGAGAAGTGAATTATGCAGAAATTTTTCTCTAAATCTCACTTGGCTGTGCCTGAGATGGTTTGAGGGTGGTGGCGTAGTGCTGAAACCTGATCCTATCCAGGTCCTCCGAGGACTCCATCTTTGCCCTTCACTCTTCGGGTTCCTTCTTGGTCATTTACTCACTCTCGTGTGCAGCCTTCAGGCTGCTGGTTTCATCATTGGTTAGGGACGCAGCTATGACTGATGAAGTGCCCCTATTACCAGTATAATGGTGCTCATTTCACCGACCTCAGAAGGATGACAGGCTGAGTCTACCCACCTGGTGTCAATTCAGCGGCCGACGGGGCTCGAGCTCAGAACCCAAGGATCCCAAGCCAGCCCCCTACCGCTAAGCCATTGCCAGGCTTTCCTTCTTGGTCTTCCACTTGATTAATAATTATGCAATTTCACTCATAGGTTATCATTTTGTGTGCAGCCTGTGGCTGCTGGTTTGCACTATTGTTGGGAGTGCGGCTGTGCCGCTGATGCAGCGCCCCTGCTGGTTAGGATAGTAATTTGAATTTGTTCATGGTGCCGGCGATGGCTTGCCTACTCTTCGCGAAGGACACGATGGATCTTTAACGTCCCCGACTAATACTGGCAGACGGGACGCCCAGTTTAACGTCCATCCGAGGGACAGCACACACATTGATGAATCACCCTGTCCATGAACACTCGGATGACAATGTAATATCTGGGTCAGAGATTTGAAGCCAGGCTAAATGCTTCGAGATGAGTGTATTTACCTATCTCGCACCCCTCTCCCATCTCTCTCCTGTCAGCCCTTCACTCATAGTAACCTGGCAATTCTCCAAATTAACTGTCCAACACACGTTTAATAGTTGCTTGAATGACAGCAGTTGCTACATGTGAGAAGGTTCAAGATCGCTAACCAATTAACGGCTAATTTTGAACTCATTACAGTACTAAAACACAAGTACGCGAGGACGTGAAACATCACCAAATTGTGAAGTCTCCTGTTAATTTACAGCTCTTTGACGCTCTCCATCACACAATGATGCACTCTGCTCCACAGCACATATGTGCTGTGACTATGTTGGCTTCCATATTGGCTTTAATGAGAATGCTATGAACATAGTTGATGTCACTTCCTGCATATGAGAGGTAGACAACATCAACTTGCACACAATTCAGCATTGAACACAGATTTTGACATGTTCTACAGGAAAATGGCGAGTCAACATAAACCTGAAACACATATTAAACTTGAGAGTGCTACTCAGTTGAGCGCATTCCTGCCAGGCTGAACAGTTTACGTTTTGTATCCACTGATAGGCCGTTTGTCATGCACCAACATCTAATCAGTTTGTTCTTGTCGCACACCCAACCTGTCACCAAGTTTCTCCGAATCCATCGATAACTTTTTGAGATATCGCGCTACATGTTTTTGGCCTTATCTCTCAATGTTGTTGTTGTTGTTTCATATGCAGCCTGTGGTTGCTGTTTGCATCATTTTCTGGAAGCGTGGCTGTCCAGTGATGCAGTACCCCTATTACCAGGAAGCTGGCACTCATTATGCTGACCTCGAAGGATGACAGGCCAAGTCAACCCACCTGGTATTGTTTCAGCGGCACTACAGGGGCTCAAACTCAAGACCCGAGGATCTTAAGCCAGCCACCTTAACTATTAAACCAACACCAGGTATTCACTCATGGTGAAGAATCAATCTTAAATTCCAGCATCGCGTCCAGATCTTCACAAAATCTCATCAATTTGTCCTTGTCATACCCCCAACTTGTCAACAACATTTTGTCCGAATCCGTTCATAACTTTTTGAGATATCCTGCTCAAAGACAAACGACAGACAAAGTCAGACAGGAGTGAAAACATAATCTCCGTCCACCTTTGGTGACGGAGGTAAGAGAAGACTATTTCAATGCAAGCTTTCCAATATACTGCAGTTCCTCTTCACACTTCTTCTGTAGGTTCTCCAAAACACCAAACTAAAGAAAGCACAGCTTGATGCATTAATGGCAAAATATTGGAATGATATGAATGGCAACGAATTAATGGGTTGAAAGGCGGAGGCTCCAGCTGCAAGTGAGTGAAACCAAGGAAATCTCCCTGAAGATGTGCAAAACCCAGGGAGAGTGCACACACAAGCTGAACAAACCCGCCATATTGAATTGTCAACATCAAAAGATTTTACCAAAGAGCACAGAAAATCAGGAACAACTGTAAACCAGCAGATTTGGAGACAAACTGTACTTGATACCATTCTGATCCTGGTCAAAACCATAGATTGCTGCTCTGAACTCGACCACTTTGACAGCTTACTAAGTCATTAAACACAAAGGCCAAAGGTATTTATGAATGCTTCTAAAACGCACGATCTGGAGTATCTGGCCACCAACTATCAGAGCTGGGATCTTGTTATGTGCTGACATTTACATTCTCAAGGAGAGGAACATAACAGGAACATGGGGAGGGAAGATAAGGAGGAACAACAATCGATTACGCATAAAAGTTAGGGTGGGTTCACTATTCCCATTTTTAGCTCACCTGGACTTTAGTCAGGTGAGCTTATGTGATCGGGCAGTGTCCGTTAGGTGAGTGAGTGAGTGAGTCAGTAAACACTTCAGTCATTATCGCTTGAACCAACAAACGATTTCAATGAAACTTGGCCACAAGCTTCATATCTGATGCCTTGCGAAGGTGTATTGACCGCATCAAAATCTGCGCTCATTCAGGGGGTCTACGCAGGGGGGGTTGACCCCAAAATAGGTATTTGCTCTCTTTTCTGAAACTACACAGATAATTTCGATGAAACTTGACCACAGCCTTAAACACCCATGGGGAAGCAAAGTGTATCTACCACATCAATGCGCTCATTCGGGGGGGGGTTTGACCCCCCCCAAATAGGTATTTGCTCTCTTCTCCAAAACTACAGAAACAGTTCCTTCATACATATGATGTACCAAAGTGTATTGACCCCATCAAAATCTGCGCTCATTAAGGGAGTATACGGACGGTTTTTTGAGTGACTTGGTTAGAGTGGCTGTTGCTCTGATGTAGGTGAGCTTCAGGACAAGCAGTCCTATTTTTTGTGTACATGAGGGAAGTTTGGCATCGGTGCACTTAATCGTTAAATATCCCTGATATATGAATTTGATTTCTGGATAAGAATAAGATTTTACGAGAATACCCTCCACTGACACATCCATCTCGATATCTACTAGCAGGGCCAGGCATTGCGGGCAACGTCGGGTCCTCCCACCTCACCACTTCCCCAGCCTCCTCCTACCCCCCCTTGAGGGACAAATTCATCGATATGGCTGAAATAATGATGCTATCGTTGTTTGTCCTCATCGCCATGTCATGAATCTCGGGTGTGTTTAGTTACCAAGTTTCTTGTAAAGCGCTTGCCAAGTGGCTCAAGCACTCAAGCAAGCACTCCGTGAGAAACCGTTGATAAGGAACGGCTGGCTTGGCAAGCGCTAGCTAGCTGCTTGGTAACAACACACCATGGACATCTCAACAGCATACAGCACATACCAAACACGACAAAAGGACATTAAAAAAAAATTAAACACTTCAAATATCAATCGTGAGTATTTTTGTTGTAATGAAAACGTACCTTGTTCAGACCCATACATCCACCCACAGACACGAACTCAGCTTCTATATGATAAGATTCAGTATATACTGGATATCTGTGCAGCATCTGTCACGTGTTGTGTTTGTCACTGAACTACTCTCCAACGTTTGTGAAATCATACCAAACTTCTGGGCTGCATCTACCTCTCCCGTGTGATTGACCTCAGGGTAGTTGTTTGAAATTTTTGAAAAAAAACAAAAAAACAATTTGAAAATAAGTTTTTTTCAAACTTAAATCTTCAACTTAAATTGCTTAAAAAAAATGTATTATCGCAAATATTACAAATACATTTTGAAATAAATGTTTCAATTCCGCTTGGTGTAAATCATGACAACACGGCAACTCGTGTACTTATCCTCAGTTAAAACAAGCCGGTCTCTCGAGCGACGTGTGGTGAGGTGTTTTGAATTGCACAGTGGCTGTTGTTTTGAATTACATGGGAGGTGAGGTGTTTTAAATAACATGGCGGTTACGTGGTGGTGCGTTTTAATATCTATACATATAGAAACGAAAAGCCGGTGAGGGGTGAGGCGGTGACGCCATGAGTCAGTCTAGGAAGCTGTGAACACTATATGCCTATTACCACGTCCTGTTTGAATCTTAATTCCCCAAGACCCTTAAGACCCGAAAACCCAAAAGACCCTAAGGATCCAAAAGACCCGAAGACTCAAAAGACGCCAAGACCAAAAGTCACCAAAGACCCAAAAAGATCCTGAAGACCCCGAAAGACCCAAGAGATCCAAAAAGACCCTGAAGACCCAAAAGACACTCAAGACCTGAGGACACTTTAGACCCCTTAGACCAGGGGTTCTCAACCAGGGGGGAATTCCCCCCTGGGGGAATTTTAGTGTTTAGGGGGAATTGGGACAACAGATGGGCAGACTCAAACTGTTGGAATATTGATCTTTCTACAAACTACAATTTTAGATTGTACATAATCTTATTTTTTGAATAAGGTGTGATGTCCTGTAGATTTGTACAATCTGTAGAATTGTAGTTTGTTTTTAATTTAATCTGTGAATTCAATGAAGTTTATTGAATGTCACAGATTAAATTAAAAATAAAGATAAATATTCACTTTTTATCTGTGGAAATATTCCATTTATAGTTATCTTTGACTTATTCTTGTTTTTTATCCACAGAATTTGGAGCTCATCTGAGTGTCAAAAAGGAGGGTACGATGGATGATTCATATATTCAATATGGATTCACATCCATCATCATCAATGAGCTATGTTATTTGTCGCAAAGCTATGTCAAATGATTCTATGAACAAACAAAGTTGAAGCAACTGTTACGAATTCGCGCCCGCGCGGCGTGCGAACAGCCGCTTTAGCCAATGGCGGCGTTCGCCCACCGGACGGACAATTCAGTCGGCACCTTCCGGAACAACGCTGGAAACCAGTCACGGGTGTGCTCCAAGCGCACACCACGGCCTAGTCAACACTCTACCCGAGTGCGACAGGGTTCGCCGAATTATCGATATACCTAAGTATTCGCGCGGGCAGACTATCGAGAGACCGTACCTCAGCGAGGTCTGCTTGGACACGAACCGCTTAAGCGGTTCGTTCCGTTCTGGTACCGAGTGGTGTATTATCGCGAGACCTCGCTGGACCCAATTCTTTTATCGGCTATTAAAAAGCCCGCTACCATTCCGAAATGCAATACGGCGGTTCAATGGGAAAGAGGACACAACGAACGGGTTAACATTAAACACGCACATTTATCACACGTATGCATCAGGTATACAAAAACCAACATGCACATATACAGAAAAGCAATGGAATTGGCGGGAAGGGACAAGACGCGAGCAAGACAAAGCACTACAACCGTTCGGTCTATTATTTATTATTCACAAGCACTTAACAACAGTTCTACTTGCGGCCATGGCGCACAACATTCACACAAATAAACAAGGAAAGACCCCTCAAAGACAAGGGGGTCAGACTGGCCCGTAGGCCTTTATAACGTGGAGCTTGGCGACCGAAGGAGTTCCACGAGACCGTTGCAGGTTACTCCACCCTCGTGGTGCCTCGATGGGGCGACCCGCGACGCCCGTCCCACGGCAGCTAGCGTAGCCGCGGTTGAGCCCAGGCCTTGCCAAGCGGCCGGGTGATTCGGGCCTCAGCCGGCGACGCGTTGAGGAACGAACGGGTCTTGATGCTCTTCCAAAGTTGATGCTCTTTGTAAGAACCCGTCCGTTCCTCAGCGATGCTCGGACTGTCCCGAAGCCCGATCACCTCAGACCGTTTGGCGCTGGCTGGCAAGCTCTTCCGGCTCTCTCCACACGAACGCGCAGGTCTGTGCGGCACAGCAAGCTCAGCCACGCTCTCCGTCTCGCGTGTCCTCCGCTCTCCTGGACTTCGCCCCCGCCTGTGTTCTCCCGACTCCAGACTTCACCGACTGACTCCACCGACCCACCACTGACTGAACTGGCTCTCTGCGCGGCTTTTATAGGGCTGAGAGACGAGATCTGACCTCCGCCCTCCGACCTTTGACCCCACAGGCCCACCCCTTTTTCTCGTGTGATCCGAATTCCGAGCGAAGCTTCTACAGAGCGGACGTGCGGCGAGATACACCAACTTGCTCGGAGAGCGGACGTGCGCGAGATCACCGTCGCTGGCGCAACAAGAAACCCCGCGTCTGTTTGCAGCGACGCTGTTCACTGGGAACTCGCCATGGTGGCACAAAGATAGCGGCGTTTGCGGAGTTGAAGGTGAGGCATGTTATTCGGGTGGGGAGATGCGGTTTAGGAGATGTGGGGAGATGTCGTTGTTATGAAGGCGGTGTGGAGAGGGTGGTTGGTGGTTGACGTGGTGGCTGGTGGTGGCGTGGAGAAGGTGGTTGGCGTTGTGGCGTGGTAGAGAAGGTGTTGGTGGTAGTGTGGTGGAGAAGGTGGTTGGTGGTGGCGTGGTGAGAAGGTGGTGGTGGCTGCGTTGTGTTGGTCCAAAATAACGATAGTAAGAAAAACGGCTACTCAAAGATCACAGCCCGGGTGACACGAATAATTCCCATTAGACAACGGTGGGGAAATCTAACTGAACAGCGACTTATCGGCATAACTGAATTAGGACCCAGCGACGGTGATCTCGCGCACGTCCGCTCTCCGAGCAAGTTTGGGTGATCTCGCGCACGTCCGCTCTGTAGAAGCTTCGCCTCGGAATTCGGATCACACGAGAAAAAGGGGTGGGGCCTGTGGGGGTCAAAGGTCGGAGGGCGGA
>CM068952.1:121890796-121909616 GCA_035128595.1 Eptatretus atami | reverse complement strand
CATTGTTATCTAAATGTGACGTGAAAGTAATAACTAAGCACCGATATTAAATGCACAATGTGGCGATCTGCAATCATAAAGGATATAATATGGCATGCTGGGTATCATTAATCCATATACATATTTTGATAACCTGACGTGTTGGCTAAATTCTGACTCCAGATTTGAAATTAGCGGCCCAGATTTAGCCAAGAACACCTGCATTTCCCTGAGTAGCAGATGAAAAGGTTTTTTTTTTGTTACCCAGTGTAATCTTTAGCATTTATCACCCATGTAATAACGTGGAAATGAGCAGTCACAGTGGAAGAGATTCAAAGGTATAATGTGAGTACAATTGCATAGTAATGAGAGAACTGGACTACTGGCATCGGAGAGGTCATGGGTTCAACTCTAACTGAAGGCAGCAATATTAAAGGAAGTGTTATTACCTCCGCTACCGAAGGTGGGCGGAGGTTACGTATTCACCCCTGTTTGTCTGAGCAGGATATCTCAAAAAGTTATAGACCGATTTGTACGAAATTTGGTGGACAAGTTCGGTGTGTAATAAGGCCAAATTTATTAGACTTTGATGAAGATCCAGCTACAAATTTTTTTAAAGTGATTAAAAAACATTTTTTAAACCAACAAAAAAACATAGAATTTTTTTTAACCTTTTTCTTTTTTCATATAAATTGGTCTGGTATTCTTCTTCTTCTTCTTGCATATGGCAGCCTGGCTGCGAAGTAGCTATCATTTTGTTGAAGCACAACTATGCCGCTGATGCAGTGCCCTGTTTCCAGTAAGCTGGTACTGATTTTGCCGACCTCGGAAGGATGACAGGCTGAGTCGACCCTACCTGGTGTTAATTCAGTGGCCAACAAGGCTCGAACTCAGGACCCTAACATCCCAAGCCAGGCACCGTAAACATGAAGCCAACACCAGGTTTGATCTGGTGGTGATGTGTCATGATGGGCCGATCTTGATCATGATGGGCCGAATGGCCTCCTCCTGCATCTAATTTCCTTGTATAACCATTGACAGACATGAATCACAGAATGTAGATAAAAGTTATAAATACATGTAGAATTGAAAAAGGTGCTGGAAAGAAAAAACAAATTGAACTAGAGGGGGAGCACTCGGTAGAGTGCAAAACCTCCGCCGCCAATACAGCTGGGTCACGTGAACCTTATATCTTATTCATTAGGGCCCTGTCACACCTTGACGTTTTAACCAGCAATGGCAACGTATAAAAATGTATGTAAAACGTTGGCGTACGCTGAAATTTTGATGTTTTTTTCTTAAGTTTTGGGCGTATTCATAACGTGTTGGTCGTATGCATATCATATTAGTAACGGGCACAGAACATTTCGTTGTGTTATTGATAACTTTTACCAACGAATGCTTAGCCTGTCGCTCAACCCTTTCTCTGAGACAGGCTTTTTATTAGCAAGGTTCAGAGTCATAGTTGACGATTTCTTAAGTCCCAGCTATGACTGTTGTTTTACTTATTACTCTTTTTTGTGTTTAATAGAGTGCACCGTGCCTGGACCAATTTGAGGAAGTGTTCACGCTTGACGTGTGAGATTTATTATATGTTATTACTTCTGCTGTTTAAAAAGTGAAAAGTGCGCCTGCTGGTACCCTTGAGAAGTTCACCTTTGATGTGCAGATTTTTATTCTTATTATGTTACTCTGCTGTTAAGTGAAAAAAGGCCGCCCGGTGGACGATTGGCCGGAAAGAAAAATAAAGGAAAAATAGAAAAAAATAATAAAAGAAAAAAAAAACAGAAAAAATAAAAAACCGTTTTTTTGTTCATTTTCAAACAGCAACTGAGTTTTTTATTTTTTTTTTTTTTTTTTTTTGTTTTTTGTTTTACAAACACAAAGTTCATCCTTGAAGTGATCGATTTAATATATTATTTACCTTCTGCTTGTTTAAGAGTGAAAAGTTCCCTGGTGGAAGTCGATTTGAAGAATCCTTGATGTGATATTTAATACTACTTTTTACTCTGCTGTTAATAGTGAAAAGTGCCACTGTGTCCATTGATGGAAGTTCACCTTTGATGTAGATTTATTTTATTTTATACGCTGTCTGTTTAAAGTGAAAAGACCACTGCTGACCATTGGAGGAAGTTCACCTTTCATTGAGATTTATTTTATATATTTACTCGTGGCTGTTTTAAAGTGAAACTGCCTCCCTGGCTGCTACCATTGGAGCGCAGTGACCTTGATGGTGAAATTATTTATTATCTTACATACTGCTGTATTTAGGTGAAAAGTGCCCCTGGTGGATCCATTGGAGGAAGTTAACCTTTGATGGGAGATTTATTTTATTTTATTACTCTGCTGTTAAACGTGAAAAGTAGCATCTGGCTGGACCTTGGAGAGAGTTCACTTTCATTGAGATTTCTATAGCTATTTCTCTGCTGTTTAAAGTGAAATAGTGCCACCCTGTTGGGACGAAATGAGAGAGAAGTTACCTTTGAATGGGAGTATTTATTCTGTATTATATTTACTCTGCCTGTTAAAGTGAAGAGTTCCCCTGGTGGACATTTGCAAGAAGTTCACTTTGATGTGAGAATTAATTTATTATTTTCTGCTGTTCAAGTGAAAAGTGCCCCTGCTGGGACCATTGGAGGAAGTTACATTTGATGTGAGCATTAATTATTTAATTTACTCTGCTGTTAAAGTGGAAAATAGCCCTCCCTGCTTGACAGCATTGGAGGAAGTTCAATCCTTGATGTGAGATTATTTTTATTTACTTTACTTCCGCTGTTTAAAGTGAAAAAGTGCCGCCCTGGTGGACCATTGGAGATATCACCTTTGATGTGAGATTTATTATTATTTTCTCTACTGTCTTTAAAGTGAAAAGTTCCCCTGGTGTGACCATTTGAGGAAGTTCCTTTGAATATGAGCATTTTATTCTTAATCATTCTCTGCTGTTGTAAAGATGAAACCACCTGCCCCCCCTGCTGGACATTGGAGACGTTTGACCTTTCATTGAGATTATTTTTGTTAATTTGAGCTCTGGCTGTTTAAAGTGAAAAGTGCCCCTTGGACATTTGAGAGAATTCACTTTGATTAAGGTTAGTTTTATATTTTACTCTGCTGTTACAGTCGAAGAAGTTCCTCCCTGGCGAATATTTGAGAAGTTACCTTTGATGTGATGATTTATTCTTTATTATTTCCTCTGCTGTTACAGTGAAAAGTGCCGCCTTGGGACCAGTTGATTGGAGTTCACCTTGATGTGACGATTGTTATTTTATATTTACTCTGCTGTTAAGTGAAATTGCCCCTTGGTGGATCAATTGAGGAAGTTCACCTTTGATGGAGATTTTATTTATTTTTTGCTGACTTTTATAAAGTGAAAAGTGCCCTCCTGGGTGGAATTGGAGGAAAGTTCAACCTTTGAATGTAATTTATTTTATTACTTCGTCATCTTGTTTAAAGTGAAACAGTTCCCTGTTGGAACCATTTTGAGTAATTCACCTTTGATGTGAAGATTTATTAATTCATTTTCTTCTGCTGTTTAAGTGACAAGTGCCCCTGTCTGGACCATGGAGGAAGTTCACCCTGATGTAGATTATTTTTATATTACCTTCGCTTGTTTAAAGTGAAAGTGCCCCTGCGCCATTAGGAAGTCACCTTTGATGTGAGATTTTATTTATTATTCGTACTCACTGTGTTAAGTGAAAAGTGCCCTGGTGGATCGATTGGCGGGAAAGTTCACCTTGAATGTGAAATTATTATTATTAACACTGCTGTTTATAGGTGAAAAGTGCCCCCTGCTGGACCATGGGAGGAAGTTCACCTGATGGAGATTTATTTTATAATTATTTACTCTGTGTTTAATTTGAAAGTAGTGCCCCCGGTGAACCATTGAGGAAAGTTCACTCTTTAATTTGAGAATTTATTTTAATTTTTATCTCTGTTTAAGTGAAAAGGCACCCTGGTGGACGTGAAGGAATCACCTTTGATATGGGATTTTATTTATTTTTCTCTGCTTTTAAAGTGAAATTCCCCCTGTGGACCAATTTGAGGAAGTACTCTTTTGATGTGAGATTTAGTTAATTATCTTCTCTGTGTAAAGTGAAAAGTGCACCCCTGGTGGACCATTTGAGGAAGTTCACCCTTGAATGTGAGAATTTATTTATTATTTCTCGTGCTGTTTAAGTGAAAAGTGCCCCTGCTGGATCCATTGGAGGAATCTCACCTTTGATGTGAGATTTATTTATTATTTATACTCTGCTTTTAAAGTGAAAATGCCCCCTGGGACCAGGAGGAAGTTCAACTTTCATGTAGATTTATTTTATATTTACTCGCGTGTTAAATTGAAAAAGTGCCCCCTGCTGCATTTGAGCTAGTTCACTTGAGTGAATTATTATATGTATTTTACTACTGGCTGTTAAAGGAAGTGCCCCCTGGTGGAGCATTGGAGAAGTGTCACTTATTTGATTGAGATTTATTTTATTATTTCTCCTCCCAGCTTTTAATAGTGAAAAGTTCCACTGTGGACCATTGGAGGGAACTTTCCCACCCTTGATGTAGATTTATTTATTATTTTCTCTGCCTGTCTGTTTAAAGTGAAAAGTGCCCCCCCTGCTGGACCATTGAGGAAGTTCACCCTTGACTGGAATCTTTTATTATATTAACTCTGCTGTTCAGTGAAAAGTGGCCCCTCTGGACCAGGGAGGCAGTTCAACCTTTGATGTGAGATTTTATTTTGCATTATTCTACGATGCTGTTAAAGGCAAAGCTTCCCCCTGCTGACCACTTGAGGAAGTTCACCGTTGAGTGAGATTTATTTTATAGTTTCCTCTGTCGTTTAAGTGAAAATGTTCCCTGGTGAAACATGAGGAAGTTTTATCCCTGAAATGTGACATTATCTTTATTATTCTCCCTCTCTCGCTAAGGTGAAAAGCGCCCCGGGGACCATTGGAGAAGTTCACCATTGATGTGAGATTTATTATATATCGCTACTCTGCTGTTTAACATAAAAAAGTGCCCCCTGCTGACATTGGAAGGAAGTTCACTCTCATGTGAAGATTTATTTATTATTTTCTCTGCTGTTTAAAGTTAAAGTCCTGGTGTCCATTTGAGCTGAAGTTTCACCTTTGAAAGTGAGATTTACTTATATTATTTATTCTGCTGTTTAAAAGTGAAAAGTGCCCCTGCTGAACCAGTTGATGGACAGTTCACTTTGATGTGAGATTTATTACATTTCTATCTGCCTGTTTAAGTGAAAAGTTGCCCCCTGGTCGGAGATGCAGGAGTTCACTTTGATGTAGATTTATTTTATATTCTCTATGCTGTAAATGGAAGTTCCCCTGCGTGACGATTTGAGGCAAGTTCGTAACCTTTGATGTGAGATTTATTTAATTATTTCTCTGCCTCCGTTAAAGTGAAAATTCCCCCCCCCCTGGTGACCCTTGGAGAAGTTCATCTCTTTGAATGTGACGATTCTATTATATTTTACTCTGCTGTTTAAAAGTGAAAAGCTGCCCCTGGTGGACCATTGGAGGAAGTTCACCTTTCCTGTGAACTTTATTTTATTATCTACTCCTGCTGTTAAATGAAAATGCCCCCTGGTGAGACGATATGGAGGAAGTTCAAACCTTTGATGTGAGATCTATTATATTATTTACTACTGCTGTTTAAAGTGAAAAGTGCCCTGGTGGACCATCTGAGGAATTCAACCTTATTGAGTGTGAGATTTTAATTATATTATCATTACACTGCTGTTTAACAGTGAAAGTGTGCCCCTGCTGGACCATGAGGAAGTTCATCCTTTCGACGTCGAGATTTTATTATATCTTCTCTGCGTTTAAAGTGAAAATTGCCCCTGCTGGGTCCATGGAGGAAGTTCACTTTGATGTGAATAGATTATTATATTATTTTACTTGCTGTTAACCAGTGAAAAGTGCCCCTGGGAGCGAATTGGAGGAAGTCAATCTTTGATGTGAAGCATTATTTATTATTTACTCTGCTGTTTAAATGTGAAAAGTTCCCACACGTGTTTGGACGATGTTGAGGCATTCACCTTTGATCCGTGAAATTACTATACATATTTACTACTGCTGTTATAGTGAAAGTGCCCCTCACTGGACCATTGAGGAAGTCACATTTGATGTGAAGATATTATTTATTATTTACTCTGCTGTTGTAAATTGAAAGTGCCCTGTGGACCATTGGAGGATTCACCTTTGATGTGGAGGATTAAATATTATTTTAGCTCTCTGTTTAAAGTGAAAAAGTGCCCTCTGGTGGACCATTGAGGAATTCACTTTGAAGTGAGACTTATTTTAAATTATTTTCTCAGCTGTTTAAAGTGAAAAGTTCCTGGTGGCCATCTTGAGGAAGTCACCCTTGAGATATTAATTTTATATTTCTCTGCATGTTTAAAAGTGAAAAGTGCCCCTGCATGGACCATTGAGAAGTTCACCTTTGATGGTGAGATTTATTTATATTTACTCTGATGGTTAAAGTGAAAAAGTGCCCCCTGTGGACGATGGGGGAAGTCACTTTGAAGTGAGATTTATTTTATATTTTCTCAGCTTTTTAAAGTGAAAAGTTTCCCCCTGGTGGATCCATTTGAGGAAGTTCAGCCCTTGATGGGATATTTATTTTATTATTTTCTCTGCTGTTAATGAAACAGTGCCCCCTGCTGACCATTGGAGAAGTCACCTTTGATGTGAATGTATTTTTATTATTACTCTCCTGTACAATAATAAGTGCCCCCTGCTGGACCATTGGAGGAGTTCAGCCTTTGATGTGAGATTTATTTACTATTTAAACTCCTGCTGTTTAAAGTTGAAAAGTGCCTCCCTCGACATTGGAGAAGTCACCTTATGGTGAGATTTATTTTATTATTTAGCTATGCTGTTTTAAAGTGAAAAGTGCCTCCCGGTGGACGATTGGGGGAAGTACCTTTGATGGTGGAGATTTATTATTATTATTACTCTTTCTGTTAAGTGAAAAGTGCCCCTGGTGGCATTGGAGAGTTCACCTTTGAATGTGAGATTTATTTTATTATTTACTATGCTGTTAAAGTGAAAAGTGCCCCCTGGTGGACGATTGAGGAAGTTCACCTTTGATGTGAGATTTAATTCATTATTTACGATGCTGTTTAAAGTGAAAAGTCTCCCTGCTGGATCCATTTGAGGAACGTTCACCGTTGATGTGAGATTTATTCATTATTTTCTCTGCTGTTTAATGTGAAAGGTCCCTCTGGGGACCATTGGAGGAATTTACCCTTGATTACCGATTATATTTATTATTTTCTCTGCTGTTAAAGTAAAAATGTTCCCCTGTGGACATTTGAGAAGTTCATCCTTGAAGTGAGATTTATCTATATTATTTATCTCTGTTAAAGTGAAAAGTCCCCTGGTGACATTTGAGGAAGTCACCTTTGCTGAGATTATTATATTATTTATCTGCTTTTAAAGTAAAAGTGCCCTCTGGTGGACCATTGGAAGTTCACGTTTCATGGAATTAATTTTTTATTTTCTCTGTGTTTAAAGTGAAAAGTTCCCTGTGGACCATTTGAGAAGTTCACCTTTGGAAAGTAGAGATTTATTATATATTTAACTTGCTGTTTAAGGAAAAGTGCCCCTGGTGACTCATTGGAGGAAGTTACACCTTTCATGTGAGATTTATTTATTATTTTCTCTGCTGTTTCAGTGAAAAGTTCCCTGGTGGACCATTTTGAAGTTCACGCTTTGAGTGAGGATTATTATATATTTACTCTGCTGTAAAGTGAAAAGTACCTGGTGGACCATTTGAGGAAGTTCACCCTTTGATGTGAGATTTTATATATATTACTCTGCTGTTTAAAGTGAAAAAGTGCCCCCCTGCGTGGACGATTGGGGAAGTTCAACTTTCATTGTGGATTATTTATATTATTTACTCTGCTGTTAAAAGTTAAAAAAGTGCCCTCTGTGGAACATTGAGAAGTTCACTTTCATGTGGATTATTATTATTCCTCTGCTGTTTAAAGTGAAAAGTTCCCCTGGATGGACATTTGAGGAAGTTCCCTTTGAAGTGAGAATTTTATTATTATTAGTCTGCTGTTTAAGTAAAAGTGCCCCTGGTGGACGATTGGGGAAGTTCACCTTTCATGTGAGCAATTTAATTTTATTATTTCTCTGCTGTTTAAAGGAAAAGTTCCCCCTGGTGGACCATTTAGAGGAGTTCACCTTTGAAGTGAGATTTATTAAATTATTTAACTCTGCTGTTAAAGTGAAGTTCCCCTGGTCGGACATTTGAGGAGCTTGACTTTTATGTTAAGATTATTTCAATTTATTATTACGATGCTGTTTAAAGTAAAATGCCCCTGCTGGACCATTGGAGAAGTTCCCTTGATGGAGATTTATTATTACTATTTACGTCTGCTGTTTAAAGTGAAAAGTGCCCTGCTGGACGCATGAAGGAAGTTCACCTTTGATGTGAGATTTATTTTATTATTTTACTCTGCTGTTTAAGTGAAAAGTGCCCATGCTGGACCATTGGGAGGAAGTTCACCTTTGATGTGAGAATTTATTTTATTATTACTAGTAATGCTGTTTACAGTGAAATGCCCCCTGGGACGATTGGGGAAGTTTCACGCTTTGTGTGAGATTTATTATATTATTTTACTCTTCTGTTTAAAGTGAAAAGTGCCCCTCTGGACCATTGGAGGAATTCACCTATTTGATTGGATTATGTTATTAATTATATGCTGTTTTCAGTGAAAAGTGCCCCTGGGTGGGACGAATGACAGTTTCCACCTTTGATGTGAGATTTATTTCATTATTTACGATGCTGTTTAAGTAAAAGTGCCCCCCGGACCATTGAGGATAGTTCAACTCTTGATGTGAATTTATTCATTATTTTCCTCTGCTGTTAAATGGTGAAAAGGTCCCCTGGTGGACATTGGGGGAAGTTTATCCGCTTAATAGTTGAGATTGTATTTTATTATTTCTTTTTCTGCTGTTTAAGTGAAAAGTTCCTGGTGGACCATTGAGGATAGTTCACCTTTGAAGTGAGAGTTTATGTATAGTATTTCTCTTCTGTTTAAAGTGAAAAGTGCTCCTGGTGTGACCAATTCGAGGAAGTCATACCTTTGAAATTTGAGATTTATATATTATTTACTCTGCTGTTAAAGGTAAAAAGTGCCCTTGGGTGGACCATGGGAGGAATTCATCCTTTCATTGTCGATTTATTTCTTATTCTCTGCTGTTAAAGTGAAAATGCCCCCTGGTGGATCATTTAGGAGTTCACCGTGATTGGAGATTTAATTTTATTATTTTTCTCTGCTGTTATAAGTGAAAAAGTGCCCCTGCTGGACCATTGGAGGAAGTTCACACTTTGATGTGAATTTATTTATTAATTTACTCTGCTTTTAAAGTGAAAAGTGCACCCTGGTGGACCATTGGGGAGTTCACCTTTCATGTAGATTTATTATTATTACTTCTACTCTGCTTGTTTAAATGAAAGTGCCCCTGCCTGGACATTTGCGGTAGTTCATCACCTTTGATGGAGATTTATTATATATTTACTCTCTGTTAGAAGTGAACAGTGCCCTGGTGACCATTGAGGATAGATAACTTTGATGTGAGGATTTATATTATTATTTCTCAGCTGTTTAAAGTGAAAGTTCCCTGGGGATCCATTTGAGATTCACCCTTATGGTGATCTTCTTATTTTATTTATTTTCTCTGCTGTTTAAAGTGAATAGATGCCCCGTTGGCGATCCATAGGAAAAGTTCACACATTTGATGTGAGATTTATTTATTAATTTCTCTGCTGTTTAAAAGTGAAAAGTGCTCCCTGCTGGACGCATTGGAGGAAAGTTCACCCTTGATGTGAGATTTATCTTTAATTTATTACTGTCTGCTGTTTAAAAGTGAAAAGTGCCCCCTGCTGGATCCATTAGGAGGAAGTCACCTTTGATGTGAGATTTATTTTACTATTTACTCTCTGTTTAAAGGTGGAAAAAGTTGCCGCCCTGCTGGACCATTGGAGGAAGTATCACCTTTTGGATGTTGAGATTATTTTATTTTTTCTCTGCTTAAAGTGAATGGTGCTCGGTGGGCCCAATTTGGAGGAAGTCACCTTTGGGTGAGATTAATATATTAATTACTCTGCTTTTAAGTGAAAGTGCCCCCTGGTGGACCATTGAGTGAAGTTAACCTTTGATGTGAGATTTATTACATCCGAATATCTAAAGATTTCGGTAAGTATATTGAATGACTTCCGTTTCTGTTTGTGTTGTTGTTTTGTTTGTTTGTTTGTAGGCACCATAACTCGAGAACGGAAGAACTACAATGTCAAATTCACCACGTGATTTCAGGATTGATGGCTATGGCTGATTAGATTTTGGTCAATGCGGTCAAAGGTCAAGGTCACAGTGAGGTCAAACATCAAAAAATATACTCGAGAACGGAAGAAAGCTACCAATGTCAAATTACACCAACTTGATTCAGGAGGGTGGTGCTAGCGCTGATTAAGATTTTGGTCAAAATCGGTCAAAGGTCAAGGTCACAGTGAGGTCAAACATCCAAAACATTCGATTTTATGTGTTTCGGGTACAGAATCATCGTAGAAATTCTGGTTTGCCTCGCTACCTTCTCTAGAGACAGCTTTTATTAGACAAGGCAGAGGTCAAGTTGACGATTTCGTAAGTACCAGTCTATGACTGCTTTGTTGCTTTATTTAATTTACTCTGCTGTTAAGTGAAAGTGCCCCCTCTGGTACATTTGAGGAGTTCACCTTTGACGTGAAGATTAGTATATTATTTACTCGCTGTTTAAAGTGAAAAGTGTCCCCTGTCTTGGACCATTGAGGAAGTTGCACCTTTGATGTGAGATTTTAATTTTATTATTTCCTCGCTGTTTTAAAGTGAAAAGTGGCCCCCTGGTGGACCGATTTGGAGGAAGTTAACTTCTTTGAAGTGAGATTTAATATATTTACTCTGCTGTTTAAAGTGAATCAAGTTCCCCGGTGGACGATTTGAGGAAGTTCAACCTTTTGATGTGAAATTTAATATTGTATTACCTCTGCTGGTTTAAAGTGAAAGTGCGCTGCTGGTCCATTGAGAAGTTCCACCTTTGATGTGAGATCTTATTGTTGATTTATTACTCTGCTGTTTAAAGTGAATAAGAGCCACTGCTGGACCATTGGACGGAAGTTCACCTCTTGTCATGTGAGATTTTATTTTATTATTACTGCTGTTAAAGTGATAAACTGCCCCCTGGTGGACCATTGGAGGAAGATCACCCTGATGTGAGATTTATTTAAAATTATTTACTCTGCTGTTTAAGGTGAAAATGCCACCGTGGTGGACCATTGGAGGAAGTTCACCCTTGATGGGAAGATTTATTTTATTTTACTCTGTCTGTTAAAGTGAAAAGAGCATACGCGGACCATTGAGAAGTTCACCTTTCATGTGAGATTTATTTTATTATTTTCTCTGCTGTTTAATAGTGAAAAGTTCCCCTGGTGGCCATTTCGAAGTTCATCTTTGAAGTGATGATGTTATTAAGATTATTTAACTCTGCTGTTAAGTGAAAAGTGCCCTGGGGACATTGAGGAAGTTCCCTTTCATGTGAAGATTTATTTATTATTTTCTCTGCTGTTAAAGTGAAAGTTCCGCCTGGTGAGCTATTTGAGGAATCCATCTTTGAAGTGAGATTTATTAATTAGTTACTCTGCTGTTTAAAGTGAAGAAGTCCCTAGGTGGACTCATTTGAGGAAGTTGACCTTGATAGTGAGAATTTAATTATTAATTACTCTGCTGTTTAAAGGAAAAGTGCCCGCCGTTGGATACGATTGGGGAAGTTCACCTTTCATGTGAGCATTTATTATTATTATTTACTTGTACTTCTGCTGTTTAAAAGTAAAAGGCCTCTGTGTGATCCATTGGTAGGAATTACCTTTAAGTGAGATTTATATTTTCTTATTTCTCTGCTGTTTAAGTGAAAAGTTCCCCCTGGTGGAATCCATTTGAGGAAGTACCTTTGAGTGGATTTTATTTATATTATTTACTGCTGCTGTTAAGTGAAAAGTGCCCCTGGTGGACATTGAGGAAGTTCACTTTCATGGTGAGATTTATATTTTATTATTTCTCCTGCTGTTTAATAGTGAAAAGTTCCCCTGGTGGACCATTGAGGAATTCACGTAATCTTTGGAAGTGGATTTATTATTTATTTACTCTGCTGTTTAAGTGAAAAGTTCCCCCTGTGGACCATTTGAGGAAGTTCACACCTTTGATGTGAGATTTATTCATTATGTTAGTGATGCTTGTTTAAAGTGGAAAAGTGCCCCTGCTGGATCCATGGAGAAGTTCACTTTGATGTGAGATTTTTGTGACGTATTACTTCTGCGCTTTTAAAAGTGAAAAAGTGCTCCCTGCCTGGTACGGATGTGGAGAGTGCACCTTTGATTTAGATTACTTTATTTTTACTCTGCTGTTAAAGTGAAAAGTGCCCCTGCTGGACCTTTGGAGGAAGTTCACCTTGATGTGAATTATTTTATAGTTTACCATGCTGTTTAAAGTTGAAAAGGTGCCCCTGTGGACGATTGGGGGAAGGTTCACCTTGATGTGAGATTATTAATATTACTCTTCTAGTTTAAAGTGAAAAGTCCCCCTGGTGGACCATCTCGGAGAAGTTCACCTTGTTGATGTAGATTTATTTTATTATTTACTATGTGCTGTTTTACAGTGAAAAGTCCCCCCTGGTGGACGATGGAGGAAGTACCTTTGATGTGAAGATTTATTTCATTATTTACGATTGCTGTTAAATTGAAAATGTTCCCTGCTGGACATTTGAGGAAGTTCACCCTGATGTTGTAGATTTATTTCATTCTTTCTCTCTGTTTAATGTGAAAAGGTCCCCTGTGCCATTGGGAAGTTTACCTTGATGTGAGATTATTATTAATTTCTCTGCTGTTTAAGTGAAAAGTTCTCCCCTGGTGACATTTGGGAAGTCCTCTTTAAGTGAGTTTATTATCTTATTTCTCTTCTGTTAAAGTGAAAAGTGCCCCTGGTGGTACCATTTGAGGAAGTTCAACCTTTTGATGTGAGATTTGATTATAAATTATTTACTCTGCTGTTTCAAAGTAAACAGTGCCCCTCTGGTGGAGCGCATTGGAGGAAGTTACCTTTCATGGTGAGAATTTATTTTTATTATTTTCTCTGCCTGTTTAAAGTGAAAATGCACCCTGGTGGACCATTTGAGGAAGTTACCTTGATTGAGATTTTTTTATTATTTTCCTGCTGTTTTATAGTGAAAAGTGGCCCTCCTGCTGGACCATTGGAGGAGTTCACTTTGATGTGAGGATTTATTTTTATTATTTTACTCTGGCTGTTTATAAAGTGAAAAAGTGCAGCCCTGGTGGACCAGTTGGGAGGAGTTCACCTTTCATTAAGATTTATTTTTATTCTTTACATCTGCTGTTAAAGTGAAAAGTGCCCGCCCTGCTGGATCCATTTGAGGTAGTTCACCTTGCCTGTCGAGAGTTTATTATTTATTTACTCTGCTGTTTAAAGTGACAGTGCCCCCTGGTGACTATTGGAGGAAGAAATCACTGTTGATGTGAGATTTATTATATTATTTTCTCACTTGTTTATAAGGTGAAAAGTTCCCCTGGTGGACCATTTGCAAGGAAGTCAACACTTGATGATATTTATTTTAATTATTTTCTTCTTTCTGTTTCAGTGAAAAGTGCCCCCGCTGACCATTGGAGGAAGTTCACCTTATTGATGTGAGTTTTATTTATTATTTATCTCGGTTTAAAAAGTGAAAAGTGCCCTGCTGGATCCATTGGAGGTCATCTTCACCCTTGATGTGAGAATCTGTATTTTATTATTTACCTGCTTGTTTAAAGCTTGAAAAGGCCCCTGCTGGACCAGGTTGGAGGAAGTCACTTTGATGTGAGATCATTTTACTATTTTACCTCGGCTGTTTAAAGTGAATAAGATGCTCCCTCGCTGGACCATTGGAGGAAGTCCACTTTGATGTGAGATTTTTTACTTATTTCTCCTGCTGTTTAAGTGAAATAATGTGCCCTCCTGGTGCCCATTTGGAGGAAGTTCAACCTTTGATGTGAGATTATATAATTATTACTCTGCTGTTTAAAGTGAAATGTGCCCATTGGTGGACCATTGGAGGTAAGTTCACCTTTGCTGTCTTGATGTATTACTTCGAAATCTAAAGATTTCGTAAGTATATTGATGACTTCCGTTTCTGTTTGTTGTTGTGTTTTGTTTGTTTGTTTGTAGCACGATAACTCGAGAACGGAAGAAGCTACCAATGTCAAATTACACCACGTGATTCAGGAGGGTGATGGCAAGTGCTGATTAGATTTTGGATAAATCGGTCAAAGGTCAAGGTCACAGTGAGGTCAATATTCGATTTTTGATGTTTGGTACAGATAACTCGAGAACGGAAGAAGCTACCAATGTCAAATTACACCACGTGATTCAGGAGGTGATGGCTAGGTGCTGATTGAGATTTTGGTCAAATCGGTCAAAGGTCAAGGTCACAGTGAGGTCAAACATCCAAAAAATTATAACTCGAGAACGGAAGAAGCTACCAATGTCAAATTACCCACTATTTCAGGAGGGTGTGGCTAGCGCATTGATTAGATTTTGGTCAAAATCGTCAAAGGTCAAGGTCACAGTGAGGTCAAAATCCAAACATTCGATTTTGATGTTGGGTAACAGAATCATCGTAGAAACTTCTGGTTTGCATCGCTACCTTTTCTCTAGAACAGCTTTTATTAGACAAGGTCAGAGGTCAAGTTGACGATTTCGTAAGTACCAGTCTATGACTGCTTGTTTATGTATTTACCTGCTGCTGTTTAAAGTGAAAAGTTAGCCCTCCTGCTGGCACGTCATTTGAGGAAGTTTCACTTTGACTGTGAATTTTTATATTATTTACTCTGCTTGTTTAAAGTGAAAAAAGTGCGCCCCCTGCTGACATTCGATGAAGTTCACCTTTGATGGTGAGCATTTAATTTATTATTACTCTGCTGTTTAAAGTGAAAGTCCCCTGGTGGACGATTGGAGGAATTCACCTTTGAAGTGAGATTTTAATTATTATTTACTCTGCTGTTTAAAGTGAAAAGTTCCCCCTGGTGGAACGATTTGAGGAAGTTGCACCTTTGATGTGAGATTAATATATTATTTACTTGCTGTTTTAAAAAGTGAAAAGTGCGCCTGCTGGCTCATTGAGGAAGTTCACCTTGATGTGAAGGATTTATTTATTTATTATCTGCGTTTAAAAGTGAAAAGACCACTGCTGGACCATTGAGGAAGTTCCCCACCTTTCATGTGTAGATTTATTTTATTATTTACTCTGCGTTTAAAGGAAAACTGCCCCTGTTGACCTTATAAAGGAAGTTTCAATCACCCTTGAATGGAGTATTAATTTTAATTATTATCTTGCTGTTTAAGTGAAAAGTGCCCCTGGTGGACATTGGATGAAGTTCACCTTTGTGGGAGATTTATTTATTTATTACTCTGCGTTTAAAAGTGAAAAGAGCCCGCTGGACCATTGGAGGAAGTTCACCTTTCATGGAGATTTATTCTACTATTTACATCTGCTGTAAGAAGTGAAAAGTGCCCCCTGGTTGGACGAATGGAGGAAGTTATCCTTGATGGGGAATGTATTTTATTATTTATCTTGCTGTTTAAAGTGAAAAGTTCCCCCTGTGGACCATTTTTGAGAAGTTCACGCTTGGATGTGAGATTAACTTTTATTATTTTCTCTGCTGTTTCAAAGTGAAAAGTGCCACTGTCTGACCAGTTGGAGAAGTTCACACTTTGATGTGAGATTTAATTTTATTATTTAACTCTGCGTTTAAAGTGAAAAGTGCCCCCCTCGGACTCATTGGAGGAAGTTTCAACCTTGAATGTGAGAATTTTATTTTAATATTTACTCCGCTGTGTTAAAGTGAAAATGCCCCTGGTGGTAAACCATTGAGGAAGTTCACTTTGATTGAATTATTTGTATATTTTCTGTCTAACTGTTTAAAGTGAAAAGTTCCCCGGTGGACATTGAGGATAGGTTCACCTTGAAGTGACGATTTATTTTATTATTTCTACTCTGTTTAAGTGAAAGTGGCCCTCCTGGTGGAATTGAGAAGTTGACCTTTCATTGTGAGATTTATTTGTTATTTACTCTGCTGTTTAGAAGTGAAAAGTGCCCCTGTGACGATTGGAGGGAAGTCACCTTGATGTTAAGTGTTTATTTTATTATTTTCTCTGCTGTTAAAGTAAAAGTTCCCCTGGTGGATTATTTGAAGGAAGTTCCACTTGATGGTGAGTATTATTATATTTTTCTCTGCTGTTTACAGTGAAAATGCCCTGGGATCCATTTGAAGGAAGTTCAGCCTTGAGTGAGAATTTATTTATTATTTACCTGCTGGTTTAAAGTGAAAATGCCCCTGGTGGACATTGGAGGAAGTTCACGCTTTGATCGTGAGATTTAGTTTATTATTTACTCTGCTGTTTAAAGTGAAAAGTGCCCCCTGGTGGACCGATTGGAGAAGTTCACCTTGCATTGAAGATTTATTTTATTACTTTCTCTGCTGTTTAAAGTAGAAAGTTCCCCTGTGGACCATTTGAGGAAGTTCACCTTGATGTGAGATTTATTTATATTTTTTCCTCGCTGTGTAATAGTGAAAAGTGCCCCTACTGGGACCATCTGGGAGAGAAGGTTCACCCTTGGATGTGAGATTTATTTTATTATTTTCGCTGTTAATAGTGAAAATGTGCCCCTGCTGGACAGTTGGAGGAAGGTTCAGACCTTTGTGTGGATTTAATTGTTAATTAATTTTACTATGCTGTTTTAAGTGAAAAGGCCCCCCTGGTGGACGATTGGGGAAGTTCACCTTTGATGTGAAATTTTATTATATTATTTACTCTGTGTTTAAAGTGAAAAGTGCCCCCTGCTGACATTGGACGAAGTTCGACCTTGATGTAGATTTATTTTATTATTACTCTGCTGTGTAAATTGAGAATGTGCCCCTGTGGACCATTGGAGGAAGTTACCTTTAAGTGAAGATTTATTTTTTATTTACTTCTGCTGTTTTAAAGTGAAAAAGTGGCCTCTTGGGGACGATTGGAGAAGTTCCTTTGATATGGGATTATTTTATTGAATTTTCTCTCTGGTTTAAAGTGAAAAATCCCCCTGGGGGACCATTCTGAGGAAGTCACACTTGATGTGAGATTTAGTTTATTATCTTTGTCTCTGCTGTTTAAAGTGAATAAGTGCCCTGGGGGACCATTTGAGGAAGTTCACGTAGCTTAGTGAGAATTTATTTATTATTTTGTCTGCTGTTAAAGTGTAAAAGTGCCCCCTGCCTGGGCCATTGAAGATAGTTCACACTTTGATGTAGCATTTATTTATTAATTTACTCCTGCTTTTAAAGTGAAAACTGCCCCCTGGTGTTTTTACATTTTGAGGAAGTTCACCTTTCATGTAAGATTTTATTTATATTTACCGCCATCTGCTGTTTTTAAATGAAAACGTGCCCCTGCTGGACATTTGAAGGTAGTTCACCTTTGCTGTGAGATTTATTATATTAATTTACTCATGCTGTTCTAAGTGAAAAAGTGCCCCTTTGGACCATTGGAGGAAGTTCACTTTTGATTGAGATTTATTTTTATTATTTTTTCAGCTTTTAAAAGTGAAAAGTTCCCAGGTGACTTCCATTGGACAGAAGTTCACCATTTTTTTTTTTTTTTTTCTTTTTTTTTTTTTTTATTTGTTTTTTTTTTTTTTTTTTTTTTTTTTTTTTTTTTTTTGTTGATTGTGAATTTTATTTATATTTTCTCTGCTGTTACAGTGAATAATGCCCCTCTGGACCATTGGTAGAAGTTAACCCTTGATTGTAGAAGATTATGTTTCTTATTACATCATGCTGTTTAAAGTGAAAAGTGCCCCCTGCTGGACCCATTGGAGAAAGTTCAACCTTTGATTGAGATTTTAGTTTATTATTACTATGCTGTTTTTAAGTGAAAAGTGCCCCCTGGTGGCGATTGGGGGAAGTTTCACTCTTTATCTGAAATATATTAATATTATTCTCTTCGCTGTTAGTAGTGAAAGTGCCCCGTGCTGGACATTTGGAGAAGTTCACTTCTTTGATGTGAGATTATTTTATATTTCGGTCTGCTGTTTAAATTTGAAAAGTGCCCCTGGTGGATCATTGGAGGTAGTTCACCTTTAATGTGAGAATTATTTTATTATTTACTCGCTGTTTAAAGTGAAAGTGCCCCTGGTGGAAGGATTGGAGGAAGTTCACACTTTGATATGCATTTTATTTTATTATTTTCTCTGCTGTTTAAAGTGAAAAATTTCCCCTGGTGACGCATGTTGAGGAAGTTCACCTTTGATGTGAGATTTAGTTTTAATTATTTCTCTGCTGTTTTAAAGTGAAAAGTGCACTGGTGGAGCCATTTGAGGAAGTCACCTTGGATGTGGATTATTTTATTATTTTCTCTGCTGTTAAAGGAAAAGTGCCCTGCTGACCATTGGAGAAGTTCACCTTTGCTGTGCAATTTATTTTATTATTTCTCTGCTGTTAAAGTGAAAAGTGCCCCTGGTGGACCAATTGGAGTGAAGTTCACACTCTTTCATGTAAGTTTATTTTATTATTAACTCCTGCTGTTTTAAATTGAAAAAGTCCCCCTCTAGGACATTTGAAGGTAGTTCACCTTTGATGATGAAGCTTTATTATATTTATTTACTTCTGCGTTTAAAGTGAAAAGATGCCCCCTGGTGGACCATGGAGGATAGTTTACTTTGACTGTGAATTATTTTATTATTTCTCACTGTTTACAAGTTGAAAAGTGCCC
>CM068952.1:121781335-121800358 GCA_035128595.1 Eptatretus atami | reverse complement strand
TCTCTCTCTCTCTCTCTCTCTCTCTCTCTTCCATCCTATATCACGGGCAATTAAACTTTGCAATGTCTCCAGGGTTGCTCTGCATTAAGCAGCAACTGTTTTGTGGATAAAGTAATTATTTGAACGAATTCATTTTATTTCATCAATTGCTGCATGTATGGTGGACCAGCTTTAAAGTTAAAGGGATCTTATATGGTATGCAGCCACAGCTTGGCCAGCCGTTCCTTATCAGCCATTTAATTTGAGTGCTCAAGCCACTTGCCGAGCGCCCGAAAAACGACAGCATGACCGTGCTACGTCATTCTGAGAGAATCGTTCACACACTGCGGACACATTTGCGACGCCATGTCACCCCGAGCCAGTGGTCCGCGCTCCGTCGTCCCGAGCCAGTGGTCCGTGCTCCGTCGTCCCGAGCCAGTGGCCCGGCCTCCGTCGTCCCGAGCCAGTGGTCCGCCCTCCATCCCGTAGCCAGTGCATCCGCGCTCCGTCGTCCGAGGAAGTGGTCCGCGCTCCGTCGTCCCGAGCCAGTGGTCCGCGCTCCGTCCCGAGCAGTGGTCCATGCTCTGTCGTCCCGAGCCAGTGGTCCATGCTCTGTCGTCCCGAGCAGTGGGCCGTGCTCCGTCGTCCCGAGCCAGTGATCCACGCTCCGTCGTCCCGAGCCAGTGGTCCGCGCTCCGTCGTCCCTGAGCCAGTGAGCCGCACTCCGCCGTCCCGAGCCTGTGGTCACAGCTCCGTCATCCTGAGGCAGCGGTCCGTGCTTCGTGTTCCGTCGTCCAAAGCCAGCGCTCCGTGCTTCGTGTTCCGTCATCCCGGCCAGCGGTCCGCGCTTCGTGTTCCGTCATCCCCGGCCAGCGCTCCGTGTTCCGTCGTCCCTGGCCAGCGGTCCGCGCTCCGTGTTCCGTCGTCCCGGCCAGCGGTCCGCGCTCCGTGTTCCGTCGTCCCCAGCCAGTTGTCCGCGCTTCGTGTTCCGTCGTCCCCGGCCAGTTGTCCGCGCTTCGTGTTCCGTCGTCCCCGGCCAGTTGTCCGCGCTTCGTGTTCCGTCGTCCCCGGCCAGTTGTCCGCGCATCGTGTTCCGTCGTCCCTGGCCAGTGGTCCGCGATCCGTCGTCCCGGGCAGTGGTATGCGCTTCGTGTTCCGTCGTCCCCGCCAGTGGTCCGCGCTCCGGTCGTCCCCGGCAATGTCCGCGCTCCGTCGTCCCGGCCAGTGGTCCGCGCTCCGTCGTCCCGGGCCAGTGGTCCGCGCTCCGTCGTCCCGGGCCAGTGGTCCGCGCTCCGTCGTCCCGGCCAGTGGTCCGCGCTCCGTCGTCCTGGCCAGTGGTCCGGGCTCCGTCGTCCCGGGCCAGTGGTGCGCGCTCCTTCGTCCGGGCCAGTGGTCCGCGCTCCGTCGTCCCGGCCAGTGGTGCGCGCTCCTTCGTCCCGGGCCAGTGGTCCGCGCTCCGTCGTCCCGGGCCAGTGGTCCGCGCTCCGTCGTCCCGGGCCAGTGGTCCGCGCTCCGTCCATCCCGGGCCAGTGGTCCGCGCTCCGTCATCCCGGGCCAGTGGTCCGCGCTCCGTCGTCCCGAGCCAGTGGTCCACGCTTCCGTCGGTCCCGAGCCAGTGAGCCCGCGCTCCGTCGTCCGAAGCCAGTGGTCCGTGCTCCGTCGTCCCCAGCCAGTGATCCGCGCTCTGTCGTCCCGAGCCAGTGATCCACGCTCCATCGTCTCGAGCCAGTGGTCCACGCTCCGTCATCCCGAGCCAGTGGTCCTTGCTCCGTCGTCCCATGACTAATGTAACATGTTTGATAAGGTGGTGTAATTGCCGCTGCGTAAATGGCAGTAATCTTCCAGAATTATTTTTTGTACGACCGTTGCAATCTATGTTTTATTTCAATTGAATTACAGTGAATACTTTAACACTGCGTGGGGATGGTGTTATATGAAGGTTTTTGGTTTTTTTTTCTCGTTTTTTTTCTTGTCATGGAGCCAGCAATCCTGTATAGTCTCGTAATAACCTTAAGTCTGGGTGCCTTTTGCTGATAGAGCAGGGTCTATTGGCAGTTTTTACCACATTAAACTTTGTGGCCATTGCATTGCACTCTGTAGTGCATTGTTTTAAGTGCAAGTCGTTAATCTAGTTGCCCTGTCTGTGAGCATTTGGAGCCGCAAAAGATTCCATGGTATATTTCGCCAAGAGTAGGCGTTTGGGCTGGTTCCTCGGTTGAATTTCAAATTGCAGTCTAGTGATTAGCATAATTCCTCATCCTTGATCATTTCTGTCTGTGACATAAATATGTGGATGATGAGTGATGTTGAGTGGCTCCATGGCTGCAGCTGCTGAGACTTAAATGTCTTTTCCCTTCCCTTAAATCTTTTCCCGCTGAGGTTGAATGAGTGACTTTGCAAGCAGAAAGTGGATCTTGTTTGTTAATTTGACAAAGAGATTGTGGAAAATTTAAATGTTTCAGAGCTTATTTGAAATGGATTCTTAGAGCATTTTGTTCGATTTTTATGTTTATATTTTGAATCATTCTACCTTTATGTTCCTCAGGGTGTTCCCAGGACACGGAGGATAAAGAGAAAGAAAACAAGCTTTCAAGAGTCTGAAGCAATAAAAAGGCTTCCAGGTTTACAATGGAAACTGGTCGTGGACAGCTTGATGCTCATCATGTGATCAAAGATGGAACAGTTACTGCAACAAAGACCGAGTGCTCAGTGGAGCAAAGTCGTCGAAAGGATAAAGTCAGAGGTGGGATTGGGGGGCGAGGGGCGAGGACTGGTAGAAGTACTGCGGAGAGCGTGCATGACTCCCCTTTCAAGATCCTGCCATGCTCACCTTTCTCGCCCATGTCTTCCACCTTACCGCATTCAGATGGTACTATGCCACCAGGTGTAGTGGGCCAGGAGATGGAGAAGTTGACTGCAGAGGAGGCACTAGGCCTGCATCAAGCAGAAGAGAGGTTAAAGCGAGACTTCATCGTTCGGATACGCAAAACTGATGCTGGCAGTTCTCAGCCACCATATCTCTGCCGGCTGTGTTCGCAACCTCTCGACGGTGTCTCTCAAGCGCACCGGCATATCAAAGAAAGGCGTCATCGTAGGGCTTTGCAGGAAAAAAAGGAGGATGAATGTCTTCGACAGCTCCCAGAACCTTCTACCAAGCATGCAAATGCACTCTCTCTTTGTCTCTTGCAGCTCCAGAGTGATGTTGGCCTCTCTGAGAGGGACAGTCGACAGCGGGTTTTTATTGTGACTCAAATGGAAGCGGTTGTGCAAAAGACGCTGCCAAAGGTCTCTCTGCGTCTGTATGGATCGTCTCTGACTCGCTTTGGTTTCAAAACTAGTGATGTAAATATTGATGTGTGTCTACCTAATGACATGACACTGCCAGCTGCACTCATATCTGTCTCTGAAATTCTCAAGTCTTCGGACCTGTATGAGGAGGTGCAGACTGACTTTCATGCCAAGGTCCCAGCTGTTTTGTGCAAACATCAGAAGAGTGGATTGCTCTGTAAAGTTGGTGGAGGGGCTGAGACGTCTTTTCAGAATAACCAACTGCTAGCTCATTTTGGCCACCTTGAGCCTCACAGTCTGTCTCTTGGTCTTGCCCTGCGTCACTGGGCCCGACTTTGTGATTTGGATCGGCCAGAAGAAGGAGGGCTGCCCCCTTATGCGTTTGCACTTATCACTGTTTTCTATCTTCAGCAACGGCATCCAGCTCTTCTACCTGCACCTCTAAGCCCTCGTATTTCAGGATTTGATCCAAACCATCCTGACGATTTCCAGTTGATAGCAGTCAATAATGGCTCTGTTACTTGGGAAAGGAGGCAGGGAGGTAATGGTGGGGGACAAGGAAGTGAGCGGACAGATGAGCAGCCTGTTGTGACCCCTGGCAAGACACCACTGACTCGGATAGCTGATGGGCCAGTCCCCTCCCTGGGTGTTTTGTGGCTTGGTCTGTTGCGCTTTCTCTGCCTGGAGTTCGCCCCGAGTGAGTGGGTTGTATGCCTGCGCACTGCAGAGCCTGTGTCTCGCCAGGCCAAGGCTTGGCCCCGCCGCCGCCTTGCTATTGAGGATCCTTTTAGTCCTTGGAGGAATGTGGCAAGATGCATGTCCAGCCAACTGGTTTACGACGCTTATATGGAGTTCTTGCGGAATACCTATAAATATTTTGCAACACCGTGCCTGGGCTCCCAAGGTGTAAGACCAATGGAAAAGCTGGATTCAGAGGTGAAAGGGGTGATGACAAGTTCAAGAGAGCAGTCGAATGCCAAAAGGTTTGGAGAGGAACTTGAGCGATGCAAGGTCGATGTTGAGAATGTGGTGGAGAATGAATTGAAAGAAGAGGGACAAAAGAAAGTAAGGGGAAAAAATAGAGGGAAATGCAATGATGGTGTTGAAAATTGTGAGGAAGAGCCTAACAGAGATGTAAATATGCAAAAAGGAGAGCAGAGTAACGTGGAAAGACCAAAAGATGGCAACGAGATAGAATTGGTATTTGTTTTTGATCAAAAAATCTTTACCAAAGATAAAACGACACCGGTTGTGTGTGCTTTATGCAAAAAAGATGGCCACACACACTCCTGTTGTCCAGATGATGCTTCTCGTCTGCCTCTCACTGCTCTCCCTTCACTATCTCTTCAGCACCGAAATCTTCTTGACATTGTGTGCCAGCAGTGCTTCAGAGAGTTTGCCCCAACTCCACAGGAAGAGAGTAAGCGTGACCAGATGCTGAATAGCTTGGAAAGATTCATACAAAGAGAGTTTGACAAATGTGCACGACTCACCCTCTTTGGCTCATCCAAGAATGGCTTTGGCTTTCGTCACAGTGACCTTGATATCTGTCTCACCTTTGAGGGATACCAATCAGCCGAGGAGCTGAACTGTAAGCAGCTTATTGAAGACTTGGCTCATGCCCTTCGAAAGCACACAGGGCTGAAAAACATTCTCCCAATAACAACAGCTAAAGTCCCTATAGTGAAATTTGAGTACATGTGTGGCTTAGAGGCCGACATCAGTTTGTACAACACACTTGCACAGCACAACACTCGGCTCTTGCACATGTACTCGAGTATTGACTCGCGCGTACGTATATTGGGTTACACCATGAAAGTGTTTGCAAAGGTTTGCGACATTGGTGACGCATCTCGCGGTAGCCTCTCATCATATGCATACACCCTAATGGTGCTTCACTTTTTACAGCAGCGTGATCCACCTGTTATCCCCGTCTTGCAGGAGCTTTGCAATGAGGGGCAAAATGAACCGAGAAAGATGGTTGATGGCTGGGATGTTACATTCTGCAGCGACCTAGAGATGCTGGACCGCCTGTGGGCAGGACGTGGAAAGAACCGGGAGACGGTGGGAGAGCTCTGGCTCGGCCTTTTGAGATACTACACAGAGTGTTGGCAACCATCACGTAAAGTCGTGTGTGTGCGCCGGCATGCACCACTCTCAACCTTTGAAAAGGAGTGGACAGCAAGCCACATGGCCATTGAGGATCCGTTTGACTTGTCACATAACCTTGGTGCAGGTGTTTCACGTAAGATGACCAACTTCATCCGCAAGGCCTTTGTGAATGGTCGCTCACTATTCGGTTCTCCAATGACTGTTCTGATACCTCATCAAACCCCTTTCCAATACTTCTTTAATCCTGAAACGCTTACAGGTGGTGAAGGAGCACCGAATGACCGCTGTTGCCGACTCTGCGGGAAGATTGGCCATTTTGTAAAGAACTGCCCACGCAGGCGAAGGCCTCGACGCAGGGAGGACAGGGATGGTGTTGGTGGAGAGGGACAAGGTGGAGAAATCCCGGGGAGTGGAAGAGAGAGGAGGTGCTACCAATGTGGAGAATTAGGTCATGTCAGGAGGGAATGTACAGGCACAACCCGTCCCCGTCCAGCTTCTGGTGCTCATCCAGCCTCTGGTCATCGTCCTGCATCTCGGGCCCTGATCCATGAGCGAGGCCGACCAAGTGGATATGTGAAAGAGGCACCAGCTTTCCTTGGTTTGCACCCACGGCTTCTCGTACAACCATCCTCTCAGCACCACATACAACCTCTCACCCAACAAGTCAACAAGATCGTCAACCAGCCCCTAGCACAACGACCTGCACAACCACATGGTATACTTGCCCACCCACACCCACATAACCACAGGCAGCAGATTCCCAGTGCACACAATCAGCCACTTGCTTCCATGTATCCTCCTCCCCCCATTGCACAACTTCATACTCAACATCAGACACAACCAATGTCTCAGATGCTGTTGCCTTCCCCAGCTCAACCGAACAACCAGCGACATAACCAACAACACAAGCCCAATAACTGGATGGACACGTTTACACTCCATTGAGCTGGAATTTGCCACTGATAAGACTTGGTTATGTATAATACTTTCATTACATTCTTTTAATTTAAGAATCGTCGGATGGTTTATGGTCATTCATATCCAAATCAAAATACAATATTTTACATTCTTTTAATTTAAACGTCTCCTTGGTTATTTTATTTATCGAATCATTTTGCGTATGATTGAGAGTTACAATATCGGAATTGGAGCGAATGGACATGGGCTGATATCATGCAACCTCTGCAGATTATTGATATTATATTTTGTTTATTTGTATATTGATATTTGTACATGATATATCTGAATATATTTATAATTCGTTTTACAAATTTATTCAAGTCTGACAGGGATGACAGGATAGCTACAGAGGTAGGGCACTTACCTTTGAGAGGTCCAGTCGAGGTTTGTTTCTGGACTCAACGATAAACTGTCGGATTGGTGCTTCATAGGCAGGGTGTTGCTTTGACGTGTGCGCCGTCCACGACATTGGACGTTAAGCTCGATGTCCCGTCTGCTAGCATTGTCTCGTGGACGTTGGTTATCGCCGGCACCTTGCCAACCCCAGAGATGATCCAACCAGCAGCCAGATGTCGCAAATCTTATGTCGATGTTAATGAGTACATACATGATCAGCTTGTAGCGCATTGTTGCAGCTGAGATTTAAATACAGAAAAGGCTGTTAACGTCTGTATTTTATTCAACACAGTAATTCATTGTTAGGTTCAACATAATATTTTTCTATTGTGAGTTTGTATATTACTCGTTCTTCATTTTACTCTTGCTGTATAACTTTTGGTCAATGCTCGTTTTTGTACCTTTCTCCTTGCACCATTATACAGGATGTTGTTGTCAGCCCATGGCAAGAGGGAGTTGGGGGTCATGTTCGTAAATGAAGGGTTTGGTGTCACCTTTGTGAGGGTGATGGAGGAATGGGATGGGGTGTGGTGGAGGATAGGGAAGGAGGGGCTGGGTGGTGGTGGTGGTGGTGGTGGAGGGAGGGAGGGGGGGTGCTAGTAGTAAATTTAATAGCAAAAGCAAAATAATATTACTTTCCTGCATTGTTCGCATTGACAACACTTTCAATCACAATCACATTATTAAAATCTCAAGGGTTTGTTTTTCGCAGCATGAATGCACCAACACAAAAACAATTGTACAAATGGAATGATGGTTATCGTGAGTTATAAAAATGGCAGCAGGTTGAAGTTCTAATCAGAGTTCAGTGATCGTACTAGGTGGCTAATTCATATGTAGTCTCACAGAACAACTTCCTTTTGCTGAATTAACGGTAAAACCCGGGCAAGTTCGCAAATTATGCATCGAGGTATGATGTGTTTGTCGTGAACAATATGCAGTTGTCTCATTTTTCTTGCACAGAACACTTTTCTCTCTTTTATTCTCAATCAAAACTTGTCTTCCAAAAGTGGTTATCATTCAACTATTTTAACCCCTGTATGGTACAGGCAAAATGTCGGATGACCTCCCACAAATTGCAACAAAAGCAAACTCAACAGATTTTGATTCGCTGGATATGTCCTCAGTGACAGAAAGAAAAGTCCTAGCGAGAGATCTCCGGGGGGAAGTCCTGAAATCAAGGAAATCCATAATGCGCCGCCACCCGGCTTTCGGGGAAAATGAGAAAATTGTAAAGATTGATATTTTAATATGTAAATATATGTTTTTCTGCATTCTAATTGTTTCTAGTTATGGTCAGTATATTGATATACAAGAATAATTATAAAAAGTGAAATGTATTGAAGGTAAAATAAAAAAATTTAGCTTTTTTGTCCAAAATGTCTTTTTTGTCCCGAAAAAAAAAATTTACCTGATACTGATTTTGGCACCTGGACAAAAAAAAAGAACGTTGAAGACACCAGATGAAATCAAGTTTATGGCAATACAATATAATTATGTAAATCATTGAAACATGACAAAATTCACATTCCACTCGGGGCAATCACATCTGCCTGACGAAGGTTTCGAAATGAAAATGAAAATTCGCATTAAACTCAGAAACTACATCCATTATAAACTTACTATACAGTTGAGAAAAATGAAGCTATAAAAGTTAGAACTCGCCAATGTCGTCATCATCCTCATCATTGTCACATGGAGTGTTTGTGCAGCCAGAGCCCTGCAGTTTCCACAAGCTGGAGTGCACTCATGTGTGCTTCTTGCATGTGCATCTATGTGCAGAGTCGACATTCAGCCTGCAGTTGCACCTAATGACACGTACATCTTTTCAGAGCTGCTATTGATGTCTGAAGTGGCACAAAACCTCTCGTCACACTTCTGCCACCCCAGTTGTCGAAGAGTTCATACTGCACATCCCTTCCATTCTTGGACTTGCAGATACACGCGCAGGCTGTGATACTTTGCTGCTTCTGATGTTGGTGGTAACGTCTGTGGTTGCACGTGAGAGGAGCTCGAAGCCACCTTGTCCAGTACCGCTGATACCAGAGGGTGTCCAGGGTGTCAGTTGACTTTCCGTTGTAGATTATCAGCCAATGTTTTTTCTCCTGCATCTGCCACATCACATACATATGCAGCTTCGTATCAAAAACCTGGCCTGCTCACGGAATGTGTGTTGTGCTTAAACTTTTTGAGGGAAGCTCCTTTCCAATCCCATGAAGACGAGATGTCGTGTCGCACCCAAGAACTGCATGTAGAAACAGTATGTGCTTGCATATGTCTGTACCATCATTTTCTTTGTAGCCTTGATGTTCCAGATGCGAGGCTTCTTCGTGTTCTTCTTTGGCTCGGGACAAAAGAGAGTCATGGGATTCTAAGCTTGCATGGTAGCATAGGAGGAACGAGGAGGTCTGTGTCATCACCAACTAACACAGTGTTGTGGACAGTAGCAGACTGCATGGCCTTCAGTACAATCAGGAGATCAGCATCCCCTGAGGCATGGTGTGTCTCACAGTTCTTCTGAAGCTCTTCACTCAACATAAAAATGAATCGCTGTTTATTCTGCCTATTGGCAAGAAATGTTCCTTCTTCATGTGTGAGACGCTGTCAGCTGTAAATGTCACAGTAGTACCAGCATTCCTTTAGACCGTCTCTGTGTGTCATGTCCTTCGTGTTGGTACTCTCATAACCATCAAACACGACTATGGCATCTCCATACTTCTTCGTTACATAATCAGTGTACTGGTGGCATATGTCTCTGTATGTAGATCCACGAGACCATGAATGCGTTGAACAAGTGCCCCGCCATCCAAAACATACTGTTGCCCATCCATTGGGGATATCGGCTGGGACATCGATCCAAGAAGATCCAGATGGCATCAGCAAAGACTGGCTTGTTGCCTTCTGGAGCTGAAGAGAGGAATCAAAGAGGGCTGGTGGATAGCTGCACAGTTCATATTGAAGGCCGACTCCAGTTCTTCTGCTGTTCTGTGCACAGTGATCAGTCTCTGGAAGAGGAGTTGTGGGTCAACCTGGACTTGCTCTCCATCAATTTGACAATGCTGACTTCATGCGAGGGTGACATTGGTCTTTCCTCTTAAATGTGTACCGGCAGGTGTTTTCCATCCATAGATTTCAAAATTTTGGCTCCTACAGCATGTGCTGTATCGACGTTGACGGGTGGGGTGTGCATGAACTCATGGCAATGTTCCTCAGACATGGATCCTAACTGAACGGATTCTGTTCCTGCAAATACTGAAGAGCTGATAGTGTGTCCTTCAGTCACGAAGTTGTCTTGCCTTGGTCATGTCCTTCTTCTGCTCTCAGTGTTGTAGTTCACACCTGTGAGCTCCTGCATTGCTGGTTTATTTCTGCACAGGCAGGCATTGATAGTAGCCATACCAGCTGTTGTTGCTCTGTCATTCCTCGCCCTCGTGTGAGCCCCCCTGGCTTCAACTTCTCATCAAAACTTGTTCGATGATCAGGTATGAAAGACCTGCCCACAGGCGATCACTTCGTCGAACCACATGGAACCCTCATCAAAACGTTGTTGGACATTGGGATGTTGAGTTTTGAGGTTGGACATCTGCTGAAGATACACCCTCGCAGATTTGGCATACAGGTTGTGGCCGCGAGCTGCCAGGTAAGGCAGCATTTCCTGGATGGCCTGTAGATGTAGTGCCCAGTTCCCAGTGTGCTCTACCCGATGTATTTGCGTAGAATGTCTAGCATGTCCATATACTGAACCAGAGCGCTGAAGTTCTAGAAGATATCTTTGCAGACTCGGCATGCTTCTGAAGGTGGTCTTTGATTCGTTTCAAGACGTCAGACTTGCATACTTCTTCCACGGACAGTGTCCCAGCCATCAGCTTCTCATAGAGGGTACAGAGCTTCGTTGAAGTCTGGATTATTGCTTAGATCTGTATGCTGGTCATGTAGCGGCCTTGCAGCTGCTTCGGCTAAGTCCGGATCTTCATTCCCATTGCCGTCTGATGTTTCAGGTAGGCATGGTAGAGGCACATTGAGCACATTTGTCAACAGCAAGGCATTGAGGGCTGCATCAACAATTAGGTGTGCGCGAACTGCGTGGCAATGGCCTTGCCACTAAACATATGAATCACTGCATTGGGGGCATATATCAACTCCATCAGTTCTTGAAGCCCGATGACACCATGAGGTGTCCAAACATCCGATGGTGGGGGAAATGAAACTGGGAAAAGTGGTGGGGGGCGGGGGGAAACTGCATCTGCTGCGTGGAAGCCGCCCAAGCGTAGGACAATCCCTTTGAAAAGGTTGATCCCATCTCCGAGTTGATGATCATGAGGGCCTTCCACCAGAGGGGCTGATCAAAGGTGATTACTGGAGTGACACCGTGGCGTCGTGCATGTTCACTGACAAACATCAGGGTCGAGTATATGCATGTCCTGTCAATATTGCATGTGCTAACAAATTAATATTGTGTGTTAATTCTTTCACCGAGAGGATAGTACTAATGTCCCTGTATCTGGAAATATATAGTATGTATGCCTGGGATACATATGATCTTATATGAACAAACTTTCTCAAGTCAAAAAATTTTTTACGGAAAAAATATTGACATTTTTGGACAAAAAAGCTATAATTTTTTTATTTTACCCTCAATACATTTCACTTTTTTAATAATTATTATTGTATATCAATATACTGACCATAACTAGAAACAATTGGAATGCAGAAAAACATATATTTTACTTATTAAAATATCAATCTTTACAATTTTCTCATTTCCCCGAAGCGGTGGCGGCATATTGGATTTCCATGATTTCAGGACTTTCCCCCGGAGGATCCCTTAGGACTTTTTTTCTGTCACTGAGGATATATCCAGGAATCAAAATCTGTTGAGCTTGCTTTTGTTGCAATTTGTGTGAGGTTGACCAAATATTTCTGCTAAAATGCCTGTACTAGTAGGACTCAGGATAGGGTTGGTGAATGTTAAGTTAAAAGCGATCGCAGGATATCTCGGTTGACAGTGCACTGGCTTGCACCATGTTTAGTCTTTGGTTTGATTCCTCAACCGAGTCGGAGCCAACTGAAACGACCGTTCTGATGGTGCTAGCGGTGGTGCCGCATCATTGAGTGCACTGTCAGAGGGGGGTCGAGCCACCTGCTCCGTCTGCAACGTTCCATCGATTACTGGGAGGCTTTTGTGCAGCGATCGTGACCGTATAGACTCTGGCAATAAGATTAAATGTGATGTCTGACCGTATTGCGTGAAGCATTTGAAAATTATTAGATCAGTAAGAGTTAACTTACATAGCCAATGGGAATGTGATTACATCTCAGGTTGGACAGGCCAGAACAATGTAGGGGTGGGTGGGAGTGGGGGCATAAAAAATCTTTGTAAATAAAAATAAATAAATATATGTGTATTAAAAAAAGCAAATCTGCGTGCAATCAATATGGGCCTGTAAATCGAGCTTGGTGGATCTAGCTTATTTATTTATTTTTTCTTCTTTGCTTTCACACTGGAACTTTTTATCAGGGGCCATTTATTTATTTTCGACTCCAATGTGGTGGGATTTTTGAACCGTTTCACCTCCATAAGCCTTCCCCTTCCCTCCCATACAAAGTTTGTGTTCTGTTTATCAAATACATATTTGACCATGATTCAATCATGAATTCACTTTGTTGGTTGCATCATTACTGGGGTAGATCATGGCAGAAACTTAGAATTTGGCTGGTGAATCAGCACACAATGACCTACTCTTAGGTACTGTGTGATCTTTAACATCCCCTCCAAAAAAGGGCTATACACTCATTGATGCAAGGCCCTGCCTTGGAAGCATGGGGATGACAGTTTAAAATTGTGTTTGGAATCAAACCCACACAAGACAGCTCAAATGGGGGGATGCTACATCTGTGAGCTGTCTTGTCAGCTCATCACATTATCTTATCTGCAATTATTTCCACGCAAAGTGAAAAGTGGGGTTAAGCAATTGGTTCATGTCTGTCTGTCTGTCTACAAACGTCAGTTTATGATGTAAGAACAACTTAATTTCAATTGAATGTGATATTTTGAACAGAAAACAAACCTGTAGTTTAACAATACTTAAGCTCTGAATTCGTCCTGATCACGCATATGCAGAGAGGAGTTAGATTAAAAAATATTTTTTGTCTGTGTGCCTGCCTGATAGTCAATCGAAATTGAAAATCATTCCAAACAGGAAACTAACTGTTTTTTTAAATGACATCATAAAGGACACAAACAACAGGCATGAATAAGTAATGTAGCATGTTAAATAAGGTGGTGTAAAAGCCACTGCATCAACGGTGGTAAACTTCTGGAGAAGTTTTTCTACCTACTTTGAAACCATTATTTTATTTCAATTGAGTTATAAACTTGAACACTATAACACAAATTCCTTTTTTGGCACTTTAAAAACCCTTCCGTTTAGCAGTACTTGGACAAAATATTACGGCATTTTACGTCATCACACCCAGTCAAATTTGCTGCTCGCAGACCTCATGCATGTCCTTGTTTCTCAAGACTGTGCAGGGTAAGGTGTCTTTGGTATGAACTCGGCCAAGGTTGTGAACCACCGATCTCCCAGACTCAGCGGAGGCACAAACCATTAAGCCTCCAAATCTGATTGGTTGTACATTGGAATTAACGATACCACGTCCTGTAGACAGCATGACTTTCAGAAGAACTATTTCTGCAGTTGGAATAGATGTCTTACTGACGGGCTTTGCGACTTTGTGCAAAGGATTCAAACATGTTATTTATTTGGATTTTAGCAAGGCATTTGATTAAAAACAAAATCCCTCCTCAGGAACAAATTCCAGCAGTTAGGGGAAAAAGGCCAAGTTCACCAAGATGGATATAATGTTATCTTAAGGAACCCACGTCAAAGAGTAGCACCTACAAATGGTACATTGTATGTGAGTGGCTGTCACCAATAAGCGGAGTCACTCAGGGGGTCTACTTTGGAACCAATTTTTGGAAATGATATTCTGGGCATTGTTGAATCACAAGCCAAGCTGTTTACAGCTAACCCGATGCTACATAGTGTTGTTAGGAACATTGAGGCGAATCAGAAGTGACAACAAGATCATAAATTTTCAATGCACTTGGTCTCGGATTGCATGAATAAACTACGATGCAGAAAAATGTGTTATCTATATACTAACTAGAAGGGCATCGGTAGAGCGCATACATCCGCCACGTAATGCCTGATTCACGAGAACATATCGGGCCCAATATATTTTTGAAATATGCTATATTATATATCGTTTTTGACGTTATCTCTTAATGGTGAAGAATCACTTTGTGATTAAACAATTCTCGCATCCAGATCCAGACCTTAACCCTAATGGAATCATTTCTTTCTTGTCACACACCCAAAGTGTCCACCACGTTTCGTTTGAATCTGTCCACAACTTGTTGAGATATCATGCTATATATCGTTTTGGCCCTATCTCTCAATGGTGAAGAATCACTTAAAAAATTCTTGTAGGCGAATCCGGATCTTCACCAAAATTTAATCGGTTTGTCCTTGTCACTCACCCAACTTGCCCACCAAATTTCATCCGGATCCGTCCCCAACTTTTTGAGATATCCTGCACACAAACAAACAGACAAGAAGAAGACGTCATGCAGAGCACGATACTTGCGAAGTCCAAAAAACAAATTTGACCGAAAAACGAATTGGTGGTTGAATTCAATGACTAAACATGCAACTCCTCTTCAAATTTCAAGTGAATCGGAGGAAAATAGACAATTTTAGAAATTCGGCACATGTTGACCTTTTGGCCTTTGTGGACCTCCAACATAATTGGTGGTTGAATTCAGTGACCTGAAATATAAATCCTCTTCAAATTTCAAGTCAATCGTATGAAAATTGAAGATTTCAGAAATACCACCTTAGTTGTTGACCTTTGGTGACCTTTTGACCTCAAAAACAATAAGCTTCTTCCTTATGACAAACTCTATCATGTGGTGAAGATCGGTTGAAAATTGTGACCTGTAGGCAACAAACAGACAGAATCACAAAATTGACTAACCAATATATTTGATCTTTTATTTTGCAAGTAACAGACAGAGAGGGGTGAAAACATAATTTCCTTCACCTTCGGGGGCGGAGGTAATAAAAGGGTGTGTGCGTGTGTGTGTGTGTGTGTGCGTGTGTGTGTGTGTGTTTGTGTGTGTCTTCCATAACTCCAAAACCATAAAACCTAGCAGCTTGAAAGTTTGCATGCATACTAAGAAAACTCCAAGGAAGTGCACGAGTGAAAATTGGGTGTTTGGGTTAATTAAAACACCCCTTTTGAAGATTATTAATGGCATTATTTAATTATATCCTTCATCAGGCGATCCTCAGCCACCTTGCTCTCTGGGGTCTTGAGGCGTTTCCTAGGTAACCTCACTGGGGTCTGAAGCCGCCATGCTTTTTGGCCCGCTCAACCATGCCCTGACTTGGAACAGGCCGCAATGATTTCTTAACGATAAAGTTGTTGTTTTCACTTTCCTCACTCATATTATATTATTGAATGCCTGTTCATCATAGCTACGAATCACCAGGTACATTGCAGTGCTGAAAACGCTCAGAAACGCCAGCGTTCATGGCTTTATTTCATTTCCACATTTGAATAACTGAGAGAATCCCTTAAACTAAGCAAATTTACAAAATTTAAGCTCCAGAATTGAAAGTATTAGCAGTTCTGACTCCTAAAAAAGTGTTGATTTGTCAAATTCGGACATAGTTTGGACATTCGGACATCGCTATCGCTTGCCAACCATTTAATTGAAGTGCTTGCTTGAGTGCTTAAGTCGCTTTCCGAGCGCCTCACAGTGGAGTTCCTGTCCCGTACGGGATGTACTTTCGACAGTTGCTGCGAGGTGGAACGTGCTCTGATAATGCGTTTCGCTACAGCGCGGATTTTCTTTGTTTTTTTTTGTATAACCGTCGAGGCTCGTATAAGAGCTAACACACATAATGTACAACAAGGGGCAGGAGACAGAGGGTGGAGAGGGAAGTAAAAAAACATGTGGAACAGAGACATGAGGAGATCTGGCAGAAGGGAGAGGGATGGGGCAGGGTACACGGGGTAAACAAGATGGACACTACAGGGATTTTCAGGACCTTACACGACAGGTACTTTCAGGAAGGGAAGCAGGGAATTTGAAGGAGGTGGGTTTGGGGTGGATTAGCGGTAGAAAAAGATTTGATTTTGGATTGGGAAGTAAGAGAATAGGTGGTGAACAGCTGTTTTGAAGACCTGGAGGGAAGAGTTGGATTGAAGAAAGTGTGGGAGTTTGTTCCAAAGGTGGGAAAACATGAATGAAATGTTGAAGGTGAGCAGTGATTCTTGATTTGATATTTTACCAGAAGGGGGTTGCTGTGGGACTCGAGCACCCTGCGGAAATATGGGAGTACATGTCTCACACAGAGTGGGGGGGGGGGGGGGCGGGCGAGGAGACTGTAGAAGACAGATCACCGACCTTCCTGCAACGAAGAGAGTGAGAGACCCAAAACTCAACCTCATCGCGGAGATACTAATGATCTAAATGCCTTGGTTTCCACGGCGTGAAGCCGAGAAAGGTGAGCGCAGTACTCCATCAGGCTGCGGCCAAAAGCTTTGTATGTGGTGAGGAGCTCAGGTGTGTCAAGGAAAGACTTTGCACGATGGAGGATGCCCAGTCCGCACTGGCTTTGGAGGCCAGGTTGGAAATGTGGCTTTCCAGGAAAGATCATGGCAGATAGTGACACCCAGAAGGTTGAATGAAGGACTTCTTCCAGGATTGTTGAGAAAGTAGATGGGGGGGGGGGGGGGGGTTCCAGACGGTCCTTTTGGAAAAGACACTCGTGAGAGTGTTGAGATTTGTCCGGATTGAAAGCATGTTCCACATGTTGGACCATTTGTGATTTTATCCAAAATCTGCAGAGGCGAAGAAGTGCTGCTTATCTGAGGATGACAATGGTACGACAGAGGGTGAGTCATCAGCAAGAGATAAGAGGATTTTCAAAGAGTCAGGGAGATCATTGATGAAAACCAGAAAAAGAACAGGGCCAGAACACTGCCTTGAGGAACTCCAGCTGACAGAAAGAAGGGATGAAAGAACTCCATTTAGGACCACACGTTGGCGTGACAGGAGAGGAAGTCTGCGCAGCCATGAGTGGAGATGGCCTTGGATGCCATGGAAGAGAGTTTCGTGAGTAGGGCCGGGTGCCAGACCGTGTCAAAACAACGCAGATATTTCGAGGGATATGGCTCTGATTTCATGTCCGGCATTGAGACTCCATCCATTGTTGGGAGAGCAGAAACAGCATATCCAGGATCGAGTGACCTGGTCTGAATCCAAATTGATGATCGGAATCAGGCCATTGGAGAAGAGAAGGATTTAATGTCTGAAGCGATGATGGATTCCGTAACCTTGCTGATGATTTGGAGCAGGCTGATTGGTCTGTAGTTGCAGGGATCTGTTTTTGCACCTTTTTTATGCAGGGCAGTAATGTTTGCTGATTTCCAAGCAGATGGCAGATGACCTTGAGCAAATGAAGAGGGTGAATAGAACAGAGAGAGGGTGAGCAAGAGCAGAGGAGCAGGTTTTTTAGGACATGTGGGCTGATGCCGTCTGGACCGGTTGCAGAATCTGAGTCGAGGTTTGACAGCAAACTCTCCACCTTGCGGAGAAAAGGACACAGAGTCCAGGGACAGTTGGGTGCGACTGGGTAAGGTGGGTACAGAAGCAATGGGTTTGGGACATAAGAATTTATAAGGCCAAAACAGGAGTTTAGGCATTCAGCCTTTTCACGTGCAGTGTCAGCTGTGTGGCCATTTGAGGTAAAGTCGGGGATGGAGGGGGAACATACACCAGAAACAAGTGACTTAACTCGGCACCACAAGGATTTGGAGGACGGAGACAGGTTTTAATTCAACAACAACAGCGGGGGCATTGTTCCCTAAGCCGCTATCTTCACAGGATAGGGCATCACCCCATGGGGTTTTTTGACCGGTGAAATGTTCCCGAGGATTTGGTTCATGTTTTCTCTCTCTGCCTTCGGCACGATGAGCCCAGATCACGCCTACTCTATTCTGTCCATGTCATGGGGATCATGTGATCAGGCTTGCTGGGTCCGTTTTGCTATCTGACTCAGAAGCACCCCCGGTTCTGTCTATCAGTCTGAAAATTCATGAAAGAAATGGGGCCAGCAATATAAGCCTCCAGTATCCATATCCGAGGTGTTGAGGTGTGTGGCGTATAGAGAGCCTCGTGGCACTGAAATTGCCATTAAACTCCAAAAAGAAAAAATGATCAACCGCGCTATGTCATTCTGAGCGATTTGTTCACTCACTATGGATGCTTTTGCTGTGCCACGTTATTCAGAGGGAGTGGTTCGTGCCCCGTCGATCAGTGGGAGCGGTTCGTGCCTCGTCGTTCAGAGGGAGCGGTTCGTGCCTCGTCGATCCAGTTGGACGGTGGCGCCCGCGTACGTCAGAGGGGATGCGGTTGTGCGCAAACAACGTCGTCCAGAGGGAGCGGTTTGGCCGGCCCGTCGTCCAGATGGATGCGGTTGGCGCCCCGTCGTCCAGAGGAGCGGTTGTTGTCCTGAACGAGCGAGTTGTCGTCTCATGCAGCGAGCAGGTTCGCCCCCGTTCGTCCATGAGCGAGAGGTTCGCGCCCCGTCGCCTGGAAAGAGTTTCGCGCCCCGTCGTCCTGGCGAAAGAGCGTTCGCGGCCCCGTCTTCCTGGAGTGAGATGTTCGCGGCCCCGTCGTCTCTGACCCGTCAGGTAGGTTCGCGCCCACGTTCGTTCCGCCTGGGCGATAAGTTCGCGCTCCCTCATTCGGTCCTGCGCGATAGAGTTGTTCGCGTCCCGTCGTCCTGGGCGAGAGGTTCGCGCCCCTCGTCCTGATCGAGCGGATTCGCGCTCCGTCATCCTGAGCGAGTGGTTCGTGATGAACACGATCCGGAATGCATGAGAAGTTCCAAGGTACGTAGGGAGATGGATAATGTCCTGAAATGTTTCAAGGAGGCCTGTGAACAGAAAATGAAGGCAGCCACTCAAGTCTCCATTATGAAATTCTTTTTTTAAATCCCAAGCAAATCAGCCAACATTTCATCTTCTGAGCCTTCAATCTCAACTGGACAGCCTGCCACACCTGAATTTTCCTGCCACAAGCAATATGTGCTGTTTCCAACCCCAATCATGACAACACTTATTAAAAGTCAATTTACCTCTGCCACCGAAGGTGAAGGAGGTGATTGTTTTTACCCCTTTTGTTTGTTTGTCTGTTTGTGTACAGGATAT
>CM068952.1:121737680-121749705 GCA_035128595.1 Eptatretus atami | reverse complement strand
TTTCTGAGAAGATGAGACAATATGCTACTGGACAACTCATAATCTGCACAGACTATGATATGTTCATTCGTTTGTACTATCTACAAAGACCAACATAAATGCTACTCAGATCAATCCAAAATTTGGATTCAGACTGGTCACTCTACCATTGGACATGCTGCTAATAACTCTTCCACAATTGTGAGGCCCTCAATATTCAGACATGAAGATGCAGGGTAGTCCCTCTGAACATATCTCGGCTTTTATACAGTTTGGCATCCTGCTTGCTCCCAAGACGTGCTGCCTATAGGAATCCAAGGCCGACTCCACTCTTGATTACGACTCCTCACTCCAATGGTTCAACGGTGGCTTCTCAATGAAAGCCCTTTCGCTCCTCTCCTGTCCAGGCTGGAGTACCCCAAGGGCAGTGTTTAGGCCCCAATCCTATCCTAACGTCAAGCAATGATCTCATGTAATTCTCTGGAAAATCCTCATTTAGCTCTTTGCTTGATGACTGCACCTCTCTTGGCGTGACATCTCCTTACCTTCTGATCTAGCCAGGCAGCCTCCTCTTCCCTCTCCCAAGACTTGACAAAATCACAGACTGTCAAACACAGTTTTGCTATATCCAATATTGTCCACCCTCATTGGTTTCACGAGTCAGAAGTGAACCAGATATCGTTATTGGTGTGGTCGTCTGTCTGTTGGGTAGTCAATGTAGTCTACCATTAGTTAATCAGTATTTCCGTCGATATGTGTTGTCTGTCAGTCTGTTGTAGAATGTCTGTTCGGTCCATTGTGCTCTGTTATACATGGCGAGTTTCGATGAAACTGTTGTAGTTCGTATACATGACCTAGGTGGTGATGCCATGAAGCCGTGCAAGGGACCCCATCCGGTGCCAGCAAACGACCTTTGAAATTTTAAAAAAAAAAATCTCGAAAAATCTAGTTATTTTCAAAAATGGCGCACGACGCGACTGGGGCAGGACTCGAGCCAATAATTTGTCAAAAATTTCCAGCCGGATCCTATGAAAATCTGTCGGAGAAGATAGACTTTGAATGACCCTGGCGAAAACAACTATAAACGAGTCGTAAAGGATCTCAGAGAAACATGAATCAGATATACAATGATAACTGGTTGGTAGGTCATGGTATGGTACTAGTTATAGTGTGAGAAAGAACTGGTTTCTATTGGACGCGTTTTGGTTGGCTAGTAACGGCTTGAAAACGACTAAATTCGACTGTGTTGACTCCCAATCCCCTACGCTTATGGCTGTCTGTTCTGCTTCCCGAGCTAGCTCCGTGTGGTTTTGATCCGATTCTGATAAAATTGAGGTGGGAGGTTTAATCATGATCTAGTTGTGTTTCCTGAGAATGGGTGTTGGGGCGCCCAAATTATGGCAGAGGCCACGCCCAAAAGATGTGTTTTTAGGGGTGCCGATGTTCAATTTCATCTGTCTCCGAGGGGGTTGGGTCCGATTGGCAGGGTTTCGGTCAATTTGGTTAGCCCCAATGGCACCTGCATCTAGCCCCACGCGAGCTTATTTTTCATTTGATCGTCCCAAGGTCAAGGTCAACAAGGTCACGAACTTAGAAAAAGCGAAAAAATTGACATAAAAACATACGACCGCCCAATTTGAGAGCGTAGGATGACACATATTTTTATGCATAAGCTTGAGGTCCATCACCCACCTAAAGTCTGAAACCATTTACTTTCTATCTGTCGAACACCTTCGCCCGTGGCGCCCCCTGTCCAAGTTGTTTTTTACGCGATTCATCAAAGGTTGGTAATATCGCGCAGGAGTTGTGAAATGCCATTTAAGCCTATATGACGTTAATTGTTACTGGAATGGTTCCGGGGAAGGTTGACCAAAGTCATAACCTTGACCTTGCCTTTAGTTCACAAAAAAGGTCAATTTTCAAAAGTTGTGGGAATCGAAACCGGGTTTCGACCTTCTTCGACGGAACTAACTCCAAAAGCTATAGCACGGATCCTGTTATCCTTATTTTAATGTCCACAACATGTTTATGTGACTCTTTAACAGGTTATTCAAGGTCCAAATTTTAGAAGTTTGTTGAACTAAGAACCGGGTTTCGACCATTTTGCAGCTTAATAACCTTCACGTGTGTACACATCATCGTTGCATCATTTTATAAGCTGGTCAAGAAATTAGTCACTGTCTCATCTGCTTCTGGAACAAATCTACATCGTCAATACGCGCTCTGTGACCACTGCCGTCTCCAGACTTGTCATTACTATGCGTTCTTTATGTGTCCGTCCTGGACTCTCTCCTTTACCCTGCTATTGTTCTCCTTTCTCCGTGCTGTTTCCTCTTTAATATGTTGTGTTCCTGATTTGTTCTTCGAATCACTCATTCACGGGCCTCAAAACCATGTTTGATTCTTTGGTTTTAAATTATTTTTGAAAACATTGCCTTCCCTAAAATATCCGCAAAACCCTGAATTACCACAGCAATTTTCAGAACGTATCCCCTGTTGAATAGCAGGGTCCATCAGTACCTCTAAAAATCACATACTAAATACAATGCAAGCACAATCTAACAAGTATCTGTAGTGTTGTATTAGATGTGAGTGTATCTCCAAAAGTACATAACGTACTTATAAGAACATGCATAGGTCGAGAAAGTACATCTATAAAATACATATGATTGGACAGGTGAATCCATGCAACAAACCCAAAAGGCTGTTATGTCGCTTAGATCTAAAGTATGGAAAAGGGGGTTTTTCCAACAACAAAGGTCAATTGTCAATAGAACTTTGATTCCAAGCGACGTGTTTTGTCCTGTAACGAATTGTACGACATTGCATCGTTCTATCACAACACAAAACCACACAAACAGCCAATTCAAACAGTCATGGCGAGGTCTGGACAAATGCTCTGATTTACTCTTTAATAGTTACCTTTGCACGCAAGGAAAAGCGGTAGTTGACGCAATGACTTCATGGTCCGCGGTCCTGTCGCACAAAACGACAAGCTTCAGATCAAAGAAGGAACGATCATTTAAAGTGGTTAATTTGAAACACGAATCTGGAAACAAACTGTAGTTTAGCAGCTACTGTTGGCTCTGAGATCTGTCCCGATCGACAAAGTGCAGAGAGGAGGCAATGATTTTTTTTTGTACCAAATAAATTGAAGAACTCATTCCATAACAGGAAAACGTACTGTTTTTAGGATGGTCATAAAGGACACCACAGCATGAAAAACAATGTAACCGGGTTACAGGTAAGGGTGATGTAAAGCTGCGGAAATATGGCAGGTAAATTCTGGAATTCCATTTTTTAGGTCATCTCTACCGAGTGACCTAATAAAGCCGGACAAATGTCCGCCGTCCGTCACGTCGTCAACTAATTGTCTTTTCCGATCTTTGATTGAATTACGTATTGTAGGTAGAGGTCGATGAATGTGTGCACAACGATATAACTTTTGTCGGGTTCAAGGTCAGGGCCAAAGGTCACAGGTCAATGTAAGTTAGAAAAATCGCCATCAAATAAACCTTATCTAGTCGCCATTCTACAGATATCGGCAACTGTTTTATGATTATGAAGTAAAAATATATCTGTATCTAACCGGACAGATCTTTGCATTTCCATCCCGTTTGGTGCCACGTACTGGCAGATGTCAAGAACACCTCCCGGTACAATAAGAAAACTTTGTTACTTCGCGGAATCTGATGAAATGGTATTGGGGAGGTCGATGAATTATATCCCAACGACATATTTTTTCCCGGATTCGAGGTCGGTCAAGGGTCACGGAGGTCACGAAATTGTTGAAACGCGCCATTTTCAAAACCTATCTAAGTCTTGTCAGTTTAGGAGATATCTTGGCAACGGTTCATCGATTATAATAGTAAAACATTAAAGATGACCGTCACCCCCACATCGGGAGGTATTTTATTTATCTGACTTTCACATAGCTGATCGTTTAAATCGTTATTTTATTTAATTTGAAAGTAACCGTGTGAAGGTATTTGTTATTCGATGAATCTTCAGTATCTCCACCAAAAGAAAAAAAAAGGGGAACAGGAGGTGTTGACATTTTGTGTTTGTACTGGTGTCCGCACGTAACATGATTTTTTCTCCGTAAGCGCTGCGCGAGTGAGACGAGATTTTCAACCGAATTGGAGTGACTACACATGTAGAATGTCTTAATTATAATTTAATGATTGTCATACGGTCAAGTGGGTGGCGAGCCAGTGTTTAAAAAATGGAAAAACTTGGACCTCTCTCTGAAAGCCGCACCAGGAAAATTGAAAACTATGGCACAAGGCAAGTTGGCAGAACTGCCTCATGGGGATGAGTTTTATTATTATAATTATCAAAATGATGCATAATGTGCCTTCATAGACATCATGCATGTAGAATGCTGCATCTGACATAGAACATTTTTGAGGGTATCTAGGGATAACTGAACTGTGCCATCTGTAGAAAAAACATGATGACATCATCCAGTCACATGGTTGGCACCTTGTTTAATATTTTTAATTTTTTACAAACTCACAAAATCGCCTCGAAATGGCGATATAAGATCAAGGCGAAACTTTGTACGTATGACGCATATCAGAGGACAAAACGTCACATAATTGACGCTCAAAGATCACATGGTGTTAGCAGCCATATTGGATTTACCATAAGAACCTCCTGATACCCATTTTTGCTTTTTGCTTGTTAAATGAACAACCGGTACACAAACACCATGCCACATGTCCTGGGAGGGCTGCAACTCAAAGATTGCTCTTTTTCTTTGATAGTATGTTTTGGACTTAAGAATATAGCAAGATGACCGTGCATGCACGGGATTCAAACAGGCGTAGGGAGGAGGAGCCAAAAGTGCACGAAGGTGTCTCCCTCTCATCCAAGCTCCAAACGGGAGCAACAATCATAATTGTTACCCACTGTGAGGCAAGCTTAAATGCCTAATGTAGGAGGTCTCCTGAAACCTGTGTCAATGTGTATAGCTTTTTGATGCTTAGGGTCGGACAATTCTGTTGATGTCAAGCCAGTGACCAAGTGCAAAATAAATCGTAGGATGTTTAATTGAATCTGTCATTTCCATTGCACTTTTATCCATGTTTATCTGTCTATTTTGTATTCATCTTTAAAACACATCTTCAATGTTTCATGGTACGTGAGCTGCTGCTATTTATTTTTCCCAAACTAACACTACCTTCAAATGACATTGCTAAACAGTTGGATGTTGCTTGTCGTGAACACTTGCATTTAGCCATTCCCAAGCTAAACACAACTTCAAATAACTTGCGATGTTGGAGTTGCTTGTTCGTGACATTGCATTTAGCCATGATAGATAATATTAATTTTCCCCCATTTTTTAAAAATTTTTGAGATGGGCGTGCTTTATAGAAAACATGCGCACCCTAAGTTGGTCGATAAGAAGCCATTGGTCATCTAAACCGTTGTACAGTTTTGGGTCCGTCGACGGTGCCTGTGAACTGAGGCGACGTCTTCCCAGGGTTTTTATTCAGCCTGGTTAAAGGAATTGAAAAGTTTTCTTCCAAAGTCAGGATATTGATTTCCCTTTGCTATGTCTCAGTCGTATGAAAAATAGCCCATCGACTGAGCTGGAGAAGTGAGATTCTGCACTCACACTTATGTATTGAGCCACTGAAAGTCTGGGAGCCCATGGAGAATGTTTAGCATTGCGAGTACTGAAAGTTTTGGAGCTTGAATATGATGGGAACACATGAGGGGCCCAAACGGGCATTCTAAAGTTTCAATCTCCCGTACCAGTACCTGGGGCGACACTTAAAGACCCCCAATCCAAGTTAATTAGCATGGATTGGAGTAATGAATGAAACCATGCAAAATGTCTCCAAAGTAAGAACTAAAGATCTGCATTCTAAGTGTAACTCCGACCTTAGCCTACTTAAGCAACCCCAAATAATTACGCTAATACCATGTTAATTAGCATGATGAGTACAAAAATGACACACGTGCACCAAAAATATCAAGTAGGGTACCTGACAGGTGTCCGGCGCATTCTGAAGTGTGCAAAGTCCGTACCAAGTCACAGTTAAGAACGGGTCAAGACAGGGTCAGTGCCTGCGGGGGGGGGGGGGGGGGGGTAATTAAGCTATAATAGGTACATGAAGAAACCATGCAAATTGTTCATCTCGGGTAAAATGCAAAGATCCCGCCCATTCTCGTGTCAACGTACTTAAGTCTACTTAAAGACTCCCCTAAAGCACTGAATTACCAGGTTAATTAGCATGATGAGTACAAAAGGAATGGAAATTCAGGCCAAATGTCTACAGACCACCCTGTCCATGGATGGCCAATTCTAAGTGTCAACCTCCTGTACCTAGTCCACTTAAGAAACGGGTCAAATCGTGATCATATCATCCTGTACATTTTATAAAAAATTTTTAACCCGCAATATCGTCGTCTAAAGGCCTGAGACTTAAATCGATTTACCGGTACTTTAATTACGCCATGTCTAATAAACCTGGGTAACACAAAATTAATTTGCCGATTGCAAAAAACAATGTTTCCTATTAAAAAAACCTTCCCCGAACAAATTGTTCTATCCCAAATATATTGCCTTTTCAAAAAATATGACCAAAAGATAGCAATGACCCTATTGGTCTACTAACATGCCAGGACTGAAGACCCCAGCCATCCCGACCCACCTCAGAGACCGCGTATCCATCAACGCATCATGAGTTCGGGGAACAGAGCCCATGCCTGAATGTACCATTGGGAAGCCAATGCCACACGTACAGAAAAGCTGCATCAAACAGGCGAAAAACGAATTTCGAGAATTCAGTCTCCGCGAGTGTCTTGATCTCCTGAAAAGCCCAGGGGAAAAGGATGATTCATTAGAGCTGTTTGTACATGCTCTACTCAGTTCAGCCAGCCAGTCACCTGTTGACGATGGGTGCCTGGCGAGTACCCTCTACGACAACACATTATTACGTCCCAACCCAACCTCAGATGAAAAGCCAATCCACTCCAAGTAATTCCAACCGCAATTATTGTGGGTAAAAAAAAAAAACAAAATAAAAAAAAAACACAAAACAAGCGCCAAAAAGGGTGGCTCGAAGTTGCTGGTGCTTGCGAAACTCTCGAGGCTAGCCACATCAAGCGAGGCGGCTTGTAATTGAAATGATGCAAATCTGGGTCTAAAAAGTCAGTGCATGACTCTTGTTCGCCAAAGGAATGAAATATCAGCCTCTTGCAAAGAGTCGTTCTGATCGCAACCAGTAGCGATCCATAACAGAGATCCGAAAGTCCATCGAGCAATACCACCACCCTCAGCTGTGATGTTCAAGCATAGTTGAGCAGATCTGTCCTCAAAACAAAAAGGCCCGACTCCTTACATACGTGAGCCGAGGTATTTGGACTTGTGCAATATATCATCAAGAAACTCCTCTCAGAATAACGCTCAAAGCCTAATGCCGAATTTGAAGGAAAATTTGGGTGGACAACTATGAAATTCAAACCCACTCGGAAAGAAATTAGGATTGATAATGTAACAGTTCTGACATGTCTGATGACGCAGTACGGTATATGACTATCCTCCGATGATGAAAAATTGTGACCTAAGGCCCTTGCTACTCAGGAATCAACTACTTGATTCAAAAAAAGGGATGCCCGAAAAATCTACTTCAAGATGACGCTAAGGGAGGGTGATTTATCCCCCAACCTCTGTTATCTACTTTATTCACCACCTTGTACTGTGACAAATCCCAAAAGTACGCATGCTCATGCGCACGTTAAATCATCCTGTGAGAATGCCCTCTTCATACTAGGAGGTAAGCAACCAGCAAACGCAAGTGGCACGGTACACTGTGAAATCGTCACAGGTAGCAAAAGGTGTCAGGGTTAATCGATTTGGGCGTTCAATAATACAAAACAGCTTTAGAGGAATTGGAAACAAGAACAGCCAGAGCAACTCAGAAAGGCGACTGCCGTCCGAAGGAACCATCTAAGACAGCCAAGATGGGTGTTGCATTTGATAACGTCGATGAGTTGACAAATACAGTATCGGGTGAGCAGACACACTACAGTGATACATGGGAATAATGTATCAGAATTACAATGAATCAGAAGAAACAGGTCCAGGAACCAAGCGAGCCCCCGTCTCAATTCGCCGCCAATATCCTCGGCGACCAAGAAGGGGTGAAAACATCACTGAGCAAAACAAGAGGCATCACTGACATCGTAAAAAAACAAATGACGTTTCAGCTAACAAGCACGTAATGGTCTCAAAAACCTCCCTATGTCAATGGTACTGCAAGAAAACTTGGACCTGATGTGGATGACGAAGTCCAATCTCTAGATGTAGGCTAAGGTTCCAATGTTGGGTCGGTATAATGCAAAAAACTACGAAAGACAAGCTGCCAAAACAAGAGGTCTGATACATGCCCCAACCTAGCAGCCAATCCTAGTCTTGAGTCATAACAGAACGCTCATCAACAGCCAAAGATGTGACCAACAGAGTGTGAGCAGAAATTTGGGAATTGTCACGTATGCCGATGCGGCAAACCTGCCAATGCAGTCAAAGCCACCAGAAAGCCCCAATGTGATGACGTCTTCATAATGTCAAGTGTTTTCACTATTGGAGACTGGCATATTAAAGCGGTCAAGAAGAATCATCTTGATCAGAGAGACCTGACAATGCTTAACTGAGTACGAACCTAGCCCCAGGGTCCTGACCTTTCCTAACAGGAAAAATTTTAAGCGTGCAAAAGGTCTGCATCCAACTATCCCTGCCTGAGATCTCCACTTTTTGGCGTCATGAATGACCTACGAGGAAAAGGATCGACTAGAGGAAGCTTCACAACAGTGTACACAGTGTGGCAGTTTGCACTCGATACAATAGGTGCATCAGAGTCTCGTGCGGATAAACTGCCTATACAAGTACCAGGACGAACAAGATCTGGAACACATGTAACACCGCTCACATTTGGAAATATGTACAATCGAATTAGCATTAGTCGTTGCCAACAACCTGGGAGACGATCCAGAACAAATGACATAGATCTATACATCTTCACACTGACGCAAGTCATAACCTCTCCGCACAAACCCATCAACTTAGATTGGCAAGTTGACAAAATTCCAGCTTGACCGAGATAGCGACGAACCACCCCGGACGCCGATAATATCTGAGAAAGGTGCGCTCACTGTCCGAAGAACTGACCCAGCTTCAGCGTGTCTTGTCGATTTAAAACTAGGGAGCAAAACAGGTCAACGACGCTGAGCTCAGAGGACAGTCTCGCCTCACAGGGATATGTTGTCCGCTACAAATATTACTGCTCGCTGAGCGGAGTGGTCACAAAATCTAACCACAGGGCTTCTTTCTCATAAAACCTAGCTTGTGCAGAGAGGCAGGTTTGCTTTGTGAATGATGATGTTGCTGGCAGAATACACCGGACCCTGGCACGAAATAGATCGTGAATTGCGTGACTTAAGAAGGTCATGAAACAAATAGAAGACGGTACTCAATCGCAGCAGCGCGTTGAGATGGAAGTCGAAGAGACAGACAGAATCACTAGATAAACATGTTCAAATACACATTAACACGGGAAAGGCTACAGCTGATGAAATCGCGTGAAATGTCTACGTCAGAATTCCCAAGAAGAACGGGACAGCCACGCCCCAAATTTCCTGGAGATTCTCTACGCATTCTGATTTCCCAAACAGATTGAAGAGAAGATATAATACTGCAAAACTGGATAGACATTTCAAGATGGATGTGCCAAAGACGAAGGAACAGAAAAAAAAGAAAATATCTAGCGGAGCATAGGGTCATATAAGATCTGATGGCCAGCCTTGGTGGTACTAAGGCACCCAAAAGGAAACTGGACTGCCGTTCATTTTTTGAATATCCACTGCACACCGAAAGTCGCCTTGTCAATGTGCAGTAACAGATGGAACTAGAGGAGACACTCACTAGAAGTGCAAAACCCCGCCGCCAATACGCAGGTCACTTAAGTGAACTGAATAGTCCATTTCATTGAGTTCAAAACGGATAAGAACTCTACGAACCAAAATTGATAATATAACTAAAATCTAGATGACACCATGTAGAATGCCAAAAAACATAAATCGAAATTTATTTATTAAAAAAGTGCAAAATTGTTTTTTCTCTAACAATTTTTTTTTTGGGTTGGAAATCACTTAAAACATGTAGAAATGCAAAAACAAAAAAAATATTTCAAAATGGCCGCCCGGCCAAATTGGACTTTGGACCAAAGTCCAAATCTAATGGCATGACCATGGACCATACCTAAACCCCCTACCAAGTTCGTCGAAATCCGTCGAGATATTCTAGTAATACTGTGCACAAACAAACAAACAAACAAACAGACAGGGGTGAAACCAGTAACCTCCGTCCATCTTCGACGGCTGGAGGTAACTATGGCAAAACGAAAAAGGCTCTCTTCAAATTACGGAGTCAAAGGTGAATGATTGCCGAATGCAATCCTGCATTCTTCAAACGTCTGCGCATATATCGATGCCCATCTCTCAATAACTTATTCCCTCCACCAAATCAACCACCACCTATGGGTCGTCCGGCAAGAAGCATACTGATTCAAACCAAGTCCAAGTGCTTGTCGATGGTGGGAACGTCAATCTACGGTCTCATTGATACCCACACCATCTTGAAAAGACTGAGGAAACGGGGAAGGAAGGAGCAGAGACCTGCGAGTTTTAGGAATAAACTGGGCAGAAAAAAACGAACCAAAGATCCGACCGAAAGATCTAAGCAATGCCCTGAAATCAAGGTCATTTAAGAGACAGCTCCCCAAGTTCCTCGCGATAGAATGGCAAGACCAGGCATACAAACAGATCATCGGAAGCCGTCAGCTCTATCTTGACATTCCCGAAGAATGCTATCACTACGAAGTCGTCGATGGGTCAATGAGTCTCAAACGTGAGTCCGTGAATACCTTAGAACAACCACGAAGAGCCCAGATAGAAAATGCCTCCATGCAACATCTTGGACAGTACTGAGACAAGGGGACATAGTCATCGTGCGTCAGATACAGACATCAACGCCGTCATGTTGTTCACTGTCACGAAGTTTCAGTCACCTTGTGGATGATGTTGGTACTAGAGCAGAATAACCGTAGATATATCAGCATACCGCCATCTATGAGTTACTTGGACCCTCAATATGTGCAGCATTGCCGGATGTCATGCATCCAGGCAGACCTACACACTGCGGCATTTGTTCGCAAGCAAAGTCAAACCATTTGCTAAGCGGAAAGAATAAAGAGCACAGAAAGCATTCCAAACCTGCGACGAAAAACAGAACTGAGACAAAAACTCGAAAAGACCCTGCAAACTTTCACCACACTCATGATGGTGCAAAGGACACCAGCAAGGTGACACTCAATGGTATCGGTACAAGGTGTTTGAAAGGGCTATGGACCAAAGTCGACAGCAAAGAACCCTTGGAGAAAACTTAAGGGCATAAACGCAAGTGCCATCCACCATGTGAGGCAGAGCTCATATGCAATATGAAACGTGCATCATTTGTTGCCACAGGCTGACGATGTATGCTGATGTCCAACAGCCATGACGGACAATGTTGGACTTGACATGGATATTATCACCAATTTGGGCATGAGGGCCACAGATGCCAGCACCCTGGTTCCAGAGAAATGAGCTCAATGGTGATGAAAGTACGAAGAGGAGAACAGACCGTCTCAAATCGGAGATGAGTCAGACTGGACACAGAAGAATAAGGAACAACGATGCACAACAACCAGTTGCTTACCTGTGGACTTCTTTAAGTCATCAAATACAATAACACTAGTTAGAAATAACTCCCATTAGTAATTTCATACAATATGACATGACAACCAGTAACCGATTATAACAGCCAAGCACTACGCATTCGTTCCATGTGAATTTATTTCAATTTTATATAAACCTGTTCGCATATATAAAAGTAACAGGGGGGAGAACAAGTATTTGATACAAACGCCATTCAGGTCGCCCACTCAAAAGCACGTAGAGGTCTATAAAATTTATCATAGGTATCACTCAACGTGAA
>CM068952.1:121680642-121706590 GCA_035128595.1 Eptatretus atami | reverse complement strand
GCATTTCTCCGGCCTCAACTGCCCTTGCCTGCCTGAGGCGCCAAAAACCGGTCCAAATGGCTATTTCTCCTGGGTGGAATGTTTAGCGTGTACCAGGACGTCATTCCAGATTTTTACCACAGCATGGACTGCCATTGGGCATGCCGGGGCTAGTACCACGCTTCCAATCAGATCTCTCCAAACGTGGCGGGGGCGTTACACAAAACGAACGCATCCACAGTGAAACTGATTTACAGCCCCTATCCCTGTTGGAAAAATGCCGTTTTCTCCTTACCCCGCTTATCCATCTCCACCTGCCAATAACCCACTCTTGAGGCTTCCAAAGTTCGAGAACCATTTAAGCCTTGCAAACGGGCGTCGAGTGTATCAGTCAAATTCTACGAGCAGGGCGATAGGAGTCTTTGAGTGTCACGTTGTTCCAGCTGGCGATAGGTCACGCAGAAAGCCGTGGTCCCAATCACTTTCTTTTTAACCAGCACAACGGTGACATCAAGGACTTCCCGAGTCAATGGACACCTGCATTGAGCATCTTTTCAAACCTGTTCATCAGCCTCTCTCTTATTGCTACATTTGGAGCCTTCGAGCAGGCTGACGGACTCAGGGCGGCCCCATCGGTGTGGATTTGATGGTTGCACCAGGCCGTACGTCCAATACTCCTCGGGTAGGACAAGGAAGAAGATCCCCCATGTGTCGGTCGACCAGTTTGATAAGGCCTCCTGCTGGGGCATCTGTCTAAAATCTTTACACCCCTTTAGCGTCCGATTTACCATCTCGCAAAAAATGGGGGGGCCCGGGGCCAAATCCTTAATGCAAGTTCTTGGAGATCCTTCTGGGGCCGGTCCGGGCTCGATTCTGCGTCCCTACAGCTCCGCGACCTCTTTACTGGGGTTTTGCAATTCTGGCCACCTGTCTTGCCCTTTCCTGATAGTGCGTAGTTCCGTGCTAACATTTATCACCCGAACGGGCACTTAATTGGCCCGTCCGTAACTTACCAGGAGTGCGGCCCACGACGTGAAACCTGAGGGTTGATGCGCCTGCCAGATAGTTCCGCCAGCCGCAGGAGCCCTAGCCACGTTGGTGTGCTCGCCACCGGGCCGGCGGAACCACGCCTTCGGCACCCGGGGGAATAGACCCACGGAGTCAGTGAGCCTCCAGCTCCACCCCTCTCATCCGTGGCTCACGCCCCCCATAACGGCAAACTCCTTCCCACCCCAACTGCATGTAGCCGCCCCGGCCGCCGGAAAGTCGATCTTACAACAAACCCAACCGGGAGCGCGTTAGGCACATCCAACCCTTATGTAGGAGCATGCGGGTCCGCGACACCTTCGCCCACCCCAAAACTTTCTATCCTTTGTTTGTTCAACCGGCCAATTGAAAACGTTACACGGAAAAACCACCGGTCCTATGATGGGGGCGACGCGTTTGCCCCGGGGTGTTAAGCTAGCTGCAAAAAACTATGGTTGCAGGACGGTGGATCTCATGCCAAAAGCCGTCCACACTCGATTCAAGGGACCACAGGGGCGATTGATCGTGGCGCTTGCTTATAAATCCTGTGTCCCACAACGGCGTCTAACCCTACGCCGGCAACTTTGCACCGAATGTGTTAAAGCTACCATGCCAATCTGGCCTACATCTGCATGACCTGTCGCATCTCTGCAGGGCTCTTCTCCGTCCGAGTCGCCGACACGGCCCTACATGTTCGCACCTTAAGTTTCCGGGACTGGTCAGGGGTGGTGATGGTTGGGCCTGGCTATCCCTATGACCCGGCGGAGTTGGTGTCTGCGGGGCCAGTGGCTCTTCCCTTCCGGGGAGGCCTTCCCTGCAGCGGGGCATTGCCTAACTCCCGCTTGCCAGGTCGGTCCCTTCGCCCACATTAAAACAACCTCCTCTGGTAAGTGTTTGCCCTCCGGTACGCGAATTATACCCCCCTTTCCGTCCGAAATTGGGGAACCCCCTGATGGCCCCTCCCCCGCCCTTCCTAGGCCTGGACCGCCCTACTCCCCCAGGTCTTCCCGAACCGGCGTCGAAAAGCATGCCCTGCACCATCCTCTTCCATTCCGCGCTGGTCGCCCAGGGTCGCCCCGGCTCCCAGCGCATTGTCGTTTTCACGGGGCCCCGCCCCACCTGTCGACTGCACCGCCATCGCCGGCCCCAGCCCCTTCCGCAATGGCGTTACTGGGCTGCCTCCCCAAGGCAGGCGGCCAGTATCAGCGCCTTCTGAGCTTGTAGCCCGGGCCCATAACGGTCAGCAGTGCTCCGACATCGGGTCCCCCTAATTGGCCTCGACGAGAAATGGTCCAGGCAATCTCCTCCGGATACTCGCGGGCATGTTGGTGTGCGCGATCCCCACCAAGCGGCGAAATGTCCGTGTGCCAATTCTCCCAGTGGTTCTGGGGAGCGTCGCGTTGCGCCCGTGAGCTGAGCTTTAAACAAGCCTCCGCTCTGCTTGTTGGTCCCATGCCAAAAAAATCGTTTTTTAGGGAGGCCGAACGGGGAAAGCCTCCAGGGGGTCAAACCCCCCTCACTGGCTCCGTGCGTCAGGACTCCAAGGGCCGTGCCACGGCAGGGCCGCCGAGTAGTGCACAGCCTTGCCTCGTTTCCAGAGCCATTCCTGTAGGCACACATTGTAATTGTGCCATGTACGGCTTCAAGTCAGTCTGCCATCGTACGGGCGGGTAAGCGGCACCCTTGTCCTTTCGAGGGTCCCCCCTCCAGTCCTTGAGGGACTCCTGGAGGTGTTACCTCCCCGTCCCAACGGCGCCTCACTCCCCAGGTCCGAGCCATTTGGCCCGGGCTCGACCACCCCTGTCCTGCTGTCTGTCCGTGCCCCGGCAGTCGCACCTACTTACTCATCCCAAGCATTGGACTCGCACTCTGTAACACCCCACCGAACAAGTCATACGCGAGTACCCCCTTTAGGCAAAAGACGCCCGCGGCCTTCTTGTACCCTCCCCAAGCTTGCATGCTCAGCCCCCCGCATCGGCGAAGCCCCTCTCTCGCATCTTGTGACAACCGGCCCCAACCTGGGCACGTTCCGCCTCCGAGGGGGTCTATCTCTACCCCCTGTTCCCGAAGGAAGGTCACCCTGCCTCTCACACCGGGTCTCCACACATTCCGCCAGTCTCTCTCCCATATCTTTTATTCCCCTCTATTACCTCATTAAGTGCTCCCCCTTTCCGTCTTTCCCTTTTGCGCCCCTCCCAGCGATAGTTCCCGACTTACTCTCTTTTTGCTTGTCACACTTCTCCCTTTGTAAACCTGAGTGATCACCACCTTTTTATGTCTTTAAGGTTATCTCCTCCTTCGTTGTCCTAAGCTGCTCTTCCGTCTCACCCTGCGTTCTTCCTACAGTTTCCCCAGTTCCTCCGTCTTTCTCAATTATCTCATGTCTTTTTTACATTCCTCCCCTCCTTTCCTTTAATCCTTCTGTGTCTCCGCCTTTCACCTGCTTTTAGCAGGTTTTTCAACTCTGTCTGTCATTTCCCAATGTTCTTCTCACAGTCCCCCTTCCGGCTCCAATCCCTCCTTTATTGTTCTTTTGTTCTTTTTTTAATACCTCTATCGTCGTGTGTTCTTCCCTATTTCCTCCTTTATTTGGCCTTGGTCCTTTTTTACCGTCTATCTTTTCCACCACCGTCTTTATTTCGTTTACCCTTTCTTGTTTGCTCTCTCCATTGCGACCTCCATCCTCTACTTTCTCTTTTAACCGTCACCTCTGCTCCGTATTGTGTCGACCTCCCTTTTCATTTCGTTTTTTAGTTCATCAAGCTTCCTTTTAGCTCAATTCCCATGTTCTGCGTCTCACCCCGCATTTCTTTTATTTCTTCCTTCATTTCGCTTTTTGTTTGTTTCCCATTTGAGTGCGTTTCCATCCATTTTCGTTCATTCCATCCATTTGCCGTTCATTTCGTATTCATTCCTTCCATTTTAGTTTGTGTTTGTTTCCATCTGCTTGTTCACTCCTTTATTTCGTTTTTTCATTTCGTTTGGTTTGTTTCCATTGCTTGGTCAACTCCTTTTATTATCGCGTGCGTTTCCATCCATTTTTTCGTTCATTTCTGCCAGCATGGCGAATAGCCGGCATGTCGGGTGCACTCGCTGAGCCGATGCGGCCAGGATCGGGGTTTGGTGGAGAGTGTCGGAGGGGAGCGTGTTATTATACCGCGGCCTTCTGCCGCCGCCGCCACCCTTTCGGCTCTGGTTCAGTTTGGGGGGAAATGTTCCTGCACACCAATGTCCTGCCATGGGGATTCCATCCTGAGGCCATGGATTCTACATCCACTACACATATACATTTCTATTTACCCCGGCTCTCCGCTCGCCTTGAGACGCCACTTATTCCACGTAAGGTGTTAATTTAATCGCTCGTAATTGGAGGAATCGGGGGTCGCTCCTCTGAACCGATTCCTAGAATTTAAGCTTGGAACGGGAGGAGTTGAATCACATCCTGTACACCATGTTTGCGAATTTCGCCGCCCGTCGGCGTGCGATCGGCCACGACTCGAAACGCGAACCGCCTCGCCACCGGACGGACAATTCAGTCGTGACCCTTCCCTGCTAACGCCACGGGATCCAGTCCACGGGTGGGCCTTTCGACCCTCCACCGACCAATCGTGCCAATCGGCCACCCGCGTAGGATAGGTTGTTCCAAATTCGACCTACCTAAGTACCCACGCGGATGGTAAACCGGGCGATCGTACTCGCCGCAGCGACTCGGACACGAGCCGCTTGGGCGGGCCGTTCCCGTACTATCGGGATAACCGAGCGGTGTTATCGTCGACCTCGACGTCAGAATTACCGGCGTTTTTGCACCCACTACGAACCCTTTACGTGAAGCAGGATGGAGGTTCCAATAAAGAAAAGACGCAAAGCGAAACGGAAAAAGTTTCACACAATGCACATTTATTCCGTAGCACACGGATTCACACCTATAGCCACCCGTAAAGCCAAAACAGCAGTCGATTTACATCACAATAAGCGATGCACATATATCACACAGAACAAAAGAAATGCACATATAAAAGGAAGAGGTTTAAACCGACTACACGACCACACGGACCACTTATACAATTTACTACCTTACAAGACACGGCGCCACAACACGCATCCACACCGAAGCAAAGAAAAGACCCCTCAAAGGCAAGCGGAGTCGAGCTGGGCCCGTGGCCTAATGCGCGTGGACTGGATGAGCGCGCCAGGCCACGAACCGAAGGTCACTACCGCCGCCCTCGTGGCGAGCCGCAGAATGTCGCTTTGCACGGCGGTTCCGTGGGCACCTGCTGGTGTGGGAACGGCGGCCCTTGTCGCCTCTCTCAGCGCGGGGGAAAAAGGGAATGTTGATGCTCTGGGGGAGTATGGCGGCTCGCTCGAATCCCGCGAACGCGAGCTCCAGCGTCCACCTCAGCCGTCGCCTCCGCAGCCGTCTGCCCACCGATCTCGCCTCACCGATCTCCTCGAGCTCCGTCGATACATGCCTCACGATCCTGCTCTACGACTTCGCCCCACGATACTGCCTGCTCACCGACACTCGACAACTCCTGCACCGACACTGACTGACTGCCTCACTGGAGCTCGCCTTTTTATTGGCTTCGGATCCCACATATGCAAATTATTCGGATCCAAACGACCTCAGCGGGCGGAGCCACGTCGCCGATTGGATGGATGAGAAAGGGGGCGTGTTCATTCCTGATCCTCAATTTGGCATATGCCGATTTCGTCAGCGCGCGTCTGGAGCGTGGGGCCCAAAGGCGCCCCTGCGCTTTCCTGATTGGGTGGATCAGATGTGGGCGTGCATTCATTCCTGATCCGAATTCTCCTCAGGAAACCCGCCCTCTGCATCGCGTCTCGCGTGTCTCAGCTGAGACAGCTCGAACGCTCGCGCCACAGTGTGCGGGAATGGCCGTAGGAGAAGGGTGGTGGAGGGTTTGCGCGGTGTCCGATGGCCATGGATCTGCCTGGAATGAGCGGTGCATGTGAGGTTTGCATATTAGCGAGTGCGTTGAAGGTTAGGTTTTTTTTGGTGCTGCGTTGTTGTTGTTGTGTTGGCCGCTGGGTGGCTCAAAACAAAGGTTAGAACAGAAAAAACGCCATAACTCAAAGGATCGCAGCCCGATGAATCACATTAATTCCCTCTATACAATGGGTTGGCTAAACTACACATGTACTTAAAAAATATATCTCACCTACGGTACCTTATGGTGTTGCGAATTTCCCAGAACCGTAACAATATGTATGTGTTGTGTTATATGTGAGTAGTGTGTGCATGTGTATATGTGTGTGTGGCATGTTATATGTTGTGTGTATAGTGATGTGTGTGTGCATGTGTGGGTGGGGTGATCGCATGTTTGTTATCTCCATTTGTGCCGGTTTCAGAAGTTGGAACAACTCGAAATTTCACCTCTTTTTTTGGGGAAGATTCACGATCATTGAACCCAAATTGTGAACTTCGTTCTCATCGCCTCGTTCCAAGGGCCAATCCAAGATCTTCAACTCCATCCTCTGAGAGCCTCCGTTTGTAGCTCATTTGTCGTTGACGTTCCCGGAATTAATATTAAATATCAGTCAGGGTTTTCTTTATCATTCCTGAAGCTCAGATGATCAACTGGTATAATTTCAGCTTTTTACATTTGCAAGTTCTTTTGACCTCATTTTCAGATCTTGGTATTTGTATTTTTCAGATTTCTGTTGAATTTATGTCCAAAGTCAATGGAACTGAAACGTCCATCACAGATGATGACTTTCCTTTTTGTGTTGAGCACCATGTCCGGACGCAAGTTGCGTTGTTTGCAATGTCCACACTTGATGGTCGTTCTTGTCTCCGGTGTGATCACACTGTTCATTTATGAAGGACGGATTTGCGTTTGTGTTTCCATGATTGTTTGTGGAACCGGAATGTGAAATGTTTACAATGTAACTCGTGGGATTACTCCCACAGACGCTTGTCGTGTCATTCCTGTGTACAACTCTCCACATGAGTTTTTTAACATCCCGAAAGTGCAGGTGACTGGTTACTTTGTGTTTTCTACCCCACAAAACCGCACGGTGTCGATTGTCAAATCCCACCATTTCTTTAAAGTATTGGTTGTGTCCTTGGTCTTGCCGGCAATTTATGATGACCATTCTCCATCCCAAACTAATTTAACCTCTTCTTAGTTATCTCATTCCAAATAGCATTTATTGTCGATTCCAATTCTGTCAGATCTTTATAAATCTACCTCTCTTTGTCTTCTCCCATTTGTCAGAGATATATCTGCTATATTTATTTGTGGTTGTTTCTTTTTGTCTTTATTTTATCATTGAAACTGTATTTCTTCCCTGTTACCACCTTGTATTAACTTTGGTTGAAAGGACAGTTGCCATGTTTGACGAGAGTGTGCATTGTCCAAGTCCTTCTATAAACCCGCATTGTGCAAATATCGCGACAGTCCTCGCCCCGCCGACTCTGTGATAATGATGATGACGTGGAGGAACGGACCGTCGCGTAGAAATCAACGTCACGTTCACCGACTCTGTGAGATGATGATGGCGCTGGAAGCGACGTGGGTATGAAAATCAACGTCGACGTTCACCGACTCTGTGATGATGATGATGACGCGGCCGGAGCGGACGTTGGTAGAAAATCAACATCTATACGATTCGGGAAAACCATGAAGGAGTTTCCTTCGGATCCGTTTGTGTTTCTGCCGTCACTTTGAGCTCATGTAATTCACATGAATGATAATTTCCATACACAATGTGCAACAAACGTTCAGGTACAAGTACATGCTGGCAAACGGCCGAGAAGTACATTTCAATTCTCTGACCTTTTCGCCGTGTTCCACGGACCGACACGCAAATCGAAGATCTTCTGTGACAAAACATTGCTTACTCGGACAGGTTCTCGGGCTTCGACCAAGACGTTTCTTCACTCAAGCTCTGATTTTCACGAAGGAAAATACCTTCCCTTGATGTGTGCACGTGTACGCGAGTGCTTGTGATGGCGTCTTGCAAGGGGGTTGTGTGGTTTTGATTGATGTTTGCCTTTCTTAACCAAGCCCATGCTCCCTCCCCCTGAGGAGAAGAAAAGGAAAAAAAGAACCCCAAAAACAAAACGTGTTTTTATTTCATAATTAAAAACATTTTTTTCGTGTGTATTCTCCTTGGATCTTGTGTGGATGGGTTTGGTTGGTGTTCACGCAGACATGTGGGCTGAATGGCCTCCACCTGTGTTTGGATTTTCTTGTTGTTTCCTTTTTGTACTGTCCACCCCTTTTCCTGTTTTGAATTTTCAGACAAAATTTTTAAAGGAATCCAGAGGGTACATCTGGCTCAGTTGGCAAAGTGTATCCGCGTATGGCTTATTCAGAGAATGCATTGAAGCGATGTACCGGTAATCTAAAATCCATTCTATCTCTCTCTCTGAGAAAAATAATTAAATGTAGGAGGCATAAAGTGGAAAGGTCAAAGATCAAATGTGATATCGAGCCTCTCCACCAATTAGAAACACCGGTTCTTTCACCATATAAACACATGAAGGTTCGTTGTTGATTCATTCCCGCTTTGAATTGAACGTTCTCGCCTATGTCTGGACGGGTAAACGGAGGAAAGGTCTCGCGAAAAGGAGGGCCGCGAAACGTTCATCGCAGGGTTCTCCGTGATAATACCAGGAATCACCAAAAAAGCCGGCTATCCCTCGTCTTGCCCGTCGGTGGTGGGTGAAACGTATCTCGGGTCTCATCTACGAGAAACCCGTGGAAGTTCTCAAGGTGTTCTTGCGGAAATGTTATCCGTACGCTGTTACCTACACGAGCATGCCAAAGCGGAAGACCGTCACTGCCATGGACGTGGTGATACGCTCTGAAGCCGTCAGGGTCGTACACTCTACGCGTTCGGTGGTTAAACAATCCTGGGGGTGGTGTTCGTCAGCAGCTACAACAAACGCCTCTTTTCAGAGCCACAACTCGTTCGATGAAGGAGCTTCAGGCGTCTTGAACTTTGATATCGTGCATTCTTTGGTACCATGTGGGAATAAATGGTGTGAACGCGGCTTTGTTACTCCAAAAATCGAGGATTTTTCAGATATGGTTTATAGTTCATTTTGTTCTTCTGTCGCTCGTTTGTTTGTTTGTCACCTGCAGGTTCCTCAATTACAAACGATCCGCTCAATAAACTTTACCAGGTTGTTGGAGTAGTCTGACTCTTAACTGAGAAGCTCATTGATTTTTGATGCAAAAGTCAAAAGGTTATCTTGAGCGTCCAATTTCTCAAATAATTTTCATTCCGATGACTTGAAATGTACACATTGCATCACTGCATTGGCGAAAACAACTATGTTCAGACAAAAGGTCAACTTGAAGTCGATTCTAACAAACGTTTCATCCTGTCCACCTGAACTGTATAGGATTATCAATTTTAATATTTAATATGTATTGATTTGAATATCCATGGCAACTTTGGAGAGAAGGGGGGTGGCATTTTTCAAGTGTTGTGCCTTCTGGATCTTTTCCTTGTGTATTTGGTTTCCACGAAGGTGATGGGTCAAATAATTCTGTTTGGCTTCACATGTAAAAGCGTAGTGGTGCGTAGCGTTTTTGTAAAGATTGTATCGATAACGATGGGATTGTAACCACATGAAAGTACAATACATGGTTAATGTTCATCACGGTTCCCATCTTCACTATTATTACATTATTACCTGAAATTGTACTTTCACATGACCCACCTCACATATGACCGTGCACGTGGACTCCTTCACCAAGGACACGGAAGTTAAAGTCGAACTCCATTAAAGAAACTTTTGAAAGGCTCGTGTGGAAAAGAGCCGTTGGTTGTGGTGGACGTCTGTGCCCACAGCCTTGAGACGAGCGGCTTCAAGCTCTCTCGCCGCGGAACGTCGAGCCAGCTGGATGTCCCTGGCACTGATGTGACACGCTTTGGTGTGAATTGGCGCACAAATTGTGTGTGGCGCAGAAATGACACAAATTCGTGTCTCAAACAGACCCAACGAGGTTCGGAACTCGCTCGCCTCCTGCAGCGCCACCATCACCGCGGAAGCTCTGAATCGCAAGTCGGTCTTGAATCCTGTGCGATTTCACGGACGAGGCGCTGAGACGAGCTGCGGATCAGCAGCTCGGTGGACTTTTGGTAGCGACGGATTCTCACGCCAGCGCCACAGTCCCGGCGTAACGACTACGGTTTCTTCACACCACCTGCTCTGGAGGCGCTTTTCCGCGCCGCCTTGGTCGCCAAAACTGTGTTCCGCGCGCTTTTTTCCACCGGTCGATACGGGCTGTCTGCCTTGTTCGGGCCACGGTGAAAACACCAACAAACCGAAAACTAAACGGCACAAAAATGAAGTGGACCGTGTTCGCCGTTCAATTCTATTCGCGTCGCGAGTACGCTTCGACCGTTTGCCATTGGCTGACTCCAAAACCTTTTCTCATTCGCTGAAGAATAAGCCCACTACCGCTTCCACCATTAGGTCGAAACTTTCATATCTCCGCTCTCCATTGGCTGAAAAGCGAGCCCGCATGATCCGATCGCATGAGGAAACTCCGTCCGCCCTCCTTCACTCGTTTCTTCACCCAATATCACCCTGAGCCCCTTTCGGCCTGGTCACCGCGTCCATGAACGAAAAGAGGAAAAGGAAGTCCTTGCTGTATGGGTGTGTGTTGTTTGTAGTGATGTGTGTGTGTTCGTGTGTGTGTTGTACATGGGTGTATGTAGGTGTGTGTATGTATGTGTATTTGTATGTGTGTATTTGTATGTGTTGTGTTATATGTATTGTGGTGTGTATATTGTGTAGTATGTGTGTGCATGTGTATATGTGCTGTGCATATGTATTGTGTGTGTGTGTGCATTATGTATTATTGTGTTGTGGTCGCATGTGTATAGGTGTGTGTTAATGTGGTGTGTTGCATGTGTGGTATGTTGTGGGTGTGTCGATGTTTGTTATCTCCTATTTGTGGGTTTCAGAAGGTGGAAACAACTCAAAAATTTTCACCTCTTTTTGTTGGAGGATCACGATTCATGGACCAAATTGTGAAACTCGTTCTTCATCGCCTCGTTTCCAAGGGCTCCATCAAGGACCCGTTTGTAAAAGCTCATTTGTCGTGACGTTCCCGGAATGATATTTAAATATTCAGTCAGGGTTTTCTTTATTCATCCTAGCTCAGATGATCACTGGTTCAATTTCAGCTTTTTTACCATTTGCAAGTTTCTTTTGACCTCATTTTTCAGATCTGTATTGGTGGATTTTCATGTTTCTGTTGAATTTAGTCCAAAGTCAATGGCGAACTGAAACGTCCTCAACAATGATGACTTTTTCCTTTTGTGTTTGAGCACCATGTTCCGGACGCAGTGCGTTGTTTGCAAAATTCGACACTTGATGGGATCGTCTGTCATCGTGATCACGACATGTTCATATATGAAGGATCGGATTTGGTTTGTGTTTCCCATCATGTTGTGGAACCGGAATGTTGAAAAATGTTACAGATTGGACTGTGGATTACTCCACAGACGCTTCGTGTCTTCCTGTGTTACAACTGTTCGACATGGAGTTTTTAACATCCCGAAAGGATGGTGACTGTACTTTGTGTTTCTACCCCAGAAAACCTGGCACTTGTCCGATGGCCTCAATCCCACCATTTTTCGTTAAAGTCATTGGTGTTCCTTGTCTTGGGCATTTATTGATGACTCATTCTCCATCCCAACTAATTTAACCTCTTCTTAGTTATCCATTCCAAATAGCATTTATTGTCGATTCCAATTCTTTCAAAAAAGATCTTTATTAAATCTACCGGCTCTTTGTCATCCTCCCATTTTCAGAGTATATCTGTCTGATATTTATTTTGTGGTTGTTCTTTCTTCTTTAGTTATCATTGAACTGTAGTTCTCCCTGTACCACCTTGTATTTAACTTGGTTAAAGGACAGGTTGCCAGGTGTTTGACGAAGTTCGCATTGTCCAAGTCCTTCTATTAAACCCGCATTGGCAAAAATATTCGCACAGCCTCGCCCCGCCGACTCTGTGATAATGATGATTCGACGTGAGGAAGCGGACGTGTAGAAATCAACCGTCGACGTTCACCGACTCTGATGATGATGATGGCGTGAGGAGCGAACGTGGTAGAAATCAACTCGACCTCCAACCGACTCTGTTGGATGATGCATGATGACCGCGGAGCGGACGTGTAGAAATCAAACATCTACGAATCTTCGAAAACATTAGAGGTGTTTCCTCTGATCCGTTTGTGTTTCTTCCGTCACTTTGAGCCTCGTGTAATTCACATGAATGATAATTCCATACACAATGTGCACAAACGTTTCAGGTTACAAGTACATGCTGGCAAACGGCGAGAAGTACATTTTCAATGTCTCTGGACCTTTCGCCGTTTTCACGGACCGACACGGCAAATCGAGACTCTCTGTGACAAAAAACATTGCTTACTCGGACACGTTCCGGCTTCGACCAGACGTTTCTTCACTAAGCTCTGATTTTCGGAAGGGGAAAATACCTTCTTGATGGTGCACGTGTACGGAGTTGCTGTTGATGGCGGGTCTTGTCAAGGGCGGTTGTGGTGGTTATAATGTTTTGTCTTTTAACAAGCTCTTGCTCCCTCCCCTGAGGAGAAGAAAGGAAAAAAAAACCCAAAAACAAACTTGTTTTTATTCATTAATTAAAAACATTTTTTTCAGTTATTCTTCTTGATCTTGTTGATGGTTGGTGTGGTTCACGCAGAATGATGGCTGAATGGCCTCACCTGTCCTTGGATTTTCTTGTTTGATCTGTTGTACTGTCCACCCCTTTTCCGTTGAATTTTCAGACAAATTTAAAGAATCGAGGTACATCTGCTCAGTTGGCAAAGTGTAGTCCGTATGCTATTCAGAGAATGCATGAGATGTAACCGTAATCTAAATCGCATATCCTTCCCCTGCTGAGAAAAAATTAAATGTAGGAGGCAAAGTGTAAAGGTCAAAGATTCAAATGGTGATTATCGAGCTCTCCACCAATAGAAAACACTCGGTTCTGTTCCACCAATAAAACACATGAAGGTTCGTTGTTTGATTCATTCCGCTTTGAGATGAACGTATTCCGCCATTCTGACGGGGTAAAAGGAGGAAAGGTTCTCGAAAAGGAGGCGCGAACGTCATGTCGCAAGGTTCTCCGTGATAATATCCAGGGAATCACAAAGCCGGCTATCCGTACGGCGTCTTGCCCGTCGTGGTGGGTGGAAACGTACTCGGGTCTCATCTACGAGGAAAACCCGTGGAGTTCTCAAGGTGTCTTGGGAAATGGTTATCCGTACGCTGTTACCACACGGAGCAGCCAAGCGAAACCGTCACTGCCATGGACGTGGTGTATGCTCTGAAGCGTTCAGGGGTCGTACACTCTACGGTTTCGGTGGTTAAACATCCTGGGGTGGGGTTCGTCATCGATCTACAACAAAACGGCTCTTTTCAGAGCCACCAACTCGTCTCATGAAGGAGGCCTCAGCGTCTTGAACTTTGTATCGTGACATTCTTTGGTACCATGTGAATAAATGTGTGAACAGCGGGTTTGTTACTTCAAAATCGAGGATTTTCAGATATTTGGTTTATAGTTCATTTTGGTTCTTCTGTCGGCTCGTTTGTTGTTTGTCACTGCAGGTCCTCAATTAACAAACTCGATCGTCAATAAAAACTTTACCAGGTTGTGGAGGGTAGTCTGACTCGTAACTGAGAAGCTCATGTTTGAGGCCAAAAGTCAAAGGTTATCTTGCAGGTCAATTTCTCAAATAATTTTTCATCCGATTGACTTGAAATTACACATTGCATCACTGCATGGGAAAACAACTATTTTTCAGATCAAAAGTCAACTGAAGTCGATCTACAAAATCGTTTTTCATCCTGTCGACCTGAACTTTTGATTAGGATTATCAATTTTAATATTAAATGTTATGGATTTGAAATATCATGGCAACCTTTGGAGAGAGGAAGGGGTGGAATTTATTCAAGTCGTTGTGCTCTGGATCTTTTCCTTGTTATTTTGGCTTTCCACGAAGTGAATGGGTCAAATAATTCATGTTTGCTTCACAGTAAAAGTAGTGGTGGTAGCGGTTTTGTAAAGATTGTATTCATAACCGAGGCGGATTGAAAACCACATGAAGTACCAATACATGTTAAGTCATCACGGTTTCCATCTTTCACTATTATTCTCATTATTACCTGAAATGTTACTTTCACATGACCCACTCACATATTGACGTGCCGTGACTCCTTCACAAGGACACGGGAAAAGTTAAAGTCGAACTCCATAAAGAAACTTTTGAAAGGCTCTGAAAAGAAGCGTTGTTGTGTGGCAGTCTGTGCCCAAGCCTTGAGACGAGCCGGTTCAAAGCTCTCTCGCGCGGTATACGTCGAAGCCAGCTGGATGTCCTGGGCTGGGATTGTGGTGACACGCTGGTGTGAATGGCGCACAATTGTGATGGGGCGCAGAAATGACCACAATATTTCGTGTCCTCAAACAGACCACGAGGTCTGACTCGCTTCGCCTCGCTTGCAGCCATCACCGCGGAGCTCTGAATCGCAAGTCGCGTTCTTAATCCTGTGCCGATTTGCACGGACGATGCGCTGAGACGGCAGGCTGTTGCGGGATCAGCAGCCTCGTGGGACTTTTGTAGGACGGATCTCACGCAGCGCCACAGTCCGGGCCGGTAACGACACGGTTTTCTGTCACACCACCTTGCGGCTGGAGCGAAATTGTCCGCGCCGCCTTGTCGCCACTGTTTTCCGCGCCTTTTTCCACGGTCGATTTACGGGCTGTTGCTTTGGTTCGGGCCACGGTGAAAAACACCAACAAAAGCCGAAAACTAAACGGCACAAAATGATGAAGTGACGGTTGTTACGGGCCGCTTCAATTCTATTTTGGCGCCGTCGAACGAGACGCTTCGACCGTTTGCAGTGGCTGACTCAAAAACCTTTCTCATTCGCTGAAGAATTAAAGCCCCACCTAACCGCTTTCCACCATTGGTCGAAACTTCAATCTCCGCTCTCATTGGCTGAAAAGCGAGCCCCGATGTGAATCGCATCGCGAGGGAAAGCTCCGTCCGCCCTCCTTCACTCGTTATCTCCCACCAATATCAACCCTGAGCCCCTTTCGGGCCTGTTCACGCGTCCATGAACGAAAAGAAGCAAAAGAACGTCCTTGCTTGTATGTATGTGTTGTGTGTGTGTGTTTTGTATGTAGGTAGTGATGTGTCTGTGTGTGTTGTGTACATGTGCGGTGTATGTATGTGTTGTATGTATGTGTATTTGTATGTGTGTATTTGTATGTTTGTGTTTATATGTATGTGTGCTGTTGTATATGTGAGTATGGTGTGCATGTGTTTATATGTGTTTGCATATGTATATGTGTGTGTGTGTGCATATGTATATGTGGTGTGTGCGCAGTGTATATGTGTGTGTGTATATGGTGTGTGTGTGCATGTGTGTGCTATGTGTGGTGGGTGTGTGTCGATGTCTTGTTAATCTCCATTTGTGGGTTTTCAGAAGGTGGGAAACTCAAAATTTTTCACCTCTGTTTTTTTGGGGAATCACGATCATGGACCAAATTGTGAAACTTTTCGTTCTCATCGCCTCGTCCAATGGGGCTTCCATCAAGATCTTCACTCCCACCTCTGAGAGCCTCCGTTTGTAGCTCATTTGTCGTGACGTTCCGGAATGATATTTTAAATATTCAGTCAGGGTTTTCTTTATCATCCTGAACTCAGATGATCACTGGTATAATTTCACTTTTTTACATTTGCAAGTTTCTTTTGACCTCATTTTTCAGATTCTTGGTATTGGTGATTTTCATGATTTCGTTAATTTAGTCCAAAGTCAATGGAACTGAAACGTCCATCAACAATGATGACTTTTCCTTTTTGTGTTGAGCCACATGGTCCGGACGCAGTGCGTTGTTGCAATGTCCACACTTGAGGATCTTCTTGTCATCCGCGTATCACGACCATGCTTCATTATGGAAGGATCGGATTTGTTTGTCGTTTCCATGATTGTTGTGGAACCGGAATTGTTGAAATGTTTACAGATGACTTGTGGATTACTCCACAGACGCTGTGGTTGCTTCCTGTGTACAACTGTTCCGACATGAGTTTTTACATCCCGAAAGGAGCGTGACTGGTACTTTGTGTTTCTACCCCAGAAACCTGCACTTGTCGATTGCTCAATCCCACCATTTCTATTAAAGTCATTGGTTGTGTCCTTGGTCTTGGGCATTTATATGACTCATTCTCCATCCCAAACTATTTAACCTCTTCTTAGTTTTCCATTCCAAATTAGCATTTATTGTTCGATTCCAATCTGTCAAGATCTGTATAAATCTACACTGCCTCTTTTGTTCATCCTCCCATTTGTCAGAGTATACTGCTATATTTATTTTTTTGGTTGTTTCCTTTTTGGCTCTTTGAGTTTTTATTCATTGAACTGTATTTCTCCCTGTTTACCACCTTGTATTTAACTGGTTAAAGACAGGTTGCCAGGTGTTTGACGAGAGTTGCATTGTCCAAGTCCTTCTATAATACCCGCATTGTGCAAATTATCGCCCCGCCCCGCTGACTCTGTGATAATGATGATGATGACGTGGAGGACGGACGTCGGTAGAAATCAAACGTCGACGTTCACCGACTCTTGATGATGCATGATGACGTGAGGAGCGGAACGTGTAAGAAATCAACGTCGACGTCACCGACTCTGTGCATGATGATGATGGACGTGAGGATCGGACGTGTAGAAATCAACGTCGACGGTCACCGACTCTGTGATGATGATGATGACGTGGAGGAGCGGACGTGTAGAAATCAACGTCGACGTTCCACCGACTCTGTGATATGATGATGACGTGGACGAAGCGGGACGTGTAGAAATCCAACGTCGACGCTATCACCGACTCTGGTGATGATGATGATGGACGTGAGGAGCGGACGTGGTATGAAATCAACGTCGACGTTCACGACTCTGTGATGATGATGATATGACGTGGAGGAGCGGACGCTGGTAGATAATCAACGTCACGTTCACCGACTCTGCCTGATGATGATGATGACGTGAGGGCGACGGTTGTAGAAATCAACGTCGACGTTCACCGACTTTGATTATGATGATGATGACGTGAAGGAGCTGGACGTGGTAGAAAATCAGCGTCGACGATCTGGCAAAACCATGAGAGGTGTTTCCTCGGATCTGTTTGGTTTCTTCTGCTCAACTTGCAGCTCCTGTAATTCACATGAATGAAAATTCCATTACGACAATGTGCACAACCGTTTCAGTTACAAGTACATGCTGGCAAACGGCGAGAAGTTTACTTTTTCAATTCTCTGGACCTTTCGCGTGTTCCACGGCCGACACGGCCAAATCGAAGATCTTCTAAGACAAAACATTGGCTTACTCGGACACGTTCTCGGGCTTCGACCAAGACGTTTCTTCACTCAAGCTGTGATTTTCACGAGGGAAAATACCTCCTTGATGTGCTGCCACGTGTACGGAGTGCTGTTGATGAGGTCTGTCAAGGGGGGTGTGTGCGTGAGTGAATGTTTGCTTTTAACCAAGGCCCATGCTCCCTCCCCTGAGGGTGAAGAAAAGGAAAAAAAAGAAAACCCCAAAAACAAACAAACAATTTTATTTCATTAATTAAAAAACATTTTTGTGTGTATTCTTCCTGGATCTTGGTGGATGGCGTTTTGGTTGGTGTTCACGCAGACATTGATGGCTGGAATGGCCTCCACGCTGGTGTTTGGATTTCTTGTTGTTTCCTTGTTTACTGTCCACCCATTTCGTTTTTGAATTTTCAGACAAATTTAAAGAATCAGGTACATTCTGGCTCAGTTGCAAAGTGTATCCGCGTATGCGTTATTCAGAGAAGTAATTGAAGGATGTAACGGAATCTAAAATCGCATAATCCTTCTCTCCTTGAGGAAAATTAAATTAAATTAGACGGTAAAGTTGCAAGGTCAAGATCAAATGGTGATATCGAGCTCTCCACCAATAGAAAAACACTCGGTTCTCTCACCATATTAAACACGTGAAGGTTCGTTGTTTGATTCATTCCGCTTTGAATTGAAACGTTCTCGCTATGTCTAGACGGGTAAAAAGAGAAGGCGTCTCGGAAAAGAGGCGCGAAACGTCATCGTAAGGTTCTTCCGCTGATAATATCCAGGGAATTCACAAAAGCCGCTACCGTCGTCTGCCCGTCGTGGTGGGTGAAACGTATCTCGGGTCTCATCTACGAGGAAAACCCGTGGGTTTCTCAAGTGTTCCTGGGAAATGTTCTCCGTGAACGCCTATTAACTTACACGAGCATGCCAAGCGCGAAGACCGTCAACTGCCATGGACGTGGTGGACGCTCTGAAGCGCCAGGGTCAACACTCTACGGTTTCGTGCGTTAAACATCCTGGGGTGGTGTTCTTTCATCAGCGTACAACAAAAACGGCTCTTTCGAGCCACCAACTCGTTCATAAAGGAGTCAGGCGCCTTGAACTTTGTATCGTGCATTCTTTGGTACCATGTGGAATAAATTTGGTGTGAACAGCGGGGTTTGTTACTTCCAAAAGCGAGATTTTTCAGATATTTGGGTTTATAGTTCATTTTTGGTTTCTTCTGTCGTCGTTTGTCTATTTTGTTTGTTTGTCACCTTGCAGGTCCACAATTCCAAACCCATCGTCAAATAAAACTTTACAGGTTGTGGAGTAGTCTACTCTTAACTTGAGAAGCCCATGATTTTGAGGTCAAAAGTCAAGGTTACTTGAGGTCCAATTTCTGTCAAATAATTTTTTCATCGATGACTTGAAATTTACACATTGCATCACTGCATTGGGAAAACAACTATTTTCAGATCAAAAGTCAACTGAAGTCGATCTAACAAAATCGTTTTCTCCTGTCGACCCTGAACTTTGATTAAAGATTATCAATTTTAATGGTTAATGAATGTATGATTTGAATATCCATGGCAACCCTTTGGACAGGAGGGGGCGTGGATTTTTCAAGGTTGTGCTCTGGATCTTTTTCCTTGTTATTTGGTGTTCCACAAGGTGAATGGGTCAAATAATTCAGTTTGGCTTCACATGTAAAAGGAAGGTAGTGGTGGATGGGAGGTTTGTAAAGATTGTATCGATTAAAACGAGGATTGTAAACCACTTGAAAGTACAATACATGTTAATGTTCATCACGGTTCCATCTTTCACTGATATTCTACATTATTACGCTGAATATGTCTTTCACTATGAACCACCTTCACATATGACGTGACATGACTCCTTCACAAGGACACGGGAATAAAGTCGAACTCCATTAAAGAAACGTTTGAAATCGCTCTAAAAAAAGGAAGCCAGTTTGGGAGTGTGCGAGTCCGAGCAGCTCACTCTGGGCCGGTTACTTGGTCACCGCTCTTTGTTACCTTCCCAATCACGCATCAGCACGGAGGGAAGGTTGGAAGGCAGCAGAGGTTTTGCTGCGAGCATCAATTGCGATTCATACTGTCTCATCAAAATTATTTTGCAGATAATGAACTGAAAAGGAGTGAGGATATTGCGCGACCATACTCTGTCAGAGCGTTGGTGCTGCTTAAACAGTCTCCTTGGCTATTGGCCACAATCCTGAGGGGTCGCCACTCCCGACACAGTTATACCAGCAAGTGGCACTCATTTGCTAACCTCGGAAGGATGACAGGCCAGGAGGTGGAGGTCGGGAGCATTTCGGTAGTAAGTGACCATAACGGTGGTCGTGATGCAAAGAGTCTATTAAGGTAGATTCAGGATAGTATGTTAGGCTATAGTTTCAGGAGGCAAATTTTGAGGGTATGAGGAGAGAGGGTTGGGTGATGTTAGATTGGGAGACTCGATCAACAGGGACAATCGAGCATCAGAGAAATGGGAAACCATTAAGGACCAAATGTGTTCGAGTGCCAGAGGGAATTACCATTCAATGAGGTGTAAAAATAGAAGCCAGAAAGAGACCAGGTGGTTGAGTAGTGAGATGCACGAATGTTATTTAGGAGAAGCAAAGCATTTATAGGTTTAGAATATCAGGACTGGAGTTAGATTTGTATTGTTACGAATTCCCGCCCCCGGCGTGCGGAACTGCCACTTTCCACTAATAGTAGCCAGCTCGCCCCACCGGACCGATAGATTCAGTCGTGACCTTCCGGAAGCAAAAACGCCGGAACCCTGTCACGGGGTCTTCAACCCACCACGGCCTAGCCCAATTTCTACCCGCGCAGAATAGGGTTCAATCGCCGAATCTCGATAGACCTAAGTACCCGCCGCGGATGCGCTAACCGGCGAGACCGTACCTCGACGCAGGTCGGCTGGGACACGAAACCGCTTAAGCAAAGTCCATTCCGTTCTGCAGTATAACCGAGCGGGTATTATCGCCGACCTCACCGCATCGATTCTATTGAACGGTATTTAAACCCAACTATTTATATCCACGATGCAAGATGGCATTTATAATATGAGAGGACACAACGAACGGATGCATTTTGAACCAAGCACATTTATTTTAATCCACACAACACATATGCAGGCAAGGCAATGAATAAGCATACACTTTACTGCAAAGCACAAAAAAATCACGTACTACAGAAAAGCAAAGTTAGTACAACTGAATATTATTATTATTAAATGTGTCACTTAACAGGTTTACTTATGGACACGGTTGCACAAACATCACTCATTCCCACAAAGCTTCCGGTTCTGGCGTTTGGTAGCGACGAAGAGGTTCTTCCTTAGGCTCTTCTGCTTTGACGTTCTCAAATTAAGTTTCCGGTCGTTATTTGTCCCGTGTTTAACTGTTTATTGTCTCACCTACATGTCTACTGTGTGTTCCTAGTCGGTTGTTTCAAAATCGTGCTATTTTGTTGAGTTTTTTGTCGACGTTCTTACGGGTGTTTGAGCCCGGCCTGGCCCCAGCTTGAGGCCTAACGGTTTCCCTGTCGGCGTCTCGATCGTTTTTTTTTCTCCCCATACCTGTCAATTCATCCTCCCCACTTTCCTAACGTTCCCATTCTCCCAACTAATCTATTTCTTATCTCAAAAAAAAAAAAAACAACAATACGCTAACCTTCCCCGATTCTGCTTCTTCTCTTCCTCTTAGCTTCCATCCTCTTCTTCCTCGATTTTTTCTACAACACTTCCATGACCTAATCTGTTGAAAAACTCTCTCAAACATAATAATTAATAACAAAACGATTTATAATGCTTCATCTTCCTCTCTCACACATGTGGTACTCTTAACTGGTTCATAATGCACTACTCTTCTCTATTTTAACAGACTGCTCTCATTTCGACCTCTCCTTCATCCTGCCTAAAAAAATCCAAAACTGTTACAGCGCTTCTTCTCTCCATTCTCTGAATTCGCCTTTGTGTTAAATTGTTGTCTCTGACCTAAAAACTTTTTAAAACCCCAGTTTGCTATGAATGTTCGCTTTCCCATCAACCATTCTTTTTTTCCAACTTTCCGTGCAAACTCACCCCCCCTCACCTTCAAAGCAAACCATCCACTCCTTCTCCCTCCAAGCTTTCCTTCTAGCCTCTCTCAAAGAATTCCCCCTACCTTTCTCCCACCTTTCATCCCCTCACTCAATTTTTCTCAAAGTTGCCCCCCTCTCATCCACCAAGCTGCCTCCCCGCCACTAGCCCTCTCACCTCCCATCTCTTCACTCCACCTCCTCAATCTCAACTGCCTTTTCGCCCTCTCCCCCCAGCACCAACAGAGTCCTTTTCTCCTCCTCATTCGGCCCCCTCCCCTAGCTATTCTGCAATCCCCCACACTCTTCAACAACGCGTCCATACCTCCCCTCCCCCCCAATCCCCTGCACCCAAAGCCTTCCCCCTACCTCTTCATTAAAAAGTGTGACCTTCAATTATCCGGGGCTTCGCTCAAACCTTTCAGATCTTTCCATACAGGGCTGCCACTGACAAACCAGACATAATCTGTCCTAACAGAAACTTTCCTTTCCCAAGAAAGTGTCTGACTCCCAAGTATCTCTGCCCCGTGAACTCCCTCCTCGGTATGACAGACTGCAGCCTCGTCCTGGTGAAGGTGATGCCTTCTCATCAAAAGTACGTATATTCCTCACTCTCCAGCCACTGCTCTCACTCCCCCACACCCCCAGGAATACCTCTGGCTACCGCTTCGCCTCCCACTCCCACCTCATGTTTATATGCTGAGAAGATTGTATATCTCCCAAAGCTGAGAATAGCCATTTTGTTAGCAGAATTACCTTTTAAAAATCAAAAGTAAAAGAAAGAGCCAAAGGCATTCATTTAGAGTATTCTTAACAGCTGCAGCTCTTGCTGTGTTAAAAGCCAAAGCATGTAGCCTCTTTCTGTTGACACGGCTGAGCACTGGCTTTTATTGCCATTGTTAAAACCTTGAAACCAAGAGAAGCCCGATCGTAAATCAAACCTTGAGCCAAGGAAGCTCGGTCATAAACCAGCCCGAGCCGAAGGAATCTCGATCATAAATCAGTGCCATTTGACACAGCACAACAGCTGCTTTTACTTTCCAAAGAGTGGAATAAGGAAAGGAAGGTAAAGGCTCTTAAAAAATAAGCCGTCTTCCTGGCGCCCTGGCCGTATAATGACCAAACCAGATGGCTTTTAGAGCCCAAAGGGAGGAAATCAGCACCAGGCCTTTCCACCTTGGAGGAAATTGATCCTTGGGAAACAAAGTCCAATAGAAAGCAGTGATGGAGAGCTGGGCCAATCTTGAAACCAGATGGGTCCCACAAGGGGCAGGGAAATTGTATATGAAGTGCAGCCAGAGTGCCAAGCCAGCAGAGTTTAGATTGAGCTGGACTACTGTGGGTATTCTGTGTCTCTCTATATCTCTCCATGTATACATGTTTGGTGTGAATTAAAAGGCTTCTCTACCAAGACACCATACGTGTGGACAGCGCTCGATTTCAATCAGCACGCTACAGTGGTCTCAACATTGGCTGTAGTCGGCAGGCATAAGACGGACCAAGGAGGAAAGCGAGCTGCCCTGGTGAGAAAAAGAGGAGAGAGCCGGCCGGCTTAAAGATAAGGTAAGAAGAACTGCCTCTTTTCTCGCACTAGGGCATACAGTTTCGCTGCTCTTTGTGATCTGTCCTTATCTTAAAAGAACAAGGGGAGAAGGAGTTTTTGTGCACATCAGAAGGGGGTACCCTGGGAAGGTTAGGGTCCATTGGGAGGTTGTGGGAAACCCAGGAAGGGGCAACCCAAGAACACCTCAGGGACAGGGTCCAAATGGGAGATTGAGGGAAGGGAAAGGGTGTGAAAGCTCCTGACCCAACCCAAGTTATTCCGTTGGGAGATTGAGGGCGTGGAAGGTATGCCAGGGAGTGTGAGGGTCCGTGGGAAGGTGTGAAAGACGCCCGACCCAGCCCAAGAACACCCCCAGGCGAAAAATACTGACCGGCCCAAGAATACTCTCGGAAGGACCAGGGGAAAATGGGGAATAAGTTTGTAAAACCAAAGTTGGATAAAAATGCCCCACCCACGAATACCGTGGCGTAAATGATGTATGAAAAGTATGGAGTTAAGTCATGTACTCAATTGGCATTATGGTATAAGTGGACAAAGCAGGACAGATACCCATTCCTGAGATGGGGCTCCTTAAGATCAGAAATTATAGATAACTTGTCATCTCGATTAGAACAACGGACAAGTGATAAGTTAGAACCTGAGCCAGACATTGAAGCTTGTAGACTGTGGGAAGAAGCCCTACAAATAAATGAAGTGGCTAGAAATTTGATAAAACAGAAAGTAATGAAATTAGAAACACAGGTTAAAGGGTTGCCACAACAAGGGATTGAGATTACTCCCGCCCCTGTAACTGCCTCTGAAATTGTAGTGCAAGGGCGGGAAGATCAGGGAAGCAATGCAGGTGATCCACCTGCGTGTGTGAATAGCACACCAAGTTTGTATCCGGACCTGGGAGGCATGGGGCTGCTGGCCACAGCTTCTGCCTTCCCGGTTCAAGAAATAACTCCGGCGGGAACAGGAGGAGTGCAAGCTCAATCAGTGTAACGACCGTTTAAAGAAGGCGAGTTGAGATCAATGAAGGAAAGTGTTCGATCTGAGAGGAAATGTAGGAGCAACAAAGGAGTTAATAATGCAGTGGGTTTAGACACACCGCTGCACGCATAGAGACATTGGGGTGTTATGTCATGCAGTGTTGTCCCCATATGTGTGGAAAAGAGCTAAGCAAGATGCCCAGTGGCTAGAAGACTAGCCACGGGGTCTAGCAGCATGGACTGCTGTAGAACGACAGGATGCGCGTCAGCTCCTGTATGATGCAATTGAGAGAGCGTTGAGACCGATAGCACTAGATTGGGATAAGATTTATGAAACCAAGCAACGTCAAGGGGAACGGGCGTCCGAATTCATGCATAGATTAGTGCAGGCATTCTTACAATATGGGGGTTTTCAAGTTGAAGGATACATACCGCAGCGAGCGCTAAATAACTTCCTAATGGAAGGGCTCAGGCCCCAAATTAAGAAGCAATTAAAGTATGTAATGTTAGGTTGGCAGGGCAAAGGAGCAAATGAGATTTGTATAGCGGCTGATCAATGTTCGGACCGGGCAGAAGAAAAGGAGAGCGAAAAACAAAAATTAAAGAAGAAGTGTTTCAGATGGTGTTGTTAGACAGAGTAGCAGAGCAAAGAAAAAATACGGATTGGAGAAAGTGGGGACTGGAGGAAGATGACACAGACTCGGAAGAAGAGGCGGCCAGACAATGGGGACGGCGAATGAGAGTTCCGCAAAGACCCCCACCAGTAGTACAGGATGAACGGCCCAAGAAATGGAGTGGAAGAAACAAAAGCTGAACACAAGCGCCACCACAGACCCGCTCAAGAACTGCAGCAGGCCAAGGGCAGGTACAACCAACTGCGCCGCGATGTTTCCAGTGCGGACAACCAGGACATTGGAAAAGGATTGCCAAGAAGAGACGATCGGGGTTCCAGCAGGAAGGAGGATCAAACCAACCGCAGGATGGTAGGTCATATTGACAGACCGCGGGTGGCCTCGTGGTGCAAGGAGCGATGCTGACATTAACACCAACAGAGGAGCCGATCTACACTCTGGATGTCTCAGGTAAGAAACTTTCCTTTTTAGTTGACACGGGAGCCACTCACTCTACTGTTGCAGCCAAAGAGCTGCCAGGGGTTGAAAAATCCAATGCTAATGTACAAGTAGTAGGGTTAGGGGGTAAGATACAGACATTAAGAACAACAACACAATTACCAGTAAGGTGTGGACCTTTTCAGGAAAAACACGCGTTCCTCCTTACAACCACTACGCCAGTGAATCTGTTAGGCAGAGACTTGTTGTGTAAGTTGGGATGCACAATAGCATGCACAGATATAAAGGGGTTTTTGTTGATATTTCCCCGGGATAAAACACATTCGCAATGATGATTTGATGACACCTGCACCCAGTGCCTATTGGTGGAGGTTGCCAAGACAGCCGATTAGTGATGTTTTGATATATTTAGATGCGATCTTGGCCGAATCTAAGGAGATGCAAATATGGCTAGACAATGCACAAGTAATGACACACACCTATTATGATCCCCCACATTGTACAATCTATTATGATGCGAATGGAAATGATGTTGAATTTGCGGAGAAAATTGTTAACCTCCTCCACCAGTCCTCGTAACATCTGTTCCGAAATCACAAATCACCCTCATCATTCGTAGCTTATGCACTTGCCAATGCAACACTGTTGATGGTGCAGGTACTACTGCCCGCAGGCGATAACCATAAAACCCAAATCCTCGGGTGATACCGCTTCATGCGTTAGTTATGTTACATGTTGAGGTCGCTGCGGCGGGTATTTTTATCAATTGCCTTGGGTTTCCCCCGTGAGTAACCTCCATTGCAACCACTTTCCTTACAAATCATTAAACGGCAAATCAGTAAATCGTTGCTGTGTTTCCAGACGCGGAAG
>CM068952.1:121654911-121668161 GCA_035128595.1 Eptatretus atami | reverse complement strand
CCACACAAAGAGAGAGATGGGACATACTCTGCAGGCGTGGTGCTGCTAGCAGTCCTCTTAGCTGTATGGGACAAATCCTGGACGTCGCACACAGGATACAGCAATGCTGGCACTCATTTTGCACCTGGAAGGATGACAGGCAGAGTAACCCACCTGTATTAATTCAACAGCTGATATGTGAGGATTTGAATCAGGACCTTCTAGCGATCCAACGCCCACCACCGGAACATTAGCCAACACAGGCATGTGGGACGCGGCCGACATCAAAATTCCAGCATGCCTGAGTTCTTCTTTCATTCCTTCCCTTCTACCCATTCTTCGAAAAAGTTTGTCCAAAAAAAAGAAAAATTATTCGATCGATGTTGGATTGACAAGTGAGAAACACCATCTGTATGTTCAAGCCATAGGTAGAGTCACGTCTTGTTAAAAAGTGAAAATGGTTAAAAGAAGGAACAATATCGACGAGGTGAATCAAATTTCAGAAGAAGCTGAAGAAAAAGTCCAAATCACAAAATGTTTCCAAACAAACTTTGGTTTCCATGTTTCTTTTTGAAAATCGTTTAAAAGTCAGTTTTGTTTTGCTTTCCATTGATACAGTCTCTGAAATAAAAAAAAGAGTCAAGAAGTGGATCAAAGCCAGGTTTCAGAGAAGACTGTGACTAAACAGCACCTGGACGCTCAGCCATTCTGACTCACATGATGTTTTTCTTGAATGTAAATGTAATATTTATGTTGCACTCATGTCTTGCCTCATGCATATTTGCTCCAACATGTGGTTGCGTCATCTCCACTGGCAATTGGCGAGAGCAACTCTTGAGGCAAAAAAAAAAACTGGCGAGACGAGAAGACGCTTTTTAAACCGTCGCACTTGGATGTTTTTAAAATGAAGAAGACGTGATTTAAACCTCTGCGGGTGGTTGGTTAAGCGCCTGAGCATCTATTGAAAGAACGGGACAAGTTGGCCATTCCAGGCCAGTAACAAAAAAAACCCTGCTTCACGCTCATCTCACCAGGAGGAAGAAGAGCTGCCATGTTCGAGCCATAGCTCGCTGTTCTGGTTTATCCAACTCATTCATTCTTCCATCTCTTTTGAAGGCCAAAGCAGAAGCAAGCCGAGACTCGTCAGAAGCTGCCATGACATGCAATCAGACGAAGCTCGTATTGTCCTCGAAAGGCAACGGATCAACAATTGAAAGCGACGCAGCAACAGATGCATCTCAAGACAACTGGAGCGGGAGGAAGATGGCTGCTGTGCTCAGCCTTTGGAAGCGGATTCTGACGCTCTGTGCTGGACGATTCCACATTTGGGAGCTGATTACTGACATCTGCAGAGATGGTGGAAAGCTCTTTGGGCAGGGATGCATTTAAAGGCAATTATTTCTTATCTTCCTTCTTTTCACAATGCAGATGTCCATCATCCCGTCCATCATGCTATTCTCAAAAAGGGTTTGAGTGCAGAATTTACCAAACGTAGGAGTTTAAATGATCACCACAGGGCAAGAGGTCGAGAGCGCCTGCATTTGTTGCCCTTGCCACTTGGGCTGCAAGACAAAATGTCCAAATACCGAAAACATGGCATATGGGAACATTTTGGAAACAATTTCTTATTGAACTTTGATATGCAATCAACATTGGGGGACTACATGAAAGATGGGAAAAATTTTTGGATTTGACGCCCGTTCATGCCCAGTGGTGGGGGGGCGGGGGGACTTGGGTCACAGGGATCAACATGCAAAATTTTTTTCAAACTCAAAACTTGATTTTCAGGTCATTCCTGGTGAAACCTTACTCTTTGCAAAAGGACGTGTTTAACAGCCACGAACGAAAGGCAGACAGGTCAGCCAGGTAACACACATCGATGCATCTCCGTGCCTGCTGGACACCAGGATGACAGTTTTACAGCTGGGCCAAGATTCAAACCCAGGCTTACACGCTCAGAGACGAGGGTGATACCTCTCGGACTCTAGGTTATCCCACCCGACCTTTTAGACTATGTATAAGAAAATGGTAATGAAATGTTTGGTGAAGGTGGTAAAAAAAGGTCAGCATCCAATCCATCATCAGACATACTCGTAAGAGCATACAGTGGTGCTCAAGCGCCTCCTGGCCATCCATCCATCAGGACCATACCTGTACAGAGCCATACATTGGTGCTTCAAGCAGCCTCCTGGCAATCATCCATCAGGACCATACTCTGTACAGAGCATCAGTGGTGCTCAAGCAGCCTCCTGGGCATCCATCCATCAGGACCATACTCTGTACAGAGCATCATTGGTGCTCATCCGCCTCCTGGGCATCCATCCATCAGAACAATCCTCTTGTAGAGCATTGGGCGCAAAGCAGTCTCCTGGCTATTGGTCAGCATGCATGACGATTCACGACTTCAACACAGTAAAAGCAAGATTTGACTCAAACCCGAGGATCCGAAGCCCACTTATGAATTATCAGTGAATTTTAAAAGAGGCAGAGTTGGAGAGAATGCTTCTGAGTGGCTTCTGAGAAAGACGGTGAAAAATTAGTGTGTGAGAAGTTTGGGAATAATGTGGGATTCCATGATTGCCAAACTGTCAACAACGAGTTCTTGGCACATTGAGATGGACCCTCTGTGCTTCGCTCCTGATGCCCGTTGATTGGGTTGGTTGAGGCAGGGGAGCAGGGTCACCCCCCGGGTTTTTAAAAAGGTGTAAGCCTGCCAATGTGTGTAATTAATAAACCGGTGAAATAATAAAGTGCATCTCGGCTCAAAGATGTGTCACTTGTCTGCTTCGATGAATTGTTCAAACGAGGAATACTCTCTGGTGTTGGTGGCATATGAAAGCCATACCAGTGCTCGGCCTAATTTTGTATGAAGCTTCATTTATTGTGTTTTTTTCTCTCACCAAGAAAATGAGAAACAAATATTTCTTGCTCTAATGATTATAACGATCTCTATGCCAACCGAACCACTTACAGGCCGAGCAGCGACGTGAGTTGGGTCTTTCGATGTAGTTCACCATGAACATCTGAAAGTCAGCAGCACACTAAAATGGACAGGGATTTGTGGTGCTAGGGTAAGGTTAGAAGAAAAGACAAGGAAGAGCTATTGAGGCCATTCGCTTGACCTGCCCATCCCCACAAATCCACGTGTTTTTTTTTTTAAAACGCCTCGTTGGTGCACGGAAGTACTCCTTCGGCCATAAACCTTTTTGGTTGTACACATGCCTGGTGTTGGGCTTAATGGTTAGGGTGGTGGCTTGAGATCCAAGAATCCTGAGTTCAAATCCCCCTTGGCTGTTGAAATTAATACCGCGGTCGGGGTTGACTTCCTGTTCATCCTTCGAAGTTGGCGAATGAGTGCCAGCTTGCCCTGGTAACCTGTGGCGGAGTGGCGACCCGGTCAGGATGCCCCCAATATCCACGGAGAAACTCTTAGGCAGCACCAATGCTCTGCACAGAGTATGTCCCAATGTAGAATGGATGGATGGGAACAGGTTATCTCAAAAAGAACTTTGACCCTTTGCATTCAAAAAAACATATATTTTTTAAAGTGAATGTTACATTGAAAGATCAACGGGCTGAAAGTGAAGGGAGTGGACAGGACGGTAGATTGAACATTCCCATTTGAAGGATAGTGTCCTCTGGAAGATGTGGCTGCTTACACAGCAGAAGCAAAATCCATGGGAAGTAGACCAAAGGACTACGAGCACACACAACCAACACACATCCACAACATAACATAAAGCAAAAACCCACTCCCCAATACCCACTAACAGGCATCCATTTACAACATCGAGGAAATGATAAAAGGTGATAAAGTACAACACACTGGATCTGCAATAGATGCTTTCTGTCAAAAGCCTGTGTGCGTCATCAACCAAAGAAAAGTCGCGATCAGATCGGCATGCCAATCTCTCCACAAGCATATCCGCAAGTATTTGCATCATTGCAAGAAAAGTCCACGTTTATCGTTAAACGAGTCCAATGGGCAAACGTGACAAACTAGTTAAGCTGAAACACTCACAGCGAGTACATACCTAGCTATTTGTTATGAGCTAAATCAATTTGGATCATTTGATTTGCCATTCTGGCTTTGTTTAAGAATAATTATATTCTTCCACATCTAAGTCTCAAATTTATTTCCAGACGTATGATGAAAGCTGCAAGCGAAAAAAGATGAAAGTGTCATTGTTCCACACTCGGAGATCTGATTGTGGTGCTGCAGAAGTCAGTTACCATAAATATGTTTGGGTACAAATACCAAGATTTTTCTCAAGCAGTGACAGAGGGCCAGCAGTTTGGTTACATCTCCAAGTGAAAGGTAGACTACATATCCATCAGTTGGCAAAATAATTCTTCTCATTTCTTCCTGTGGGAACCTTATTTTTCAAACTGACAGATTAATTCACTTTTACTTTTCTCACAGCACCTTATATGCAGAAGCTTACAGAATGTTGGTGCAAGATGTGATACAGACAAGAATCATCACAATGGAGAAGTATTCAGACTGACAAAACATTGTGGATACATTCACAAAAAAATGGTGATAAACAATCATGGTGTCATCTGTCAAATATGAGGTGAGTGTAGTTTGAGTCTGTATGCTTGCTCATGCTGCCATTTTTACTGCAAGTGAAAAAAGTTGTAAGTCATGATGGAATTTGTATATTTTAATCGCCATTTCCTCCCCCCCCAGGAATGAATTCGCTAATGAAATCCCTACTGATGCAGACATCCCACAACTGATTTTTCATCAACCACCACGACGGAATATAATCATGCTGGTGTTTCAGACACTTTTACAGCAAAACATGGCCAGTCAGTGTGCATAGGATCATCAGAGTAAGTGAATCTGAAGACAAGCTGCTGCTGAAGTGAGTGACTGTGCATTGGACTGATGCAGGTCTTCATTCTGCAGTCCTTCACCAGCGAACAACCGTAGAGAATGCAGTGCCCATATCAGGTCGGGAGATTGATGCTGATATTGTTCCGATTCTTTATAATGCAGGTATTTTCAAGGCAGAAGTGAATGATCTCCTGGACTGTTGTTCTGGACCACCTTTAACATCTGAATCTTGGTCTATCTGCTGTCAAGGGCTTGGTGTAGTAGCTTTATACAACCTTCTTGGTTGGGTTGTTTGGGCTAGGATGAACAGCCTTGAAGATTTGGTCCGCTTACCCGAGGAGAGAAGCTGAAATATTTTCACTCGGCCAAGGACATATCCTGCTTGCATCCAAGGTAAAAAAACAAACACCCAAGTCTCTGTGGTTGGGTATGACCCATTCGTCATTTGACAGGGTCATCCCAGTTACTGACGGATGCAACACATTTGGTCATTGTGCATCACGGGAAACTGTTGTCCGTTAATGAGACTATAGCATAGTGAACTACAGATGCCAGCAGTCTGCTAATGCCATCCCGCAGGTTTCTCTAGCATGTCAATTCTGTGATGACACAGACCCCTGCCCAGAAATGAAAATCTTGCAGGTAGTCAACTGCGCCTGTAAAACTGTCCAAACTGCAAAAAGGACCGTGCGTTCATCTCTTACCTTGTCTGCACAGATACAGTATATCAAGTGTCGGAATTGTGAGAATAGTTTGAAAACACGACCGAAGAATTATTCGAAGGGGAATGAACAGGACGACGGACGCCGATGATGATGCTGATGACGGTTAATGAAAATAGACTAAATACAACGTTAGATAAACTACTGTCACATACCACAGCTTTTCGTCGACATCATTTCCTAGTCTTGCCAGTAATAATCTAGTCGTTGGCATGGCATTTCGTAACGCATTTGCCTTGATGTAGCAGCTATTGTCTTATGACAAATAAGGTCATTATCCATTCACTTAAGGCTCAAGTAAACAAACTGAACAATAAGGTCCACCTTGTCATTGCGAGATATGATAATTTTGATTTGTTTCCACCATGTGTGAATTTCCATTCGTTGTTTCAGTGAGATTGACAGATTGTGATCAATGGCTTAATCATTCATAGGAGATAATTAAGAATTAATTAGTAATTTGTGTGAAGATGTATTGTATGTAGTCTTCCCTTAGCAGAATGTGGTGTAGGTTAGTTAACAGCTTCGCTGGTCACATTCCCATTTCTCGTTTGCACAGAAAGTGTATAAACGAGAAATGCTATCGTCTTTTCATGACGAAGTGCTAATTACTGTCGAAGTGCCTAAATTACTGTCAGAGGTATGGATGGCGATAATCCATATAATGTAAGTATGCAGGTGGTTGTATCCGTACGCGCAGTTTCAAAAATCTCTAGGTCAGTGATGTGGAATGATGAAGCTTGCAATATCGACATAATAGTGATAATAAAAATATTTGAATGCGCTCGATTAAAGAACGATTTTGCATTTTATATTCCACATTGGCGCAGCCAGGACACGATATTTCCTAAAGGGGCAGATAGTAGTACGTTTCTGTGGTCTTCAGTCATGTTCAGACATCTCGGCGTATTGGAGGTAGATATAGGCTCGTAAAAAATGAAGGACTTCCCTCAAAAATCGCTTTTTTCTGAATGATGCACCTTGTTGCAGTTTTCATATCTTGACAATACAAGTGTTTTACATGGCGATACTTCTGATTCGTGACTATGTTGTTGTTCTGACGCCCCGAAGAGTTTGAGTTGGAGAGTATATGGCGCCGAGATATACGATCGCAAATGGGAAAAAACGTCGCCAAAAATGCCGACTTTCGCACCCTGCGACCAACTTCGACAGCTCCCTGTGCCGATAATTGGGCTAGATCTCGTGGAGAACTTTTGTCCTAACTGTCCACCATAGAACGTGTTCTACAAGCGCGCAAAGTTCTCGCAACCCTTCTCGGAAGAAAAGTGGTTTTTAGGGCCGTTCATCGGAACTGCCCAACGGCCAGAGGTTACGCGCATGACAGCTTAGGCGTGGGGCGCTGGAAGGAGGATACATCTGAAGGAGTAGAGGAGGTGGAGTGGGAAATAATAAAAGAAATCGAGTCGCTGAGGGTTCGCATGAAAAAAAAAAAAATTCAAAATCATTTCAATTTTGTCACATGGCAAACAAGGAATAGGTGCGACACACAATGGGTTATTGGTGACAGTCAGGAAACTCGGGGAAACAAATAATCCCCGTAGTAACAGCCGGGTACCCAGGCGAACTCTGCAAACGTTTTAGTCACGAAGCACTCCGTTGGTGAATTGAAGCCCAGCACGATGAAGGAGATTTTCTCGGTCGGAATTCTCGTTCCAAAGCCAAGAAGGCAAGAAAAAAAATAAAAGAATAAGAACAAAATTGTGCCCGTACTGAATTGGCAAATGGTCAATGAATTTTCATTTGAATAACAACGTCTAGTGAAAGAACGATCCAGGAGACACGGAGGGAGAGGGTTTTTGTACAGGTGCCATCCACGGTACCGCATTCAGCTCAAAAGATGCTGCAGATGTTGCAGGGAGACTCATGTCCTTTTTTTGTCCACCGACATGCAAATGTCACAGCTGACAATAACTCGCTTGGTTTTTACAAAAAAACATCTACAACACACACCACTACATCTGTCCAAAAGAGAACGTCCAAGAGCCAGGAAAGGTGACATCTAACTTGCACAATGGATGATCTAAAGTCTTTGCACAAACGACGAAAACTTGGAAAAAACAACTCAAATAGTGAAACGGTACTCCGACAACATTCCTCTCAGGAACCTTAGGATCCAAAACCCAACCACATAACTATTAAGCCAACACCAGGCATACAGGGCTCCTGACCCTTAATGTTCCCCGATGTCCCCTCCAATTTGAAAGCCTGAAGCACGCCCCGGCGGCAGAGTTGCAAACGTTACATCATACTCAATTTCCACTGCCCTTCGTCGATTACACCTCACGCCCAGGAGTACTTGGCTCCACCTCATATTGTCTGCGGTTGGTGTTGTGTAGTGTTTTTGTCCATCGACATCTCTCTTCAGGAAACATGACAAACCTTTAAAAACTCGATAACCACTCTCTTACTCACACGTGGGATGTAATTGTGCCCTGCGTGCAAATTGGCTGATGTTGAGCTCTCTCTATCGCCCATGACTTTAACAAGGATTCTGTGAGGTCAGGACGATGCAATCCATGACTTTCCCACGCGGATTTCCGTCAATGGGAATCCCTCCTTCTGGACTTGGTGATGATGGACTTCCCAAACGTTCTACTCCCGACGACATCCAAACGAATTTCGCCTCGTTTAAGTGTGCCAAGTGCACATTCATCCTCGTGAACCGATAAAAACGGACAACGTACCCCACAATGACGTCGACGCAAACAATACAGATGGAAAGAAGCTCGTACGAAATACCACGGAGGGAAGAGGGCCAAATATCACCAACAAAGCGCAAAACAATCACTTGACATGAAAACATACTGACCTGAGAAACAAGGGTAAAGCCTTAACAATAGCAGCTACCAGTAGGTCTTCCATCACATCGCTCGGAATAGTTAAACCGTCACTACAAGCTCGAATCGAAAACAAGGAAACTTCATACAACATCGTTCTATTCAAATGTTCACATGCATTATAAAATACAAAAACAATGTATTTTAAAAAATACATTATAAATAAGTATTAAAATAATTTTGTTGCTGGTTGCTGGGATACGCAGTGCAGAATGTTAAAATCGGTGTTCTGAGTTTGAGTCGATGTTCGATTGGAGGTGCCGTGTCATTGGACACTCCAAAAGGTAAGTGCAATATTTAATTCCGGGCCAAAAGGGAACAAAGGTGGCAAACTTTTAAAGGGAGGGAAGGGACTTTCCTCAGGCCTGTGAGTGTGACGCACGATATCTTCACGACTCGAATCGACAATCACATGACACATTGTCCCGCGCTTTTCCACAGTAGGTCCAGTGAACAGTAGGAAACGCTTTGTTCAACTTGAATAATTTTAAGAACAAAGTGATTGACATTCAGATATAACACCAATTTAAAAAAAATTCCCCTGGGTGTACACCTGGTGCAGAAATAATAAAGTTAAATAATGACGTTTTTTCCCTCGCAGTGGTGATTCTCTGACTGGTCCCCGACAGTTATGTTTTGTACAACTCGTTCATTTCCCGACGACACAGGAGATCGGACGGTGGATGCTTCACAGTGCGAGGCTCCGAGGAGGATGCTCCCCATCGGTCCAGCCGTGTATGACCCATCCTGCAAGACCCCGGGTCTTGCTTCAGCTCCTTGGCGATGAAGAACGGACCTGGCCGACATTCAGTGACTTGGAGTGGTGTTCGTACGTGTATCATCACTCAAGCCTGTGTGGCAAGCTCGTGATAGTGGTTCACCCTCAGGTGAAATGATGAACGTCATTAGAAGGAAAGGGGGGGGGTTGGGGAAGAAAATATGAGGGACGTAGGCCTGATAGAACAGGCCTCAGACAGACGGGATGATGGACTGTGGGTGTAAGACAGTGTAGGACAAGGCGGTAGAACAAGGCCTTCAGCAATCTCCGTCACCAACCTGTCACTCATCTCTCACAGATTGCTCAGACAGAATAGAACTCACACTGGCTCAGACTCACACTATCAGACCACAGCTATTAGACACACTGCATTCAGATCCCGTAGCTCACACTGATAGTACGATCTAGCACACTGATTGACTCACACTGTTCAGACTCAAGCTGATTAGACCCTGCTAATATAGCTCAACTGATTGGACCATCACTGAATTAGACTCACACTGATTAGACACACTAACACACTGATTGCAACACTGATTGGACTCACACTGAAGATCACCTTATAGACCCACACTGATTGCCTGATTACTCACCTGATGCTCGATTGATCACTGACTAAGATCACCATGATTAGGATCACACTAGATTATGACCACTGTTGACTCACAGCTGGATTTAGACTCACACTGATTAGAGCCACACTGATTAGCACCCGATTGGACTCACACTGATTAGATACCCTTACGAACACTGATGCAGTACAGCTAACTCACCTGAATTGACACACTGATTGCCACTGATTCCCAAAACTTTACATTCTCACACTGATTCTACACTGATCGGTCACACTGATTAGACTCACAATTGCTCACAACTGAATAACACGACCAACATGACTCACACGATTTAGACTACCTGATGTGGACCAATGAACGACCACACTGATTATTAAGATGACAACATGATTGACCTCACACTGATTAGACTCACATGATTAGACCTATTAGACACTATTAGAACACCACGATTGGACTCACACTGATAGACTCACCACATGATTAGACACTCACTGAATTGGACCACACTGAATTGACTCACACTGATTAGACACAGCTGAATGTAGACTCAACTGATTAGACTCACACTGATCTGACTCACACTGATTTAGACTCACACTGATTAGACTCACACTCGATTATACTGAGACTCACCACTGTTAGACTCACACTGATTGGACTCACACTGATTAGACTCACACTGTTACTGACACACTGTCAGGACTCACACTTGAATCTCACACATTGATAGACCTACAACATGATTGACTCACATATATGGGACTCACAACTGATTGACTCCACTGATTAGACTCACACTGATTAGACTCACACTGATTAGACACACTGATTGAGACTCACACTGATTAGACTCACACTATGTAGACTCAGTCACTGATTAGTCAACAAACCAAGATTAGAACCACGACTGATTAGACCCCTATCACACGATAGATACTGATAGCCAACTGATTGAAAATGAAACACACTGATTAGACTCACAGATCGATTCACTATACTGGATTAAGACTCACATGATTAGACCACACTGATTGCGCTTCACCACTGCTCTCAGAGTCCCGACTGACATATCCTTTCATTTTGAAAAACTAGCCCTGATGTAACACCAAACGACTCCACACGACCATCTGGACTTCTGACGCTGTTGTTAACAACACTTCTCCTTCCTTCATTGATCTGCCCCCCCCTCGAGCCGCTTATTTAGAGATTTATATAACTCCTGAGATTGCTAAAGCCGCGAATGACAAAGATCAGTTGGCTCAGACCGATCCCACTTTTTTTCTCTCACATTTCTTCTTGTTCCACCTCTTGTGGGTTATAATCCCTCAGACAATTTTATTTCTGTCAATGGCTTTTTAGCTCATTCATACCATTTTTCATAGTCAACAGTTCACTCAACGGTCTAGGTCGTCCATCCGATCACGTCGTTCGCTGCCTTCTGCAGTGTGTCAAAAGGAGTGCTGACGAGGGTGACCGTATATATATTGGCGTGATTACCTCGACCGCTGCATGGTGTGTATGGAACCCTTCCCGATGACCGAGCGTGCACGGTACTTGGGTGCCGTGCTTATACGATGGCTAATGCAAGCTTGCAAACGTCGAATCCCCTCTCGTCTGCCGCAAAGCTGTACATCAAACCCAAGTTGACCACGAGAGACAGCAGCTGAGGTGGTAGCCGTTTCCCTCCAGAAGGTTAATGGTGTCGAATTTCCCGGAAGTAGAACGGGCCAGGGTTCGCAGGCTGCCGGGTCCCGGGCCCGATCATAGGCTTTTGGGGTGTCGGTCATTGCAGAGTAAGGATTGTATTTCCTCATTTTGTACCTCTCAAAATGAATATCTTCAACTGTTAATTTCATTTGTCCTTCATTCAGCTCAATGCATTCTAATGGATGACCTTGGGGATTCAATCGTTCGACCTGCACACGTGTCTGACCACCTCAATGTGGAGCCAATCTGTAACTTTTGGATAAAGATGATGATTGGATTTCTTTCATTTGCCTTCAGATTGGTAATATGCGAATGGACTTGCGAGGATGATATTCCCCACTGCTCTGGTTGCTCGAACCAGTATAGTCAGTTTGATGCTGTTGACCCATCGAACTGCTCAGTGAAGAGGGGAAAACATTCAGCTTGGAGACCAGAAAGCAGCGCTGCTCTGAGATTCAATTGGATTTCAAAAACAATCACAAAAACTGAGTCTTTTGTTCCAACATGGGCTGGAGGCGGCGAGGGAGAGCACTCAAGGAGCCATTACTTCTGAGTCAGCCTTGAAGATGCTCCTGGAAGCACTTCTACAGAAAAGGCAGCTTTCAGTTTGTGTCCGTTTGTAGGATACTGAATATGTAGGTTTGAAGACCATTGGGCTGTTGGGCGATTTGCTCGTTTTTGGAAGGTTGTTTTTGTTTGTTACCATCTGAGCTCATGGAAGGCGAATACACAGTACAAAAACAAGGCAGGAGACAAGACGGGGTAGGAGAGAGAGAGCACAAAATAGTGAGGGAGCAAAGACGAAAGGAGATTAGCTGGTAGGGAAGAGGGAGTGGTGGGGGAACGGGATACAAGATGGACACTACAGGGACTTCTCAGAAGAAAAGCAGGGAATTTGAAGGAGGTGGGTTTGGGGTGTATTAAGGGGGTAAAGATATCGTTTTTGGATGGGGGGAAGATAAGAGGTGGTGGGACAGTTGTTTGTGAAGAGCTGGAGGGAAGAATGGGATTGAAGAGAGTGTGGGCAGTTTTTCCAAGGCGGGGAAAAAGAGGAATGAAAGAGTGAAGGTGAGCAGTGATTTTGATTGTATTTTTACCAGAAGGAGTTGCTGCGCGACCTATTAGTGCCCTGGGAAATATGGGGGGGGGGAGGCGGAGGGGGGGCGAGAGACCAGAGAGGCGGAGTAGAAGACAGAAAGATCACCGACCTGCCTGCAGGTGAGAGAGTGAGACCCAAGACTCAGCCCTCATCGCGGGAGACACCGATTATCCTAAGATGATAGCTTTTCACGAGCGATGAACTAGAAAAGGTGGAGGTGGGAGCACAGCCAGGTGGGGAGAGCAGTACTGACATCAAGCTGCTGCAGATGAAAGCTTTGTACGTGGTAGAGCTCAGGTGGGCCGAGGGACTTTGCAACGACGAGGATCCCAGTCGAGCGACGGCTTTGGAGGCAGGTTGAAATGTGGACTTTCCCAGAAAGATCATGGCAGATCGTGAGACCGGGCAAGCTTGAGTGAATGAACTTCTTCCAAGAGCGGATTGTTGAAGAAAGTCAGATTGGGGGGGGGGGTTCCAGACTCCTTTCGGAGGGATAATATAGTGAGAGTGTGAGATTTGTCCAGATTGAAAGACATGTTCCACGTGTTGGCCCAGTTTGTGATTTTACGCAGATCTGCATAGAGCAAAAAAGCAGCTGCTTGCCAGTCTGAGGGATGACAGCTGGTACGGCAAAGGGTGGAGTCATAAGCAGAGAGATAAAGAGGATTTTCCAGAGAGTCGGAGAG
>CM068952.1:121587730-121608691 GCA_035128595.1 Eptatretus atami | reverse complement strand
CCCCCATGAGAGAAGTGAGGGGGGTGAGGGGGAGGAGGTAGTTTGCGCCCATGACCTGATACTGGGTACTACCAACACGTATACAATTTATTTTATTTTGCTCCAGCAGGAACACAAACAACACGGATAAACGCTGTTTGTTTATTACGTCATAAAAGGTGCTGTGAGTGGCTGGTCATAGATACACTTGCTCCATTATTTATATATGTATATATACCGGACTTCCGGTTCCGGGTTTGGAGCGACGAGAGGTCTCCTTAGGGGCTCTCTGCTGACGTCCTAAAAAGTTAAGTTTCCGTCGTTATTTGTCCCGTTTTAACTGTTTAATTTTCTCACCTACATGTCACTGTGTGTTCCTAGTTCGGTTTTGTTTCAAAAATCGTGCTATTTGTGAGTTTTTTGTCGACGTTCTTACCGGGTGTTTGAGGCCTAGGCCTTGGCCTAGGCTTGAGGCCTACCGGTTCGATCGTTTTTTTTTTTGTTGTTGTTTTGTTTTTTCTCCCCATTACCTTCAATTTCTATCCTTCCCAATACCTTCAATTTTCATCCTCCCCATTTCCTAACGTCCCTCATTCTCCAACTAATCTCTTTTCTTATCTCAAAAAAAAAAATAAAAAAAACATACCCAACAACAAACACTACAACAACACGCTAACCTTCTCCGATTCTGCTTTTTCTTCTTCCTCTTATCTTCCTCCTCGTCTTCTTCCTCGATTTTTTCGACAACACTTCCATGACTTAATCTGTTGAAAACTCTCTCAAACATTAATATTAACAACAAAAACGATCTTATAATGCTTCATCTTCCTCTCTCACACATGTGGTACTCTTACTGTTTCATAATGCACTACTCTTCTGCCTTTTTAACAGACTGCTCCTATTTCGACCTCTCCTTCATTCTTGCCTAAAAAATCCAACTATTACAGCGCTTCTTCTCTCCATTCTCTGAATTCGCCTTCATTGCATCCATCAAGAATTGTGTTAAATCACATCTCCGACCTAAAACTTTTAAAAACCACAGTTTGCAATGGATGTTCACTTTCCATCAACCATTCTTTTTTTCCAACTTCAGTGCCAACTCACCCCCCTACCCCTCACTCTCAAAGCAACCATCCCACTCTTCTCCCTCCAAGCCTCCGTCTCACCTCTCTCAAAAATTCCCCCCTCACCTTTTCCCACCTTTCATCCCCCTCACTCATCCTTCTCAAAGTTGCCCCCCTCTCATCACCAAGCTGCCTCCCTCCACTGCCCTCTCACCTCCATCTCTTCACTCCACCTCCTCAAATCCTCAACTGCCTTCTTCCTTGTCTCTTGTCCCCCCTCTCCCCAGCACCACAGAGCCTTTTCTCCTCCTCATTCGGCCCCTCCTCTAGCTATTCTGCAATCCCCCACACTCTTTCAACAACCCTCCTTACCTCCCCCCTCGTCCCTTGTCCTACCCTCCCCTCCCCCACCCCCTGCACCACAAGCCTCCTCCCCTACCTCTTCATTAAAAGTGTGGACCTCAAATATCCGGGGCCTTCGCTCAAACTTTCAGATCTTTCCATACAGGCTGCCACTGACAAACCAGACATAATCTGCCTAACAGAAACTTTCCTCTCCCTGACGTGTCTGACTCCAAGTATCTCTCCCCGGTTACTCCCTCCTCCGGTTTGACAGACCTGAGCCTCGTCCTGGTGGAGGTGTTGCTCTCTTCATCAAAGACTCTATTCCTCACTCTCCTTGCACTGCTCTCACTCCCCCACACCCCCAGGAATACCTCTGGCTACGGCTTCCCCTCCACTCCCACCTCATGTTTATATGTGTACTGTACCGTCCACCGAACAGTGATGACTCCATCTACACCTCACTATCCGAAACATGGACCATCTTCTATCTTCTCATCCAAACTCTCTCTTCCTCTTATGTGGTGACTTCAATTGTCATCATGCCAGTTGGCTAGGTGTGGGTACCTCTCTCACCTGTCATGGTACCTCAGCAAAAGCTTTCTGTGACTCATAGGGAATGACTCAATCGGTCAATTTCCGACCCGGATCTCAACCAATGGTACTCCATCTCTTCTAGATCTGATTTTGACAAATTTCCCTGACAATATCTGCTGCTCTTCCTCCGCTCCAATCGGTTCTTCTGACCACGTCCTTGTCAAAGTGGACATCTCTCTGGCTGTTATCAGAGAACCACCTCACCGCCGTCGAGTCTGGCATTTCACGCAAGCCGACTGGCAGGGTCTCCAAGCAGCTATCAAACTTACAGACTGGTCTCCTATCACTACTTTCTCAAACATCAACTCATCCTGGGAATTCTTTCAAAGAAACTTGCTCTACCTCATGCACAGATTTATCCCCTCTCGTCTTCAGTTGTCCTACCCTTCCCCCGCCCTTGGTTTACTGAAGCTTGTGGCGAGGCAGTTGTCCTGAAACAACTTGCCTTTGCCTCATGGAAAGCAAACCCAACTGTGGGCAATCTCAGTTCCTTCCACAAAGCTCGGAACAAGTGTGTATCTACCCTCAGGAGAGCCAGAAAACAACATCTTTCTCATCTCAAGTCTGAACTCTCAAACCCTCTCTCCTCCTCAAAACCTGGTGGCGTTTAATCAAATCTGTTTCTGGTGTATGTTCCCCCTCCATCCCCTCCCTTACCTCAAATGGCTGCACTGCTGATACCGCACGTGATAAAGCTGAATGTCTAAACTCGGTGTTTGCAGCTAATCTTGTGTCCTAAACCCATCACTTTCTCAACCCACCTTACCCAGTCGCACCCAACTGTCCCTGGACTCTGTGTCCTTTTCTTCTAACAAGGTGGAGAGCTTGCTTTCAAACCTCGACTCAGATTCTGCAACCGGTCCAGACGGCATCAGCCCACGTGTCCTCAAAGCCTGCTCTTCTGCCCTTGCTCACCCTCTCTCTGTTCTATTCATTCTCTCATTTGCTCAAGGTCATCTGCCATCTGCTTGGAAATCTGCTAACATCACTGCCCTGCATAAAAAAGGTGCAAAAAAACAGATCCCTGTAACTACAGACCAATCAGCCTTCTCCCAATCATCAGCAAGGTAATGGAATCCATCATCGCTTCAGACATGAAATCCTTCCTCTTCTCCAATGGCTTGATTTCCGATCATCAATTTGGTTTCAGACCAGGTCACTCTACCCTGGATATGCTGCTTCTGCCTCCCATCAATGGATGGAGGTCCTCAATGCCAGACAGGAAATCCGAGCCGTATCCCTGGACATATCACGTGCTTTTGACACAGTCTGGCACCCTGCACTACTCACCAAACTCTCTTCCCATGGTATCAAAGGCCATCTCCACTCATGGCTCGCAGACTTCCTCTCCTGTCGCAGTCAACGTGTGGCCCTAAATGGAGTTCTTTCATCCCTCTTCCTGTGCAGGCTGGAGTTCCTCAAGGTAGCGTTCTGGGCCCTGTTCTTTTTCTGGTTTTCATCAATGATCTCTCCGACTCTGGAAAATCCTCTATATCTCTTTGCCGATGACTCCACCCTCTGCCGTACCATCTGTCATCCCTCAGACCGGCAAGCAGCAGCTTCTTCGCTCACTGCAGATCTGGATAAAATCACAAACTGGTCCAACACATGGAACATGTCTTTCAATCCAGACAAATCTCACACTCTCACTATGTCTCTTCGAAAGGACCGTTTAGAAAACCCCCCATCCACTTTCTCAACAATCCTCTGGAAGAAGTCTTTTCTTTCAAGCTTCTGGGTCCACATATCTGCCATGACCTTTCCTGGGAAAGTCACATTTCAACCTCGCCTCAAAAGCCAGTCGCCGACTGGGAATCCTCCGTCGTGCAAAGTCCTTCCTCGGCCCTCTTGAGCTCCTGACCACTTACAAAGCTTTTGTCCGTACCCTGATGGAGTACTGCTCTCCCCTCTGGGCTGGTGCTCCTGCCTCCACCTTTCTCGGCTTCACGCTGTCGAAACAGGGCATTTAGGATCATCGGCATCTCCCGCAATGAAGCTGAGTCTTTGGGCCTCTCACTCAATCACCGCAGGTTGGTCGGTGGTCTTTCTGTCTTCTACCGACTCCTCTCCAGCCTTGCCCTCCCTGCTCCTCTGCCATTTGTCCCCACCACATTTGCACAGGGCGCTCAAGGTCCGCAACAACCCCCTTCTGGTAAAACTACCAAAATCACGAACCACTGCTCACCTTCACTCCTTCATTCCTCTTTTTTCCCGCCTTTGGAATAAACTCCCTCACTCTATTCTTCCCATTATCCCTCCAGGCTTTCAAAACAGCTGTTCACCACCACCTCTTATCATCCCCCATCCAAATCCTCGATCTTTTCTACCCCCGATAATCCACCCAAGCCCATTCCTTCAATTCCCCTGCTTTCCTTCCTGAAAGTCCCTGTAATGTCCATCTTCTCTTCCCCATGTTCCCCGTCCCATCCCCATCCCTCTCCCTTCCACAGATCACCTAATGTGTCTGTTCCCCACTGTTTTGTCCCTTCACTCCCGCCCCTCTTGTCTCATGCCCCTTGCTGTGCGTTGTGTGTTAGCTCTCATACGAGCCTGGACATGGTATACAAAAAACAAAAAAAAAACAAAACAAAAAAAATGTTATATATATGTATAAACAAGGTGATTCATCAATGTGAGTGCCATACCTCGGATAGACGTTAATCTGGGGGCCTCTTCTGATGGCATGAGTTGGTGGACATTAAAGATCCCACAGTGTCTTTCACGAAAAGTATGGGAGCTATCAAACAAATTCCTCACCTGACTTCCTGAGTCGGGGTGGTGACCCGAACAGGATTGTCGCCCATTAACTGCTTCAGCTACACCAACGCTCTGTGCATAATGATGATGATGATTATTATTATTTTAAAAAAATTAATATTTGAGGGGTTTTCAATGTGTAGCCCACCCTTGTTGCTTGTTTGCATCACGATCAGATGTCAGGAAGCACATTATTGGTGCAATTCTATCCCTTGCACTCACTGATCACGTTGTGTTTGTAATTAACTGATTTTAGAAGCATATAAATGTTTTTATTATGCCTCCGCTGATGAAGTCGCCGGTGCCATTATGTTTTCGAGTTGTACGTCCGTCCATGCTAATTTTCTCAGTTTCCTCTGCAACCGCATTTCTGATTGACACAAAATTTTCAACATAGGCACGACTAATCAGGTAGAATATTTTAATGATAATTATGACGTCGTATGTCATGTGATGTGGCAGCCTTGTTGGAAAAAAGGGAAAATTTTGGACCTCTGTATCTCCGAGACAGCTCCATGGAAAAAATTGAAACTTGGAACATGTCAAGCTCCCCGTGGGGAACAAGTGTTTTTTGATGGTCATAATTGCATACATTGAACGCTTTATCCGATCGATATGAAAATAATTGAGGGTCATCTTGGGCTAAATTGTATGGGTGGGGCGGGGGGGGGGGGGGGGGGGGGGGGGGAATTGATGTCGTCATCGCTCACGTGGTTTGACAGCCATATTGCTTTTAACCTAAACACATGCAAAAATCTTCTTCGAAACTTTACAGGTATGATCGCCTATCCATGAGGAACAAAAAGGTCCACTTCATTCGTCACATGGTTTGGCAGCCATATTTGATTTACCCTTAAATCTTTAAAAAATATGCCTCTCCAGAATGGCTGGACAGTTTGAGGTGAAACTTCACCCACTTGTTCCCCAAGTCTTGCGACTACCAGGGTGTTCACGAATAATTAATAGGTCACATGGTCTGGCAGCCATATTGGATTGAACGAAAATCTTTTTTAAAAAAAAAGTATTTCTCTTCAACCGCTTCATCATTTGACGTGAAACATCACAGTTATGATCAAGTCGTGATAGGAAATACATATTTTAAATTTCAACTTGATCGGACGCATGATCTAGCAGCCAGAATTATTTAATATTTTGATCTTGGTTCAGGGATTTAAATCAAACTTGATAAAAGCATTATAATAACGTAATAATGTGGGCGGAGGCATATCTGGTGACCTGACGATGTCGAAGAGTGCCCTTCTTGTTTCATTTACATCCCGTAACCTGCCTTGTTTGACAGGAAATGTGTGGGAGAGATATGAATTGCTATGCCGCACATGGTTAATCACAAATCGGTTTGAGGATGTTTGTAATTGATCTGCGTTTCGTAGAACGACGTCGTTTGTCAAACGAGCCCATTACCAGCACCCTGTTCACGAGATCTCAGAGCCAAGTGAACACACGTACCTGGCCCAACAATGTTGCCATCATCAAAATCTGGATTGGTGTCTTGTTGACAAAAAAAAACAAAAATTAAATCGAGCATCATGTTTCATTGAGGAACTAAAATACCATATTTGAGAAAAGAACCAACTTAATAAGGAAGTTTGTTCATTTTTAATCCATTAGTGAGACTTTTGAGTTTCACGTAGATTTTGGTGATTCTTCCTTAAGGCCTCGCACTTCCTTGCTCCCTCGACTCCCACTCCAACCTCCACCAGTGATATGTCGTTTTCTGATACAACACAGTGTCATGACAAACAGTCAGCCACACTTCTTTTTACCATCCATGTGTGAACTTGTAGATTGTGACATGGTCCTGACGTTTGCCTTGGGTGCACGTTAACCTGTTTCCTGGCAGGATGCTGACACTGAGAAATGTGATGCCCTCCATGAGAGCCTCTTACGCATCCGAACCAACCATTATCGCAATAAGGTCGGATGATTCTTGGCTCGGGATAAAGTTACGGGTTTTGGGTTTCGTGCCATTGACCTCGCACACCAATGTGAAGCCATTGCATTTTGAAATCACGAATGCTTTTATCTTCCGTTTATATTTTCATTTCACTTTTGCCCCCACTGCTTATACCATCTGGGATAGGACAGAATGGCAGCCAAACAAGTTTGTTCGCTAATGGGTTATCAATTTATTTTCGGAATCGCAGCTAGCCATTCCTCGCAAGTTTTAGTGGGTGGGTGGTTGTTGTTGCTGGAATGTATTTGTCACTACGACTCGTGTGATGGGAACGTACACACGGGGAAAACCCGACTGCATTTACAGTACCCACGGCGGCAGAACACGAGCTTCAGCAATCTCTCCGCGGAAGAATGCAGAGCCATCCTCTCTTCAGGTGCGTGGCAGCGAGGATGCGGTGAGTATCTTGTGTTGTCGTTGCAAAGTTGTGGCCTTGTATCCTCTCGAGTAACCACATGCCACAGATGGATAAGCCTTTCAAATATCTTGCCATGTGGCACGAGGACGAGTTTTAACAAAGGCATAATTGTGGGGTGCCCGGTGTTTCCAAGCAATACATTTTACTTCTGTTTATCAAAGCTCCAGTGAATGTTTGTGCTAAATATTTTGATTATGTGGTTGTCCATCGGATCGTTTGCTCTGCTTCCTCCAACAGAGTGCTTGGAAGAGTTGGAGGGGGTAAAGAGAGGCATTTTTGCAACGCTGAAGCACTGGATAACGGGAGGAAGCAATCGCAAGCCTGAGGGTCATGGAGACTAGGCCCTCGACGATACCTGAGCATCTCGTTTGTGCCTGCATTTTTCCAAGGCGAAGTTATATTTTTAGTTTCACCATCACTTTAAAATCAAAAAAATTTCTTCTCCACGGTTCACTTTTCAAGCTTCATGTGCGTGTGGTGCTGCTTTAAACCAAAAAAATTAATTCCGACACACGTATGAAAATCCGCATGATTTTGAAAAGTCTGTAAAATAACAGATAACTCCATGTCCACGAGGTATGGTCATTATAACTCTTCCGAGTAATATTGAGGTCACGCGAAGAGTAGTATTCAGAAGCCAGAGGACATTTTCTTGGCAATTCTTGTCCTGAACAATGTGAATGGATATTTGTAAAGTATATGGTGGTTCCATACCCTAATGGTGGAGTGAGTGAGTGTTTGAAAGTTTGGGGTGGGGGGGGGGGGAGTCAATAGGTTTGGTGTGGAGAAAGGATGAGTGGAGGGAAGCTGTTACTTGAGAACGTGCAAGCCATGTATGCATTCACTGTCCGACTCAAACTTGCCTATTTATAAGTTCACCCAGGCCATGGCACTTCCCCTTATCCTTACCAACGCAACTTCAGTACTTCCTTATCTCTTTCTCTTCTGTTTGTCCCTCTTCATCTATATGTTGCTTCCTCATTTACAGCACTGCAAGCATTTTCCCCAACTGTTTTGTCCCTTTAGTGACCGAGTCAAGCTGCTACTAATGCAGCTTTAAGACCATTTGTTGATTTGAGCGGTTGTGGTTTCACATAACCAGTGCACAATGTTCCTATATTAGCTTGTACAAGTCTATAATATACAAACAACATTTCTCTAACCAATAAGCTTTACTAGACATTTAGCAGGACGTCACAAGTACAAACACTGTACATGTCTTACAAAATGACATTCGTGCCTTGCTCTGCTTCTGGTTTAAAGGCACCTTGGCATACCATCTTGGTAATTTCTAGCAATCACGAGATAACAGACATCTGTTTCTGGCATCAATAAAACAGACACGACAATTGTACAATCCATTAACACAAAAAGTTTGCTATCCCGTTTTCCACCTCATTTTCTTGTACCGGTTTGTTCATAGCAACAGTCCCTGGACATCATTCTGTCCCTTGCTGCAGGTAGCATACGGACCTTCTACCCATTACAGAAAATATCATTTTGGCACGTTGCCCTGGCACCGACCGGCGGTGCACCTGGTCACAATAGTCCTGAGCATTGGGCATCCTTATGCCAGGAAGCAGCAACACTAGTTCAACTATTTAGCTAAAACCCGACCCCTCTAGTCTCTCATTGTTCCAGGAATTACACCGACCGTATCCGTAACAGGGAACATAGGAAATAGGCCGGAGGTGCTGGGCACGGAAGTGTGGCTCTGCACCATTGAAGCCGTGTGGCCATACCAAAACGATTCGATAGCAGCTGCTTGAAGCAAAGAAGGTGTTGTCAGATGTGAAGATTGGGCTACTGGTGCGTAGGCCCCAGACATGAAGCACAAGGGCATGCAAAAGGGCTGTCGCAGGATAGGTGAGATGGCAGGAGATGCTATGTTCTCGGAGAAGCGTGGTTGCTTGACCGTGCCAAGGGGAATTATTGGTGGCACGGGGTTTGACCGTTTACCCCCGGGAGTGGCCCGCATTTCTGCACGCTCCATCTCACCACCGTAGCCGCTATCTGTGTCTGTGTCACTCCCGCTGAGATCCCCTGGCACGACACGTTGTATTACGGGCACACAGTTCTCACGGCGCAGGGTGTCTGGCTGTTGCTTGTGAACCAAGCTCGTGAGTGGTGCAAAGGTGGTGTTATTCTCATCCTTCCGCAGCCCTCCTATTTCTTCAAACCCCACAGCACCATCGTCGCACGGTGCAGCACCTCCAGTCGGTGATGTCCGAAGCGCCGCTCCCATTGCCCCATCTGACTCGCACTGCGAACCGTGATCTGTATTTCTCTGCACCACTGTGGCAGAGCGAACCGAGGCCCCCGCTGCTCTTGGCTCTCCACAGAGGTGCTGTAGATGAGTGAGCAGGAGATCTCGCTGCGCTTGGCTTCCGTGCCGATCCAGGAATGTCTGAACTTCCAGCACGCATGATTGGAAGCCTGACGTGAATGAGGATGCGTCGGCAGTACACACATTTGCCCCCTCCCCTGCATGTGCGGACAGATATTGCAATTAAGAAAAGCACAAATAGTTAAAATTTCATTCGACAGCACCGAGCATCAATGATTATGAAAACCTCTCAATTTGGATCAGACTGATTAATGATAGTTATTTTTTTTACTTGTGCTTCCTCATTTGGTAAGCTCACCAGTGTGCAGTGCATGTAGTCGCTGCTGTTGTTGGCGACAGATTGCTGTGAGTGCCTGGAGGTGTTTTACAGCCAGTTCCAGCACGACGGCCTTCTCAAGATGTCCGAGTGCCTGCAAGATGACACCAAGTTAGTTTGACCCGCAACGTTCATTTTTTGTATCTACACACTGCAAGGCAGGGGCACTTGCGGACTGCAAGTACAATTCTTTGGGCAACTCCATTCTGAGCTGATTTTTGGGTGGAGAAGGCCGTCTTCAAATTACATATGCAAAAATGGAGGAACTCCCTCCAGGCAACCCTTTTATCAATTCCTTGCAACTTGCTTTTCTTTTCTTTTTTTATCTTTCCCTTTCCTCTCCTTGTGTGTATGTAATAAGTCGATAACTCCGATCAATAACTGAGGAGGGTGCGACTGCCAAATGAACTATAGAACGGGACGTTGAAACTGGTTGGGAGAGTGAGGGAATGGAACAGATTTGGGCTCCGAATGGATAGGTTGAGTTCAGCAAAACCACAAACGTGGGGGAATCCAGAAGCAAACACCACCCACGCAGGACACAGGGATGTAAAAATAGCGGTGGCTCTGCAAGCTGTAAACACGTTACGCATGAGGAGTGAACCCCGCGAGGCTCGTTACGTGGGCGGGTTGACCCGCTGCGGGCCCCAACTCCCAAACAATCCCGCTGATTCGACTAGTTCAAAATGTTCCTGGTACAATTCCAATTGGGATTAAAGGATACAGACATCTCTCTAAGCACATCCATCTGGTTATGATATAATAATCACCCTCTGTACTGTATTTCATTTTGACTATCCGGCTTTATAACTCATTAATTTCCTATCCAAATCTGTCAAGTTTGCTGTTGAGCTGGGGAAGGGGAGGGGCATTGCCCAATGGAGCATGCTGTTGACAGCACTGAGCCGACCGTCTCCACAGCATTGTGGAGTGAAATGGCATGGTGCATCAATCCCTATTTTAACATTGAACTGAGGCTCGTGAACAGCTTATCCATGAATCCCATGCAGGAGACCAATGGACATTCATGGACTTTTTACAAAAGCTACAAAGGCTTTTGAAGACAATGGGGGGTTGGGGAATAGACGTATGGGATGTGGGATTTGAACCTGGGTTCCGAGCATCATGAGGACGGACCCATCACCAAACGGAAGGACCTATATTTTACAAGGGGAGGTCCATTGAGACCCTTTCCGGTCTGCTGCAATGGCCTTGTGAATGCGAGAAAAGAGCTCAGACCAATTGTGTTGCAATTTCATGTCGATAATACAGGTAGATTAGAGGACAATCCCAAACTCCTCTATCGAATGTCATTTGAGGTCATAGAGTGCGTTCGTTTAATGGAGACGGAGCACGAAATGCTGTGATTTAAGGTGAATGAGTAACGTGTGTCCAAATACATTACAATTAGCGAGACACCGCACGAGGAAGTGCGTCACGAAGGTTTGAGTCCAAGTGCGATCCTCAACTCCACAGCCCGCTGTATGCGTGCAGGAGAGGGGTCCGGATGCACGGGGTGGGAAATCGGAGCTGCTGCACTTTACTCGGCCGTGACCACGTGCGTCATTGGCGACGCACGTGTTGATCCGCGCCAAATTCGGCACGTGGTGGTGGTGGCACGGTGGGGGAGGGTGAAAGACAGCTGGATTTGAACCAGGGGAGAACCTTTACGTTGAACACCAACCGGGCTCACGCAACACCCTATTCCTTTGCTCCACCCCCCAAAAAGATCCGCTTTGTTGTCACGCAGAGCTCGCTTCCATCTCCCATCCAAGTCTCACCGCTAGCTTGAGGTGCTCCGGCAGGAGCTCCTTGAGCTGCGCAATGCACTCGTTGATGCGGTCACGTCTTTTTTTCTCGATTAGTCGGTGAGGGAGCTTGTAACTTTCCTGTGGTGATGGAGGTAATAACACGAATATTTTAAACATCCACACCGCAAAGCAAAGGCAACGAGCATCACGTACGAATGACACAATCATTTCACGATCTATTACAAGGTCGAAACTGTTGGACCGGACCACCTTTGCACATTTTAACATCTTTCCTGGTCTTCAACGGAAGGTGAGGTCGCATATTAAAAAGTCTGAACGTGCAAAAGTTACCTCAACAAAAGGAATGAACAAATCATGCACATACACTTAGTCATTCATATCTACATAGGTAATTTAGTTATTCATATCTGCACAGGCAATTTAGTCATTCATTATCGACATAGGTAATTTAGTCATTCATATCTACACAGGCAATTTAGTCTTTCATATCTGCATAGGCAACTTAGTCATTCATATCTACATTGGCAATTTAGTCATTCATAACCACAGAGGAAATTTAGTCATTCATATCTACATCGCCAACTTAGTCATTCATATCTACACAGGCAATTTAGTCATTCATATCTGCATAGGCAACTTAGTCATTCATATCTACATTGGCAATTTAGTCATTCATAACCACAGAGGAAATTTAGTCATTCATATCTACATCGGCAATTTAGTCATTCATAACCACAGAGGCAATTTAGTCATTCATATCTCCGTAGATAATTGTCATTCATATCTGCACAGGTTAATTAGTCATTCATATCTACATCGGCAACTCTCATTCATATCCACAGAGGCAATTTAGTCATTCATATCTACATCGGCAACTTAGTTATTCACATCTACAAAGGCAATTTAGTCATTCATATCTACACTGGCAACTTCGTGTCATTCATATCGACATCGGCAACTTATTCATATCTACATTGGCAATTTAGTCATTCATATCCACATAGATAATTTAGTCATTCATATCTGCACAGGCAATTTAGTCATTCATATCTACATCGGCAACTTATTCATATCTACAAAGGCAATTTGGTCATTCATATCTACATAGGCAATTTAGTCATTCATATCTATGCAGATAATTGTCATTTATATCTACATAGTCAACTTCGTCATTCATATCCACAGAGGTAATTTAGTCATTCATATCTGCATAGGAAATTTAGTCATTCATAACTACATCGGCAACTTATTCATTCATATCTACATAGGCAATTTAGTCATTCATATCTGCACAGGCAATTTAGTCATTCATATCTACATCGGCAACTTATTCATATCTACAAAGGCAATTTGGTCATTCATATCTACATAGGCAATTTAGTCATTCATATCTATGTAGATAATTGTCATTTATATCTACATAGTCAACTTCGTCATTCATATCCACAGAGGCAATTTAGTCATTCATATCTGCATAGGCAATTTAGTCATTCATATCTACATCGGCAACTTAGTCATTCATATATACATAGGCAATTTAGTAATTCATATCTAAATCGGCAACTTCGTCATTCATATCCACAGAGGCAATTTAGTCATTCATATCTACGTAGATAATTGTCATTCATATCTGCACAGGTAATTTAGTCATTCATATCTACATCGGCAACTTAGTCATTCATATCTACATAGGCAATTTAGTCATTCATATCTACATCGGCAACTTAGTCATTCATATCCACAGAGGCAATTTAGTCATTCATATCTACACTGGCAATTTAGTCATTCATATCTACATCGGCAACTTAGTCATTCATATCCACAGAGGAAATTTAGTCATTCATATCTATGTAGATAATTGTCATTCATATCTGCACAGGTAATTTAGTCATTCATATCTACATAGGCAATTTAGTCATTCATATCCACAGAAGCAATTTAGTCAATCATATCTATGTATATAATTTAGTCATTCATATCGACAGAGGCAATTTAGTCATTCATAGCTACACAGGCAACTTAGTTGTTCATATCTACACTGGCAATTCAGTCATTCATATCTGCATCGGCAATTTCGTCATTCATATCTACGTTGGTGATTTAATCATTCATATCCACAGAGGCAATTTAGTCATTCATATCTACGTAAATAATTTAGTCATTCATATCGACGCAGGCAATTTAGTCATTCATATCTACATGGGCAACTTATTCATATCTACATTAGCAACTTAATCATTCATAATCTACGTAGGCAATTTAGTCATTCATATCTGCATTGGCAATTTAGTCATTAATATCTGCATTGGCAATTTAGTTATTCATATCTGCATCAGCAATTTATTCATTCACATCTACATCGGCAATTAGTCATTCATGTCTGCAAAGGTAATTTAGTCATTCATTTGTACAATTTATTCATTCAGAAGTACGTAGGCAATTTGGTTATTCATATGTACATAAACATTTTTATCATTCATACGCCGTACACGAGTGGTCTTCAAGCATATGTGTCACCATCGTTGTAAGCAACATAACAGAGAAAAGAGTGAAATAAGACCCGACATGATGGGAGTCACGACCCTCGTACCTTTTCCTCTTTCTTGATCATCCGCTTTGATTTGAGGTTCGGGGAGAGCCACGGGTATTCCGTCCTATGTGGGACAGCGAGATGGTCAGGGAATCCGAGGCAGATTTACACCACATCACCCTACACCACGCAGTTTACATCATTTACACCACTCATGAGTAGAGTAACTCGTTATATGATTAATGCATACTCTCTGTGCACGAGCACATCCAATAAGGACAGGTCGGGGTTAGGTAAAGTTTCCCCCACGAATAGAAAGCACCCCCAATCCCTCGGCAAATGCCCCTCTCGCACAAGTACACCTTCCTCACCCCGTGCTCGCCTCTCCCTGCTCCATCGAAGCGCTCAACCCGCTCGTTAACCCGTCCATGGTTCTCGGTCACGAATCGCGGCTGTACTGTCCCCGCGTCCGCTCCTCCGACGCACGATCCCAGACTATGTCCCTCCCCTCCTACCTCCCTCTGCCGAGCCACGCTGCCAGCAACGTGACCTGGCGGGTGCGAGCCGGGACGGCCCCGCCCTCCCCCTCACATTCTTCGTGTGACGTCAAAGGCTTTACATGCACCACCATATCGTGACCCTCCCCCCCTCTGAGCTTGGTGTTGGTCGGCCATGTGTTTATTTATTTATTCCTATTTCCGTTTCTGCACATCAATCACTCATCGTTTTTGTTCTTCTCGGCCCTCCTCCGTCTGTTTTCGTCCTTTTACCTTTTCGTTCGGGAGAATTTCTTTCAGGTCCGATTGTCAATCACAAACACGGTGCCCCTCTCTGACGCGATGTCCGTATTTTTATTTCATCAACGATGTACAGTGTTTGTGTGCTCCTGCATGACCTCAGCATCACGTGCGAGCTGCTTGCGCGGAGGACACCGGGAAGACCTTGGAGGTGGAGGGAGAGAGGGAGGGCCCAGTTTGGGGCGGGGGGGATTAGAGAAGGAGGAGGAAGAGGACGATGTGCGCCCGAAAATCTCACGGACATGCGCACCAGGCACGTGTCTGTCCCGGTACACGTGCGAGCTGATCGCGCCCTGCCATTGGTTGCCTCATTTCGCCCTTCTCCTTTGCCCCGTAACGCCGTGTTTACACGTTTATATCGGGAGGGAGAATTGAACGAAACATTTTGACTGCATGTAAATTGTAATAGATGGCGTTAAGTAGATTTTCAAACCCTTCTTGCTATATTGATATTCGTCATTCATCAAAATGGGGAGTATGTTTAAACACCTTCAGGTATTGGAGGTGGTTACCTTTACATATCTCGAGAGGTCTTGGGAACAAAACCCAATGAAAGGACGATGTCCGCATAGGAAGCCGCGGCGATCCCGATGAACATCGATCGCTTTCGTTGATCATCTTGAATCTTCCTTCACGATTTCTTGGCCCTTTTGAATTGACCAATCGTCCGCTCTCCGTCACACTTGGATACACCCCCCTCCCCTTGAATGAATGATTGATGGAGGGGCCCGGAATGGGCGATTCCAGTAAACCTCGTGACACGGTCGCACACTTGTGACCTTCGGCAAGACACGTTCGGGTGGTGCGTGGTGATGGTGCGGGACATTTGTTGTGATGAAAACAAATGAGCAAACCGTAAACGAACGTTACGAGGCCGTAATGGAGAATGTAATGAATAATAAATCACCAATTGTGGTTGAGACATAAATGACCAGTGTGTAGTATTAGTTAGTATACACTATACAGGTGTATGTTACCATGCCCAGGCACTCCGCGTTCAGGTGAGGGGAGGTGAATGCTGCCTCATCGCTAATGGTTTAGCAGGATGGCTGAGAGAGACAAACTCTGTCTCGCCTGGGTTCACACTCTGTTCCCCGCCTGGGTTCACACTCTGTCCCGCTGGGTTCACACTCTGTCACCCTGGGTCACACTCTGTCACGCCTGGGTTCACACTCTGTCCGGCTTGGGTTCACACTCTGTCCGGCTTGGGTTCACACTCTGTCCGCCTGGGTTCACACTCTGTCCGGCTGGGTTCACACTCGTCCGGCCTGGGTTCACACTCTGTCCGGCTTGGGTTCACACTCTGTCCGGCCTGGTTCACACTCTGTCCGGCCTGGGTTCACACTCTGTCGGCTGGGTTCACACTCTGTCCGGCTGGGTTCACACTCTGTCCGGCTGGGTTCACACTCTGTCCGGCCTGGGTTCACACTCTGCCGGCCTGGGTTCACACTCTGGCCCGCTTGGTTCACACTCTGCCCGGCCTGGGTTCACACTCTGCCCGGCCTGGGTTCACACTCTGTGCCCGGCCTGGGTTCACACTCTGCCCGGCCTGGGTTCACACTCTGCCCGGCCTGGGTTCACATCTGCCCGGCCTGGGTTCACACTCTGCCCGGCCTCGCGGTTCACACTTGCCGCCTGGGTTCACACTCTGCCCGTCCTGGGTTCACACTCTGTCCGCCTGGGTTCACACTCTGTCCCGCCTGGGTTCACACTCTGTCCCGCCGGGTTCACACTCTGTCCCGCCTGGTTCACACTCTGTCGGCTGGGTTCACACTCTGTCGCTGGGTTCACACTCTGTCCCGCCTGGGTTCACATCTGTCCGCTGGGTCACCTCTGTCCGCTGGGTTCAACTCTGTCCGCCTGGGTTCACACTCTGTCCCGCCTGGGTTCACACTCTGTCCGCCTGGGTTCACACTCTGTCCCGCCTGGGTTCACACTCTGTCCCGCCTGGGTTCACACTCTGTCCGCCTGGGTTCACACTCTGTCCGCCTGGGTTCACACTCTGTCCCGCCTGGGTTCACACTCTGTCCCGCCTGGGTTCACACTCTGTCCCGCTGGGTTCACACTCTGTCCCGCCTGGGTTCACACTCTGTCCCGCCTGGGTTCACACTCTGTCCGCCTGGGTTCACACTCTGTCCCGCCTGGGTTCACACTCTGTCCCGCCTTGGGTTCACACTCTGTCCGCTGGGTTCACACTCTGTCCGGCCTGGGTTCACACTCTGTCCGCCTGGGTTCACACTCTGTCCGGCCTGGGTCACACTCTGTCCGGCTGGGTTCACACTCTGTCCGGCCTGGTTCACACTCTGTCCGGCTGGGTTACACTCTGTCCGGCCTGGGTTCACACTCCTTCCGGCCTGGGTTCACACTCTGTCCGCCTGGGTTCACACTCTGCCCGGCTGGGTTCACACTCTCCCGGCCTGGGTTCACACTCTGCCGGCCTGGGTTCACACTCTGCCCGGCTGGGTTCACACTCTGCCGGCGGTGTTCACACTCTGCCCGGCCTGGGTTCACACTCTGCCCGGCCTGGGTTCACACTCTGCCCGGCCTGGGTTACACTCTGCCCGCCTGGGTTCACACTCTGCCCGCCTGGGTTCACACTCTGCCCGCTGGTTCACACTCTGCCCGCTGGGTTCACACTCTGCCCGTCTGGGTTCACCTCTGTCCCGCCTGTTCACACTCTGTCCCGCCTGGGTTCACACTCTGTCCCGCCTGGTTCACACTCTGTCCCGCCTGGGTTCACACTCTGTCCGCCTGGGTTCACACTCTGTCCCGCCTGGGTTCACACTCTGTCCAGCCTGTGTTCACACTCTGTCCAGCCTGTTGATCACACTCTGTCTAACCTGTTTTCCAAGTTATCCATCCCTCTTCTTCACAGGGAGGGTGATTCATCCCTCGGATGGACGTTAAACTGGGTGTCCTCTATGCCAGCATTAATTCGTCGGTGGACTTTAAAGATCCCACGGTGTGCTTCGTGAGGAGTAGGCAAGCCATCGCTGGCGTCACCCAGTTCCAAATTCCTACCCGAACCTACTGGGGCACTGCATCAGCCACGCCAGCAGAAATGATGCAACGAGCAGCCATCGGGTCACATTTGTATATCGACGAAATGTATGACGTGAATTATTGTAATGAAGGAACCATCGATATATTACATTCGCGTCGGGGGTAAAGGGTACAAATCCAAAAGACAAGGGGTGGGGGGAGGGGTGATCTATGCCCCATTTTAATGAATCACTAATATAAATATACAGTCGTGGCCAAAAATATTGGCACCCTTACGCTTTTTAAAACAACTCACAATTTTCTCTAAAAATAAGTTGAAACTGATAAAAGTATTTGGTCTCCACTATTCTTGATTTCACTGTTAATATTACAGAATCTTTGTTTTTGATTCAGAACTTAATATATCATTTTAAATCAGAAAATAAAAAGAAATGGCATTGACAAAATTATTGACACCCTTGACTTAATATTTGGGATCACAGCCTTTCGACAAAATAACTGCAGTCAAGCACTTCCTATAGCCATGAATGAGCTTCCTACACTTCTCTACTGGTAGTTTGACCCACTCTTCTTGTGCAAACTGCTCCAGTTCTCCCAGATTTGAAGGGTTTCTTCTCCCAACTGCTGTTTTCAGATCTCCCCACAGGTGTTCCATGGGATTTAGATCTGGACTCATTGCTGGCCACTTCAGAACAGTCCAGCATTTTCTCTTGAACCATTCCTGGGTGCTTTTTGAAGAGTGTTTGGGGCCATTGTCCTGCTGCAATACCCTTGACCTTCGATAGAGACCCAGCTTTCTGACACTGGGTTGAACATTGTGTTCCAAAATGCCTTGGTAACCACCTGATTTTATGATGCCATGCACACATTCAACGCACCCTGTACCAGAGGCAGCACAGAAACCCCAAAACATCAGTGAACCTCCTCCATGTTTGACTGGAGGGAAGGTGTTCTTTTCTTTGAAGGCCTCATTTCGTTTTCTGTAAACAAAGAGATGATATGCTTTAACAAAAAGCTCTTATTTGGTCTCATCTGTCCACAAGACATTCTCCCAGAAGGATTTGGGTTTGTTCAGGTATGTTTTGGCAAACTCCAGTCAGGCTTTCTTTTGTCTCTGTCTCTCTGTCTCTCTGTCCTCTCTCTCTCTCTCTCTCTCTCTCTCTCTCTCTCTCTCTCTCTCTCTCTCTCTCTTCTCTCTCCTCTCTCTCTCTCTCTCTCTCTCTCTCCAGTGGGGTCTTCCTGGGTCTCCTACCATCGAACCCCCTTTCATTGAGTTGGTGACGGATTGTGCAAGTTGAAACTGTCGTACCTTGTGTCTGAAGGTCAGCTTGAATCTGTTTGAGAGTTGATGGAGGTGCTTTCTCCACCATTCAATTAATCCTTTGCTGCAATCTTCGATTAAGCTTTCTCTTGAAGCCACGTCCAGGGAGGTTGGCTACAGTGCCATGGGCCTTAAACTTCCTGATAACGTTGCGTACGGTGGACACAGGAACATCAAGGTCTCTGGAGATGGATTTGTATCTTTGAGATTGTCGATGCTTGGCTAAAATCTTGTATCTGACCCCCTCAGACAATTCTCTGGTTTTCTTTTTTTTCTCCATGCTTATTGCAGAAAAACACAGTGACAGAAAGCAGCAGAATGACTCCTTTTCTCCATTCAAACTGGTTGAATGAGTGATTTTTATATTGCTGGCACCTGCAACTCACCACACGTGAGTTCAATTCCAAAGTAAAGGAGAATCACCTGCTTGAAATCTAATTATTTCTAAAAGGTGCCAATAATATTGTTGCGGGCCGGGGTCCGGTGGCGAGAACGACCGCTAGGTGGGGAAAGTTACGTCGTCCACCAGACTCCCGAATTGTAGGCCGTCGCTCACGGATAATTCCGTGAGGCGGCGGGTTGCTGAACCGACTGTGGACGCCAATACCTCCACTCATAGCATTGGGTCTTTTTGTCTAGAACCAATTTACCTAATTAACTACGCGGTGTCGTCTATCGGGGAACCACGCCCTCGGCACGTCTTGCTCGAACCGGGTCACTCTACCGACCGGGAGAGTTCCAACTACCAACTCCGGTTCGGGTGCAGTCGAGCGGAACTGCCAAAGCTGTGCCAGCTAGGATGAGCAGATTAACGGGAAGAAAGACCCGGCTAAAACTCAGATCCGAACCATGCTGGACCAATGAAGGAAAAGACGAAAACGAACTGGGAACATTTCTACAATAATTTATTTACAGTATAATAAACGAGGAAATTGATGTGGCACAGAAACAGGTTTATTGGGGTGTTATGCAGGGGAAAGAAAGAAGATGTAGTGCGACAATTTACAGCAACTTACAAAAGCAGACACAGAGCAGACTTACGCGGGAATTATACAGGGAAGATTTACAATGATCGAAAACACTTATACAGTTTCTACTTATTAGACTGGCGCCACACACTCAGACACACACTCGGACAAAATAAACCCAGTTGAAGGCAAAGGACTTTTGCAGCCAGGGAGGGAGGGGGACTGAGGTCGCAGTTCTCTCGAGTACCTGAGTCTCGGGGAAAGGAATGCTCCGTGGTGCGGCACCTGCCAACAGTCGTGCAGTCAGGTCCACAGCCGCCCGTGTGGAGTTCGGGTCCGTGGAGGAGCTCGAGTGGGCCGGGACCAGTAGTCAGGGCGAGACGTGAGCGGAGCCAAGCAGCGGGAACCTCTTCGTTTCCCAACCAACTCCTGCCTCCAAGCACAGAACGAACAACCCCCAAAGAACTCAAGACTGAGGATGGTGTCGTGGTTTTTAGACCTCCCTCAGCGGGGAGGAGCTTTGGTGAAGCCGACACCACTGTCCGCCCTGATTGGACAGGGCCTCCATGGGTCCGCCCTTTCTGGGCGGGGGCTCGGCCAGGCACTGGCGAGGCCCGCCCACTCCACGCTTGTGGACTCGTCATGAAAGTGTTGGAGCGTTTGGAGAAGCCGAATAGGAACTGCGACAGCGAACGTGGAGATTCTGTCTCGGAAAATCGAGCCTCCAGAGACAACAGGTGGACCGTGGTACGTTGTTACCAGCGAACCGAAGGCT
>CM068952.1:121567050-121583359 GCA_035128595.1 Eptatretus atami | reverse complement strand
ACAGTACACATATAAACATGAGGTGGGAGTGGAGGGGAAGCCGTAGCCATAGGTATTCCTGGGGGTGTGGAGGAGTGAGGGCAGTGCACGGAGAGTGAGGAATAGAGTTTTTGATGAAGAGAGCAACTCCTCCACCAGGACAAGGCTCAGGTCTGTCATTCCGGAGGAGGGAGTAACCAGGGAGAGATACTCACGAGTCAGAGACGTCTTGAGGGAGGAAAGTTTCTGTTTGGCAGATTATGTCTGGTTTGTCAGTAGCGACCTGTATGGAAAGATCTGTCAGGTTTGAGCGAAGGCCCCGGATATTTGTGTGTGTGTCGAGGCGCACACTGTGACTAAGCCGTAAGCGCACACACCACCCTTCCTACTCTCTGTTTCCATTTTGTTTTCCGTGATCAGCATGACCAGAAGTGTTTCCGACTCCATCTACAGAAGCATTCGTACATCATTTTTAAGCAATGCACTTGAGATTTTGTTGAGTGGTTTGGTACTTAAACCTGTGTTTTATCGTAGTACTGTCGGACCCCGCTATTTGTGGGAGATACGTTCCTGGAAAATACCGTGAATGTTGAACTCGCGAATGTCAGGGCATTGGTTCAATGGGAAAATGGGGGATAGGTTCCCAGTGGTTCATGATTCATAAGGGAAAATCAAAAACCCCAAGAAAAAACGACACTACGCCCGTGAAAACGCGGAAAAAAGAAAACCCGCAAAACCGCAAAAAATACCGCAAGCACACACGCGGGGAAAAAACGTGAATACGCGAAGCACAGGACCATGAATGTCGAAGCAGGTCACATTTTATCAACCGTGAATACGTGGGGTCCCACAGTATATCCATAAACTGGGGTGTCTTTCGTTGGTAAGCAGCTGGCTATCCCTTTCTAAGCCAGTCGTTCTGTATCAACCGCCTTGCAAGCTAGCAACCTTGCACCTAGGCGCTCGGCAAGAGGAACAAGCGATTAAAGAGATGTCCTTCATTCAGTCAGCAAAAATGGCCGCTGTAGTCCGATTCAAACCAATACTACAACCAATGAAATGTTCAGAGGCATATCGCTGTTATGTCAACTCATAATCTTCTCCACATAAAAAGTCATTCACGTCTGTCTGTCTGGGAAAAGTTACACAACGGTCTCTTAATTACCCCATGCACGTGTGGACCGAAAAGCGGGGTTAAGCAATTTGCTCACTTCTGTCTCTCTGTCTACAAACGTCAGTTTATGATCGAGAAATAACTTGCTTTCAATTTCATGTTATATTTTGAACATGAATCGGAAAACGAACCTGCAGTTTAGCAATACTTTGGCTCTCAATTCGACCCAATCGTACATGCGCACAGAGGAGTGAGATCATTTATTTACTGTGTCTGCCTGCCTGTCAAACAAAATTGAAAATGATGCAAAACCCTCTTCCTGTCACTCCCCAAGATGCAGAGTGGTAGGTCCATAGATAAGCTTGGCAGGGGGCTCCTCCTGACCCTATTTATTTATCTTTCTTTCCCTCTTCCTCATACTCTGTAGCCACTGCTAACACAATCAATTCGTTTGGGGAAGTTGTTACAAGAGGATCGAGTAAAACTGAAAACGACGGCCCCGACGCCATTTTCTCGAGTGAGAAAAGGCCGCTTGCGAACAAAACACACTCGGCCTCATATTTGCGTTTTTATTTTGGTGAACTCTTCTGAAACTGAACCTCTCAAATACAGTATGTGGTGCCTTATTGTACAAAAATTGACAAGAGGGGGTCTGAACAAAACCCTTAGTTTTCCATTGAAACAATAGTTCGCGAATACCAAATTCACTAATGGAGGTTGTTTAGTGATGTCAGCAATTTGTGTGCCACCGCCATATTGGAGTACGAAAAGAAAGAAAGGAACGTCCATTCACGATCGGTTGAGTTACTGTGCTTTGTGTGCTTTCATGGCCAAACAATCAGGGTTGAAGCTTGTCTCAAAGCTTGGATTTGTTGATACTGTTACGAATTCGCGCCCGCCGGCGGGCAATCGGCCGCGTACCTCTAATCGCAACCACGTCGCCCACCGGACGGACAATTCAGTCGTGACTTTCCGGAGCTAACGCCGGAACCCTGTCACGGGTGGGTCTTCAACCCCACCACGGCCGTGCCAATTGTCTACCCGCGCAAGATAGGGTCACTCGCCGAATTCGATATACCTAAGTACCTGCGCGGGGAGCCGACCGGGCAGCCGTACCTCGACGCAGGTCGGCTTGGGACACGAACCGCTTAAGCGGTCCGTTCCGTTCTGCAGTGATAACCGAGCGGGTATTATCGTCGACCTCGCCGGATCTGATTCTATTTAACGGGTGTTTGAAACCCCACTATTTATTCCACGATGCAAGATGGCATTTTCAATAGGGGAAAGAGGACGCTACGAACGGGATACATTCAAACATAGCACATTTATTTTACACACAACACAAGCAAGGAATCATGCACGTATGTACAAGCAAGGCAAATAGAAAGCAATACAACCGAATATGTGCAAGGATCATGTACAGTTACTTATACAGTCGTTACTTAACAGGACACGGCGCCACAGCATGCATACAAAAACAAAAGGAAAGACCTCCCCATAGGCAGGGAGGTAGACGGGGTCCGTGGACCTTTATAATGCGGGACCTGGAGGACCGAACGGGTCCCGCAAGACCGTGGCAGGTTACCTGCCCCCCTCGGTGGTCGGCGAGTCGTGACGTCCCCGCGGCAGTTAGCGTGGCCGCGCCTGATTCCGGGCCTCCCACGTGGCCGGCAAGCTCTCTCCGGCGCTCCCTCGCCGGACGCGCAGGTTCGCACCACACAGCCGGCAGAGCTGCGCCTCCAGCCGCGTCTCCGGTGCGTCGCCCGACTTTCTACCGTCCACGCCTCCAACGAACAGGTCGCTCCACAGGACCAAGAGCGCATGAACCCACGGGACCAAGAGCCAGCAGAGCGATGAACCACCCGACGGCGAAACCACCAAAGACTTGACGACCCACAACGAAGACAAGACCTCGCGTCTCGTGCGGCCTTATATCTCGGGGCTCCGTCCTTCGCCCCTCCCCGTTTTTGGCTCCACCCTCCTTCGAGCCTTTTCGAGAAGTTTCTCGAAAAGGGGCGTTTCTCAACTCCGACCGCCTCACTCCTCGTATCCACCAATCGCGAGTGAGCCGCCTCGCCCTTCTCGTCACACCAGCCTCGGAGAAAAAAGGCGGTAAAAAACCCACACTCACCATTGAGGTTTCTTTTCCTCGTTCTTTTACGCCCGCGTTCTCGGACCCCTTTTGAACGCGGAAAGGGTCGTAGCGTGGTCTGTGGAGGATGGTGTTTGCAAGCTGGCGTAGTGGCGAAGATGGTTAAATGGTGGTGGTGTTGTTGTGGCGATCGTAGCATGGTTGGGTTGTGGCGTAGTTGTGGGTGGTTGTGTTGTTGGCGTCGTGGTTTGTTGTTAATGGTGGGCGAGATATGTCGGTTCAAAATAACGATGGAGAAAGAAAAACACTATCTCAAAGGGTCACAGCCCGATGAACATGAAGAATTCCCTCTAAACAACGGTGGGGAATCCTATCTGAACACTCACTTACCGGGATAACTGATCTAAGGAACCTTTATGGTGTTCTGCGAATTTCCACAGCCGTAACAATACGTTGGACACTTTGTCTAGGGAGCGATAGCATTACAAAATACAGGTTTATGTGCAACACAGACCACAATGAATAGCCGAATACAACCGTCCAGAAGCGAGACAAACCTTCCAACCATTTTATATCCAGATATATTCAGTTACCTTGTATGTACTAAAAGTGTTCACACCCTGGAAGACCATCAACCCCCTTCTGGTGAAACTCCAAAAATCCAGGATCACTGTTCACCTCCACTCATTTGTTCCTCTTTTCTTTCCCACCTGTGGAACCAACATCCACATTCTCTTCAATCTCATTCTTCCATCCAGGTCTTCAAGACAACTGTTCACCACCATCTCAGATCATCCCACATCCAAAACCATGATCTTTTCAGCCTCTGTTAACACCCCTCTCCCCCATTCCCCACTCCCAAGCCCTCCACCTCCCAAATTTCCCCTTTCTGAGTATTTTCTTCTGTATCCATCTTCTCTGCCTCATGCATGTCCCCTATCCCTCATTCCTCCCCACACCGATTATTTGGCTGTCTCCCTCTATTTTGTCCTTTAACTCTTCTGTTGATGTTTCCCCCTCTTTCTGCTGTTCCTTTTGTTCTGTTGTGTTCTGATCTGCTCAGTGTTGTAGCTCTTCCACGATCCTTGACTCTGTGTTTAACAAAAAAGAAAAACAAAAGGTATGAAGGCATGGAAACGTTTGGATACCTACAACCAGTTGACATCTGGTAGGATCAGTGATGTGGCTGTTCTTGTGAAGAATGGCTTATCACGTCGTATAAGCAAAGGTAGGCCAATAATACATGAATGACAAACTCATGGTGGCAAAGCAGATAAGCATGATGCTTATTATGCTGGTGGCTGAGGAGGGCATTGGGATTATCATGTATGTGCTACTTGTGAATGTCTGCAGCTGTAGAGGAACCCAGATATGGTTTTAAACAGCAAAGCACTTACCATGTGCAACTTTTCTTGGTTGCTTTATGCAGCTTTCTTCAGCTGGAAGAGCATGGGGGTTAATTTATTGAAATCCTAGCCACCTGGGGTAACTTATTAGGTGAGGGCTGATTGGTCATTCCCTCCAATTACGGGTGAAAGACGTGATGAGGTCTTGTTATATATTTTTCTTATAAATATTTTCAAATGTTTGTGTTTGTATGTTAGTCTTCCACAGCTGAACCATAGCACCGAGGGGCCCCAATTTTGGATGGAGGTACTTCAGAATGTGGCAAAATTTTAAGCTACCCCCCCAACAAGGAAATTCCCTGTATGTATGTGTGTACATGTCTGAAAATCATAGGAAAGAAAAAACAACACCTGGGCCAATCTCCACCAAATTTGGCAAACGTGTTAGAGGTACCCAGCTTCACACCCTCCCCCCCTTCCCCCGGCAAGGCAATTCTCTATGTTTGTGTGTGTACATCCAAAAATCAGAGAAAAAAACCCCACTGTGCCCATCTCCATCAAATTTTTCATACATGCTGGGGGTACCCGCGGTCAGGTCATGGGCACAACTCCCCCCCCCCACACCACCCATGCATGGCAATTCTTTGTATGTATGTGTGTTTGTACATCTAAAAATCAAGAAGCTGTCCTCAAACAAGGAAATGAGGCCATTTGGCCCATCATTGCCATGGTGCAATATATACATAAAAAACATATTATATACTGTATTGGTACTGTACTGTACATCAAAAATTGAAAAAAACACAGCTGGACCAATTTTTGCAAATGTTCTGGGGGTACCTCGGGTCAGGTCATGGGCACAACCCCCCTCCCACATACGAATGGAGGGGGGTGGGGTGGGTGGGTGACGACATGATTTTTGCCTTAAGTACAGCGGGGGTCAGCAAACCACTTTCACAGTGCAAGTGGTTTACTGCCCCCCGCTGGAGACAGGGAGGATTGCTAGCCATGCACAAAATATAATTGTCCCACCTCCCCCAACCCCAGGCTGTTTGGAGTTTCTTAAAATATGTGTATAGTTTTGTCGAAAATAGTGGTTAGAAACTAAAATTATCTTATCTATATATTATTACTAAAACTCTCATCTTGTATGTATGTTCCCGAAATACAGCCAAAACGGTACACGATAGCGCAAAAATTTTTAGGGCCACCTTACTCACCATTCGCCTGCGGTGTGCAGTATCAAGTTTCGTTCAAATTGGGCAACGAAAAAAATTATTAAAAATCAAATTCCCGATTCAGTCAAGTACTCTTCGGGAGAATTTGATCAATGCAAACAACCTCAGCGGTATAGTTCGCTTGAGCTATCTTTCTTTTTTTCTTGAAATGATTTCTTTCATCAACTGCTGTCACAACGGGAACCCAATGGGTTCACGGGTCGTCTCGTTTGTTCTAAAAAGGGTATTCTTAATTGTGAGATTAAGTGTTACGCACTTATGCCTTTGTTTATAAAAGGTAAAATGTGCATATTTAATTTAAAACGCTTTTTTTGGGAGACTCAAATGCCAGATTAAAACTCGATGTGACGGTATATTTGGTGATGTCACGGCAGACACATTTTTGCAGGGCACCAGTACTTCAAATCTGGCACTACACCACTGATTTTACTTCGATTAGCAGAAACCAAGTGCAAAATCAACTAGATATCTGCGATCACAAAGCGATCGCCAAGGGCAAGCCTCTTCCGGCCAGGAGAAGCCTACCCTTGGTGATCGCCCGTGACTTACCATTGGCCCGCGATCCAATGATGGCTATATTCTTTTCAGTCCACCATATGACCTTGACTGTCAACATTTAGGGATAAAGTGTAAATTAATAAAATGTCGACCCATAAAAGTCAAACTCATGAAAATCGAAGGAAAATTATTTGAGTTATGATAAAAAATGTGTGTTTTGTTAATTAGCTCCCAATCTGAAAAAAGTATGTCAAGGACACTAATCAAATATGGGGTGCACAACTTCAGTGCAGGTATGCTATTATGATGCAAGAACATATTGGAAGGCCAAGCAGTATTGGATTCCACATTGACAAATTTGAGTGATGACAAAAAACGCATTTTTTTTTTCAGACCGCCGTTTGACCTTGACCTTTAACTCGAAGGGCATGATGTAAATTAAGCGTAAATGTGCCTTGCTCTGGGGTTCTAGGCTATCCAGAGAGGGTTCTAGAGGTTCTAGGCTATCCGTTCTGATCAAACAAACCGTAGTCAAGTTATGGTGAAAAATGTTAACATGTCTATAATCGGGCCATGACCTTAAAATTAGGTCAAGGTCAAAGAAATGTCAACCTTGCATAATTTTATTCCCATTATTGATACAAAATTTCATTCCGAAAGTCCTCGGGCATTGGTAGAAAAAAGGGGAAAACTCCTAAATAGTGATTCAGTACTCCTCGGGGTCTAAAACCTTGACCTTTACCTCGGAGGAGTATGACGTAAATTAAGCGTAAATGCGCCTTGCTCTAGGTTACCTAAAGAGAGTAATTTAGTTCCAATCGGACAAACCTGAGTCGAGTTGTGGTGAAAAGTGTTTAAAATGTCTATAATTGGGTCATGATCTTAGAAATTAGGTCAAGGACAAAAAAACATACACGACATGGCCAAAAGTATGTGGACACCCCTTCGCATTGGTGGATGCGGCTACTTCAGCTACACCCATTGCTGACGGGTGTATAAAATCAAGCACACAGCCATGCAATCTCCATAGAAAAACATTGGCAGGAGAATGGGCCATACTGAAGAGCTCAATGACTTTCAATGTGGCACCGTCATAGGATGCTACCTTTCCAACAAGTCAGTTCATCAAATTTCTGCCCTGCTAGAGCTTCCCCGGTCAACTGTAATTGCTGTTATTGTGAAGTGGAAACGTCTGTGATCAACAACAGCTCAGCCGCGAAGTAGTAGACCACACAAGCTCACAGAACGGGACCGCCGAGTGCTGAAGAGCGTAGCGTGGAAAAATCGTCTGTCGGCGGTTGCAACACTCACTACCGAGTTCCAAACTGACTCTGGAAGCAACATCAGCACAAGAATTATTCATCGAGAGCTTCATGAAATGGGTTTCCATGGCCGAGCAGCCGCACACAAGCTTAAGATCACCATGCACAATGCCAAGCGTCAGCTGGAGTGGTGTAAAGCTCACCGCCATTGGACTCTGGAGCAGTGGAAACGTGTTCTCTGGAGTGATGAATCGTGCTTCACCATCTGGCAGTCCGACAGACAAATCTGGGTTTGGCGGATGCCAGGAGAACGCCACCTGCTTGAATGCATAGTGTCAACTGTAAAGTTTGGTGGAGGAGGAATAATGGTCTGAGGCTGTTTTTCACGGTTCGGGCTAGATCCCTTAGTTCCAGTGAAGGGAAATCTTAACGCTACAGCATGTAGTGACATTCTAGACAATTCTGTGCTTACAACTTTGTGGCAACAGTTTGGGGAAGGCCCTTTCCTGTTTCAGCATGACAATGCCCCCACGCACAAAGCGAGATCCATACAGAAATGGTTTGGCGAGATCGGAGTGGAAGAACTTGACTGGCCTGCACAGAGCCTTGACCTCAACCCCATCGAACACGTTTGGAATTAATTGGAACACCGACTGCGAGCCAGACCTTATCGCCCAACATCGATGCTCGACCTCACTAATGCTCTTGTGGCTGAATGGAAGCAAATCCCCGCAGCAATGTTCCAACATCTCGTGGAAAGCCTTCCCCGAAGAGTGGCGGCTGTTATAGCAGCAAAGGTGGCGGGGGGGGGACCAACTCCACATTGATGCCCATGATTTTGGAATGCGATGTTGGATGAGCAGGTGTCCACATACTATTGGTCATGTAGTGATATGTTAACCCCACTTACTTTTTATTCCCATTATTGATGTAAAATTTAATTCTGAAAGTCCTCGGACATTGGCAGAAAAATATAAATGGTGGTTGAGTACACTTTGGAGTGCAAAACTTTAGAGTCCTGGACCTTTAACTCAGATGGGTATGATGTAAATTAAGCATAAATGCACTTTGCTCGAGTCTATCTGGAGTACAATTTCGTTCCAATTGGCCAAACCTTGTTTGATTGGACAAACAAACCTTGTTTAAGCCTCCGTCTATCCCATAAGGGGAGGCTTAAATAATCATGCACATGGTCACACAATCCCTCAGTTTAAATTGCACTCGGAAAGTTTCCCTTTTAAAGTTTTATATGTAAACACCCTGTGAACTTGACAGGAACATGGCATGGAACATCCATTTTTATCATCCATGCTCCACTATGCGACGCGTTTCTCCAGCGCATGCTCCCATACCTGACCTGACCTCCACTATGTATAGAACAATCATATTCTAAATTGACTTGACCCGACCAGCCTATTTCAGTCCACTGCATGATGAAGGCTTCCCTCACCCAGTCCATTTGCTACAGTAATGGAACTCACCTGACAGTGATGCTGCAGTTTGCATGTTCGGTGTCGTCACCTTCCCATGTTGGGAAGGTCAGAGAGTAAGAAAGACAGAGGGCTCCCGTGCCAACCTGCAATGGCGACCATGGAGAGTATATGTCCCCAAACCCTCCCCAAATAAATTGCACTCTAAATTCAAAATTATTACTTTTTAATTGTTTTTGTGTTATCATCAGATCTGGCAATGGAGTAGTTGCCGTTGTGTAATTACAATGTACTGTACATATACATATACATTAGATTGATTTAAAGCTTGTGACACACAAATTTAAATTAATCAAAATATACTTTCAACTATAAATTGGTCCTCATGAAAAGCACAATACTTGAAAATTAATAGCACTGTTACAGTCTGTTAAGAAACTATAGATTCATGAAGGCAGGTCATTGTGTGTTCCACATTCCAACCACCTGATCTCCATGGTCAGTTGTCCCAGTGCGTCATAACGCCGTGCTCACGATGAGAGCAATTCCCACCCGGTTCTGCAGTTGCTCAAATTCTTGCACATAAAACTGAGTACCTGTTCATGGAAACAACATCTGGCCACACAAAATCGAAGTACAGTACCTCCTTAACATTCAACTTACTGAGTCTCTTCTCCACTTAAATACCAAGCAGCTTGATTCACAAAGGGTTAAAAAGCATGAGCAGCAATGTCAATACTAGCATGAGATGCTGTAGCTTCACTCACAATCTCAGCTGATGAAGAAGCACGAGGGAATCGGCAACGTGATTTCTTAACAGTTACAAAACACCTCCTTTGTACGTGCCAACATGTGTGGGTGAAAGTAGAGTCATCAGACAATCATGTGCGTGTTAGCGCTGCAAGAAGCCCTGGTAACCCACGTTACACCCATTTTATTTCCATGTCCATTCTGCTCCCAACCCCAGCAGGATTGGCCACCCAACCAATGCGTCGACTGACATACCGCTTTGACTTTGCAGTTTACGACACAATCATTGTCCAACAACAACAGTTGCCCTGCCTAAAATTCTGATCTTCCTCCTTCATAATTCCTTTTACGTGGGAGAATTTTCAACTGAAACAATCGCAATGCATTTGGATCACACTTGGTGGTGACAAACCCCTCTGCAAACACTGACGAGATAAAGCAGCAGGCCTTGAAAAAGCAAAGCCACCAAAAATCCTGCAGAATTGCATCCATGTTCAGTAGCCTCCATTATCAGCTCAAGTTTTGCAAGAAAATGCCAGCGAACCTGACAGCTCCCTGTCATGTGAGTAGATGCACACTCAGCGGAAGTAGCTATACGCTGGGATCAGGCAGTAGGTTGTTGGGTTGTCAGGTTCCCTTGTGAGTGGTTTAGGAGTCCCATGCGCTGTTTCTGCTTCCGTTGCTCCATCATCTGTGTTCGAGAACATGGCAACGTTAGTCCGATAAACGGTTAATGTAGTGGTTTAGGAGTACAGACTCATCATTTGTGGGTCTAGAGCAGATTTGCAGCTACCTTCACTTCATACATACCAATGTCTTTCCTCAAAGAGGAACAAAAATAATAAACATAACTAACAAAAGTACAATTAACAAAAGTAACTGCATAAATGTTTATTTAAAATGATTACAAGGTGATCATAATAAGAGTCAGTCCAAAGTGATGGTTGCAGTAGGTGTACATTGTGACAGTGTGGAGACAACCAATCCAGCAAGGACAAGAAAGAGCTTTTTCATTTTTTACAAAGTCAAGGCTCGTGGAAGAGCAAGAACAGAGAACGGATCAGGATGCAACCAAACAAAAGGAACAACAGAAAGAGGAGGGAAGCGCCAACAGCAGGGCCGAAGGACAAAATAGATGGAGACAGACAAACAAGGGATGTGGGTAAGAATGAGGGGTTGGGGAGGATGCAGGGGTGGACAATTTGAACACAGAAGCAAACTCTCAGGAAGAGAGAGTTTGCTTCTGTATACACCTTGGATCCTGATGAGTTCATTTATTAATTAATTGTTTTATTGAAATTCACCCTAATCAAGGTTGAGAGCCACTAAATGTGAAGGGTTACAGAGAAAAAGAAGAAGAGGAAAAACTGGCAAAAACTTTCACCTAGGCCTGAAACAAGGAAACCTCGTCACAGGACCACTGTGCAGGAGAGGGTAACTCGGCCAGGCGGAAAAATAAATTTTCCTACCCCCATTGGGTGTTTTTTAGGAGTTAGGATAAGGTTTAAGATACGAGGAAAAACAAATCAAGATGGACAAGTCAGTGGCATAGTGAGGGTTTGTGAAGCTCGGGGCCAAAGGTCAATACTAGTGCCCAAAGTGGTGTTGCAGAAAGGGAGGAGGCAGCAAGCCTGGGAATCTGGGAGAGTGCTGTAAGCCAATGTACTTCCTGCATTCCGAGTGGTTTTGGTGGCCTCTGGTGAGGCTTGAACACAAAAAAAGAAAATCGTTAATTTCTGGCAGTCCAAAACAACAATAGATTGCCTGGTGGCCCAGTCTGCTACTGGATCCCCAAATGAGCATCTGAAGTCCTGGAGGACCTCAGGCAGGGGGAGGCTATGGGAGGGCAGCGAGTCCCTCACATCCAGCAGGGGAGTCTGGGGGAGTGCTGAGTGTGCTCATCACCCTGCCCCTCCCCATTTCCCCAAGAGTCACAGAAAGCAATATACAGTACAGTATATAAAATGTTGGAAACTTTTATTAGTTTAATTCTTGATTCAGTTTCTCAGCTTATAGTCACCTTAGCTCATGACCGAATAAGTACGTAGACCTACAAATCGCCCTCCTTGTCTGTACATAACCACTCAAAGCTTCACAAGGCAATTAGATTAGAAGAGATATTTACGCAGTGCTATAGTTACCAACTTGCCGATTTCTTCCACCAAAATGACTGGATGGAAAGGATTCATAAACAATTAACAGCGTTCAAAATATAAAAAGTAGTTCTGACAGTTACGCCATATAGCGCTCACAAGTACGTTGTACTCTTATTCTAATTTGTATACAACCAAATTTTGCATGAAAACTTTTTGGAGGGGTATTATTTGGTGGCCTTGCATTCACACTCAGGACAACGGCTCCATCTAGAGTCCCTATATACTCGGAGTAGTGACAACTTGCAATTTGATGCCATTTTGTATCCATCGAGCACGGCACACCGAACCTGTGTCCCTTGTGCATGAAGCGTAATGTGCCCATTTTCTAATCAAACTGTCTTTTTCTGTGCCCAAAGGGATATTATATTATTTAATGCTTCATTTTCGTTCTCCCAACATATCAGAATAAGCATACAACCAGATAGGATTGATTTAACCTTGAAACATACAGCAGAATCCGTGGCAAAATGAAGTGTAAAGTGCAAGTCAAGGTTCACACTGATGAGTGAACTTCGAGGTGAACAAAGCGTGAGTAGAATAAACACACAGGTAGTGATACAATGGAGAAATCTGCAAAGAAGTGGAAGAAGGAAAGTGAAAGACAGAAATGGCGGCACACCATCCACACCGGATGTGCACACCATCACAACAGAAGAGATTAGAAAAATTCCACAATTGTGAGTGAAAAAAAGAAAAAGCTTGAGAAGATTGATTGTGTGCTCTGCCTGAAGGCAGGTTCTTGGCTGCTTGGCAAGGGTGATACTGGGTGGTTTTCCATTGCCTTCCCCACATTTATTCAGGCAGGCATTTATAATTATTTGTTCAAGTTGTTGGCAAGGCTTGCCTACTCTTGGCAAAGGACACCATGGAATATTTAACATTCACCAACTAATGATAGCAGATGGGACACCCAGCTTAATGTCCGTTCGAGGGATGGCACAAACATTAATGAATCACCCTGCCTGTGAAACACCAGGATGACCGTTTGTAGCTGGGTCGGTATTCGAACCCAGGCTAAACAGCTGAGAGACGAGTGTGCATACCTCCAGGCCATCCTGCCTCCCCTACTCCCTTGAGAAGATTTCGATAGGGAAAGTTTTTCTTTGCAATCAAACTGAACAGGAATGAAGAAATTTAGAAAGAACAAAGGAGGAATAAAAAATGGCTGCTTCAAAATGAGGATGAGCCGTGAGTGATGAAGGAGTTATTTTTTTTCCAACTCTTTATTTCTTTTAACATAAGTATTATGCCACTGAAAACGTGCATGTGTATGTAATCCTTCATTCTTTTACGTTCCCATTAAATCTCTCATCTTCCATGGTTTCCCTTTTCCCACAGTTCGTTAACACGCTCTTCGACTCTCTTCTTGTTTTCTCTCCTTTTCTCCCACTCTTCTGAGTCCTGTACTTTTTTCAATACAATATACTATTTTGCTACAAGGTGAGGCTGAAGCTAAATTGATTCTGAATTTTTTTGGAACTAACCATGTCATGGATGGACCATGACATGTTAACCAATGTTAACTACAACACTTATATTAATTCGAATAAATAAATAAATAAACTTATGTTGCAGATGTCACTCAAGTGAAGTGTTTACTTGAAAGCAAGTTTTCCAGGATGTTCTTGATCAGTCAAATTATCTATAGATGTTTCCATGATGATTTATGTCTTTTTACAAGTTATACCCAACTGCCAACTACAATTATGAGGAGATGATAAATGGGGTTTCTGGGACGCCCATTCAAATGAATGGGGAAAATGGGAAAAACTTTCTGACCCAAGCCCCAAAAGCTCAAAATAGGAGACTGATTTTTCTCCCCACCTATCCCCTTCCCTCCCATACAAGCAAATGTAAAATTGAGACAAAGATTGAGACTTACTGATTAAAGCACTTCTTCCCTTTCATATTTTCATTCCACTCAAAGAGCGAACCAACAAATATTTGTCCATGTTCCACTTTGGGGAATAACTTAATTTTCTTATAACATTCATTTCCATCGAGTATATTCACAAATAATAACTTGGAACTTGGTTCTTGGTTTAAGTGTCTTTGTTGAACAGAAATGAAATGATAAACTTCTCTTAATGCTCTTATTTTTCATGGTCTTTCCAAATTCATCATTATGTGTTATTTTATGGAAGTTTTTCTCAAAACCATTCAAAGCAAGCTGTTTCATTTTCATGTTAAAATGAGTCAGACTGCTTTAGAACCGAGTTCCCTCACCTGAAGCAAAAATGCGACTCATTTCCTATGTGAGACACCCTGAAAACCCCATTGTTGTGTAATCTCCCATGATGTCATCAATAGGAGGCTATTTATTACCAAAGCGAACTTCGTTCTTATTCAGAGAATTTTGAGTCTTATTCAGATAATGGAGTATTTAGAAGAGAACTCTGACCTTGCAGATCAATCGTTTTCACAAGATGAGAGGTGAGATACTTGAACCCATTCATTATTTGTTGTTTTATACAGAATGAAATCACTATACGACTAATATTTATTATATGTCTTTTTCTAATAGGTTGTCCCCAATAAGAACATCGTTGATAACTGATTTGGAAAATGAAGCCTTTGCATATCACGACGAATGCAAAAAATGAATGACTTCCTTAAAGACATTCAATCGTTCAGAAAGAGAATTGAATGACATTTGTTGGCTGGAAAGAAGTTCTCTCACGTCCTCTGACCTTCAATGAGTCGAGTCAAAGGTGAGAAATTATCCCTGTGTCTCTCTCTGTGTGTATATGTGTGTTTATATGTGTGTATGTGTATGTGTGTGTGTATGTGTGTGTATTTGTGTGTATTTTTGTTTGTGTATATGTGTGTGTGTGTGTGTGTGTGTATATGTGTGTGTGTATTTGTGTGTATTTTTGTTTGTGTGTATGTGTGTGTGTGTGTATGTGTGTGTTTATATGTGTATGTGTGTGTATTTTTGTTTGTGTGTGTGTGTGTGTGTGTGTGTGGTGTATTTGTCTCTCTTGAGTGTTGACTCATATTATTATTATTATTATATTATTTTTTTTTCAGTTTAAACACCTGTCTGGATGAACCAAACACACAACTTAATCTTCTGGAGGAATCTGACATGACACTATCTTCTGGAGGTAAATGTTATATTTATTATTTTATTAATATCATAATATAATCATCTTTACATACCCAAATTGTTCTTCCCTCTTTGTTTTGAACAGAATATGTTGACCGAGTTTCAAAATCACAAACCATCAGACTGCTGCGAAAGAATATTTGTTTCAATGTTTGTAATCTTGTTTTATTGTATATGCTTTCCTTATAATTATCTGATTTTGAATTACAAAAAAAGAATAAAGGAGATGTAAGGGGGGAGGGGGGGGGGTTGGGGAAGGTTAGGGTTGGGGGGGGGGTAGGTGTGCTCTCCCAATGACCCACCACCCCCCTCATCCTCTCCCTCCCCGTGTGTGTGTGGGGAAGGGTGGGGGGTAGGATGAGGGGTGGTGGGTCAAAGGTGGGGCGCACAGGGGTGGGGCTTGTGTGGGTGGGTGGGCTTATGTGGGTGGGGCTTATGTGGTGGGGTTTGCATGGGTGGGGTTTGCGTGGGTGGGTGTTATGTGGGTGGCGTTTGCGTGGGTGGGGTTTGCTTGTGTGGGTGGAGCTTGTGTGGGTGGGGCTTGTGTGGGTGGAGCTTGTGTGTATGGGGTTTGTGTGGATATGGCTTGTGTGGGTGGAGCAATTTGTTTTTTAATTAAATAAACATGTTGTGTGTGGGAACTAATAAACTAATCACTAATTATGTGATATGATGGATGTGGATGTGGCTTATGTGGGTGGGGTTTGCATGGGTGGGGTTTGCGTGGGTGGGTTTGCGTGGGTGGGGTTTGCGTGGGTGGGTTTGCACGGGTGGGGTTTGCACGGGTGGTGTTTGCGTGGGTGTGGCTTATGTGGGTGGGGTCAAAAAGGGCGGAGTTTAAAAAGGGGTGGAGTAAAAAAAATTCAATTTATCTTTGTCTTTTGTAATTCCTGTGAATAAAATGAACCTAAAATCTCTTCCCCCTTTAAATCACATAATTTGTAAGTCCAAGGGTTTTTTTCATTTACTTTGTCTTTCGTAATTTGTCGAATAAAATGAACCTAAAATCTCTTCCCCTTTAAATCACATAATTTGTAAGTCCAACGAACTGCACCGACGACATCAACAATTTAAAAAGTTCATTTGTCCATCGCTTGGTATAACCTTTTTCAAAATGATATTTCCACCTGTATATTCTTACTATATCACCAACTTTGGAACGTTAGGCTTTCTGACATTAATCTCTTTTTCATATTTTAAATTTGTAAATGTTTCTCATGGCTTGGTTTTCGTTGAGGTATGAATCGTGTCATTGTACTTATCTATAATGTCCTGAATTAAAGATAACCATTTTTGAGAACCGAGTTGAGTGAACTTTTTATATAGTCTCTCTTT
>CM068952.1:121501571-121526660 GCA_035128595.1 Eptatretus atami | reverse complement strand
CCCTCTCCTGAACGGTGTTTCTCCACCACTTCATGTCTGACTTCTTTGGAAAGTTATTTGTTCTTCATCTTTTCCTTGTTGGTTGACCAAGTGATATGCACCTTAAAACTCCTTAGATAAGTGGGGGAGCTTAGTTTTTAAGTTAAACCACTGATTACATACAGGTGAAACCTTTACACTTATTTTGTAACATTTCAAACAATTATTTTGCTCCTGAAATGATTTTAGGGTTAATTAGGTCAAGGGTTTGAAAACTTATGCAACTGAGAATCATTTGATTTTCTCTGTTAATCTCACATATTCACATTTTATCTACCTTTTTTTTTTAGGTTTTTCACTTTGGAGTAGTTTGTGAAGACTATGTATTAAATATTATTTGAAATCATCATGAAATAAGCTCATATGGCATGAAAATGTGAAAACCTTGGGAAAGGCGGGGGGGGGTGAATACTTTTGCAGGCCACTGTATCTCACAAGATTGTGAATTGGACATTTTGACTGTGACTTCACAGCCGGCATACAGTGGCATTACTTTGATAGAGAACAGGATAATCCCCATGTTGTTATGTTAACAGATTATCAAGAGAAATCCAGCTGACTTTAAAGAAGAAGGCAATCGGCATGCCTCTTCTGATTCGGTCTACATGTGGTACCAGGCCTCACCATGAGACTGACAAAAGTCTCAGGGGAAATATGGTATGATCATAAAATTTTCCCAGTGAAAACCCACACAACCCACATCCCAATGAACAGACAAAGGTATGTTCATGTAACATTTATCATCTACTTTCAACCTCCTTTAATTTGAATCCCCCCCATCCAACTTACATATCCTTAATTTTTTTCCCTAGATTCCCACCTTCTCTTTCCATTTTCAATGTACTGTTCCTCACTCATCATGCCGAATAGGTGAAGCTTATGCAAGTGTTTAGCCATTTGAGCCTCTTTGTCCTCTGCCCCTCCGACAAGGTCAGAGATGAGGGACATTAAAATGAGCCCCGAACGACCGACTATACTTTTGTGAATGCAATATTTCAAAAACCGTTGAACATATAGCTTTTGTATTGCAGATATCTATTCCTTGTGACATTATCTCAACCTGATTAGATCGCACTGGTGATTGGCTGAATTATTTTCCCATGGCAACCATCTTGGTAACTTGGCTTGTGTACGTGATATTAAAAAAAAACTGTTCAAGATTTAGCTTTTATTTTACGCAGATCTATTCCTCATACCATCCAAAATGCGGGGGATCTAGAGTATCAGCTCCTTGTTAAAATTTATACAAATATATATATATTTGTTACACGATACTATACTAAGCATTATTAACCCCAAGGAGTCATTTCATTCGTATGCAAGTATCCACCTCAACCCCCACTCCTCACTTGTAAGCACAAACATGTACTCCCCTTACAACAAATTTCATAATAAGAAATAACAACAAATTTTAGTGTGTTTCTCCTCCATAACACCAAAACCATGAAACCTAGCGGTCTGAAACTTTGCATGCATACTAAGGGAACTCGATGGTAGTGCACGCATGGAAACTGGGTGTTTGGGTTAATTAAAAAAACCTCTTTTGAAGAGATTAACGACCTTATTTAATTATCCTTTATCAAGATTCATCCTTGGTCACCTCGCTGTCCCTCGCTGGGGTTTGAATTCCCCATTTTTTTTGACCTCAACAATGCCTTGACTTGGAACAGGTCAAAAAGGTATCATTTTTCGCTTTCCTCACTGATATCATCGAATGCCTGATCATCATACCTACGAATCGCTGGATACATTGCAATGCTTATAAACGCCTGGAGATGCCAGTATTCATGGCTTTATTTCATTTCCGCACATGCCATAACCTCAAGAATCTCTTAATATGAGCCAGATTTCAAAATTTAAACTTCTTAAATAACTTCAGCAGCAGTTCCAACTGCTAAAAAAGAATTAATTTGCTTGACATTCCAGGCATCTCCGGTGCATGGCGTTTATATGACTGATCAGCGATCAATAATCACTTGTCAAGCCAGCTGTTCCTTATCAACCATTTTGTTGGAGTGCTTCCTTGAGTGCTTGAGCCTCTTGGCGAGTGCTATACAAGCTGCTTGGTTGTTTGTTTCCAAGCCATGGCCACACACGGCAAAATTATTCGCACTCTCACTGAATATATTGATGTACTTGAACAAAGTTCAGGCCCTACTCGCCTGCTTTTGGCCCCGTGATGTTGAATCCTGACCCAGCTATAAACTGTCATCCCAGTGTTTCATAGGCAAGGTGATTCATCAATGTGTGTGCCATCTCTCTGCTGGATGTTAAACTGGAAGTTACATCTGCTGAAATCCCCCTCTCCCTCTCCTTGCTCTCCCCTCCCCTCACTTTTCCCTCCTCACACTCTCCCCTACCCTCACTCTCCCCTCCCCTCTCCAACCTCTCTCTTTCTCCAACCCCTCTCCCTCTTCCCCTCTCTCTCTCCACCCTATTCTCTCTCTCCCCACCCCTCTCCTTCTCTCTCCCCACCCCTCTCCTTCTCTCTCTCCCCCACCCCTCTCCTTCTCTCTCTCCCCACCCCTCTCCTTCTCTCTCTCCACCCTCTCCTTCTCTCTCTCCCCCACCCTCTCCTTCTCTCTCTCCCCACCCCTCTCCTTCTCCTCTCTCCCCCCCCTCTCCCTCTCCTCCACCCCTCTCCCTCTCTCTCTCCTCCACTCCTCTCCCTCTCTCTCTCCTCTCTCCCTCCCCCACCCTCTCCTCTCTCTCTTCCAGCACCCCGCTCCCTTTCTCTCCAGCACGCGCTCCCTTTCTCTCCAGCACCCCGCTCCCTTTCTCTCAGCACCCCGCTCCCTTTCTCTCCAGCACCCCGCTCCTTTCTCTCCAGCACCCCGCTCCCTTTCTCTCCAGCACCCGCTCCTTTCTCTCCAGCACCCCGTTCCCTTTCTCTCCAGCACCCCGCTCCCTTCTCTCCAGCACCCCGCTCCTTCTCTCCAGCACCCCGCTCCTTTCTCTCCAGCACCCCGCTCCCTTTCTCTCCAGCACCCTGCTCCCTCTCTCTCCCCTCCGCTCTCCCTTTCTCTCCCCACCCCCTCCCTCTCTCTCTGCCACACCCCACTCCCTTTCTCTCCCCCACCCCTCTCCCTCTCTTCCACCCCTCTCCTCTCTCTCCCCCCTCTCTCTCCCCCCCTCTCTCTCCCACCCCTCTCCCCTTCCTCTCCAACCCTCCCCTCCCCTCATTCCCCACACCTCCCCCTCTGTTGTAGGGACTGTTAAGGACTGATGGTTTAGTTTTGAATTTAAAACTGCTTCCCCAGATGTAGCATGTACGAATCAGATTCGGAATGAGCCGATCGGAGGGGTGCAAAGGTCGCTCCATGTGTGAGCATGCATGCATGCAGGCAGCCTTTGCCAGGTAGATAGCTTGGGTTTTAACTGCTCCTGCCCAGTTTTATATGGAACCCAGCGGTTAAAAATAAAATGTTGCTGTTTGGGCGCATTTTATCACCCTTCCCCTTCCCTCCCTCATGCTGCCTTCCTTCCCCACCCCTCATGCCACCTTCCCTTCCCCTCATGCTGCCTTCCCTGATGCTACCTTCCCGTCCTCCGTCCCCCTCCCTCATGCTTACCTTCTCGCAACCCCCTCTCCTCAACTCCCATGGACATCTCCAAGCGTCTCTGCATGCTGTGTATTAACATGGTTTTAACGTACTCCATTTCGTTCAATCCTGTACTACCCCCACCCCCCCCCCACCTTTCTCCACAAGACCCACTTCCAAACGCAACTTAAGAACCCCTCTACCCCCTTTCCCCCTCAAGTCCCCTTCCAAACACAAGTCCAGAACCCCCTCCCCTCCGCTCACGTTTACCTCAACCCCCCCCCCCCGCAACACTTCCCCCTCCTCTCGACCCCATTCTCCTCACTCCCTTGAACACAAAAATACAACACACCCTTGCCATATCAGAGATTTCCTTCAACAAGGAAATTAACCAAAGTTTGTGCCTGCTTTCCAATTGGCATCCGTGGGTGGTTACAGATCTCTTACAAGTGACGACGGTGAACGATATCAAATATAAAGGGTATATTTTTTGTACGACTTTCCTTTAATACATGATGTATTGATATAAAGCTCTGCCTTGTAGAAGTAAAAAATATTTTCAAGCGTTATCTTTTCATCAGTATTTCACATAATGCATCTCCTTGCTTCATCACAGAGTCCCAAATGTTTCTCTGATCTGGTAACTTGTTTAATCTGTATACTGGGTGAAGAAAGGGAACAAACAAGGGCTGTGCAATCATCTGGAATCTGGAAATACAAAAGCTTACTTCCAAAACCGACCTTTGGCACAATTTATTTCTTATGAATGCAAATACTTCGACCATCCCCCTCCACATCCCCAAACCAACCCTTGGAACCATCTATTTATTATGAAAGCAAGTATTTTGACCACCTACCCATTCCCTGTATGCCCAATTAAAGCACATTCCCTCCTCTCCCTACTCCTCCCACACTCCCTGACATTCCTTCTCTAGTCTATCTTTTAATTTTCTCAATTTCCTCCTACCCTCCAACCGTCATTCTCACCACCTCACCTTCATCATTTGTGCCACATAGCTCTCTGGGCCAGTGTATTCTGTAGGGTCTTTTACTCGCACCAGTACAATGAAAAAGAGATAATGCCACATGTTGTGCTCCTGGGTCAAGTGCTCTTCAAAAGAAACAGTCTTGTTGTCAAATTTGTCTCTCTCAAGTCCTGCACAGACGATATTATGAGATTTTAACATTGCCATGTAAACGATCACCAATGAAATAGAGAGGCAATACTTAATTATGAGGAATCATGTAAAGACTCAACAGGCATTCATATGATATGATTGGAAAGAAACACACATGTGAACACACTGCAACTGGCATGGAAACAAGAAAGGGGTGGGGGTGTTCCAGATATGTACAACGGTGTAGTGGACATTTAATATGTACATCTATGTAATGTTTATGTATGTGCAAACCCTTGCAAGAGTCATCCTGATTCAAATGAAAGAAATAGTTTTAAAAGCCTTAAATTATTCCCAGAAGTCAATGTCCTCCCACTTTCACTTCCTTCTTCTTATGCTTACAAGTCCCCTTATTTGCCTCTCCCCCTACATACCGGCCTTGGGTCCTCCTCATGGATAAAGACCCGCCTCCTCGTTTTCATTGGGGCCTAAAGGACCAGGTTTTAATGGATGGATAACGCTGTGCAAAGCCAGAGCATTGTGCGTTGCAAAGAGTGCCATGAGTGTGTTGCAGAATGCTGTGAGAGTGTTTCAGAGCGCTGTGAGAGTGCATTGCAGAGAGCGCTGTGAGAGTGCATTGCAGAGAGTGCATTGTAGAGAGTGCTGTGATTGCAAAGAGCGCTGTAAGATATCGTGCTGTATATCGTTTTTGGCCCTAATCTCTCAATGATTAAGAATCACTTAAAAATTACAGAATGCCGATCCCGATCCAGATGTTCACCAAAATCTAATCAATTTATCCTTGTCACACACCCAACCTTTCCCACAAGCTTCATGCATATCTGTCCATAACTTGAGATATCCTGCTCACAGACAGACAGACAGACAGACAGACAAACATGGGTGAAAACATAACCTCCCTCCACCTTCAGTGGCAGATGTAACAAAAACAATGCAAGCTGCTGCAGCAGTTGAAGACATCAAGACCTCCAAATGATATCTAAACTAATAAAAATCAGATGCATTTGCTAGAAAGCTGGAGGAGTAAAGTTTGTGTTGTACTGTGCAGTGAGATGGTCACACACAAATGGCACTTCCATGCTATCTCTGGGTTACAAAGTTATGCGATTACAGTATATGTGAACACAGAAGGGCCTATGAAGAAGTGGCCGCCTTAGTGGGTTGTAACTGGGTGATGCAAAGGTTAAAATGTTTATTTATGTGGTTTTGTACTCTTGCAGCACTTCGTAGAAAAAGAAAAAACGCCCAAAACAATGACATCGTTTGCAATGAACAGTCATGCATAATGAGTGTATTGTGTGATTTTATTCCAAAAGATGGCAAATATCGCAATGACCATTACCACGGAAACGTGATGACATACAGGCATTCATGTCATGAAAAACGTCACCAGAATGTGAACTCAAATGGTTGGAACCCGCAGGTTAGCCGGGCTAGTTTTGTTTGAACAAGCTCATGCAGCCATTCCACTGAATTGGAAATGTGACTCGAACATCAACGGAACTACCATAAACCTTTTTGTAGACACAAGACATCAGTGACATACAATGCTCCAAAACTTACTTGCCTTCTATGTACCAACAAAGGGATGTTAATTGATACAGGAGAATATTGCAGGAGAATAAAAGAATCGGACAGCCTTCGAACATCAATTAATACATGCATTACCGTGCATTCTTCAGTACACTTTTGTCCTTACCGCAGATAAAGCAAGTGCTTTTGAGAATTTCCTCCTTTTTCTGCTTCTCACTGCGCAAATCAGCAAAGGTGTCGATGATGACACCAAAGATAAGGTTGAGAACAATGATAATAACGATGAAGAAGAAGAGAAGATCGTATAAAATTCTTGCAGGAAAGAGAGGCTCCTGCAAATAAGAAAGGGGAGAAATGCAGAGAGAGAAAACAAAAAGGTAAGAAAAACACTGTGGGATGAGTTAAGGATAGGAAGAGAGACGTCTCCTTAAATTACAAGAGAACACCCCCCCATAGGGAGTGCACAAGCTCATTTTTAATCAACAATCTTGGACATTAATTTATGCCACAATGCTTCATCACCAAGACAATGCAGATTAAAAATATATATAAGCGTTACCCAAAGCACTTGTCTGCTGTATGACACCGTATAGCATGAAGGATACTACCAGGAAGCAAAGCAGAAAGCCTTTACTTTCATAATTCAACATGTCACCAGCAATATTATCAATGATATCAATCAAATTGGATTGACCAATCAATAGAAAGGTGAATCAGAAATATGGAATGTCTTCATTGCAACGACTGCTCACATTTAGAAACATATCTTGAAGCTTAGATCGCCGAGGCACAATGTATGATGAGCTGAGGTAATCCTTTATGGTGATGATAATGTGACATCATCACTGTAAGGGATTAATCCTCTCACTAAAAATGCCAGAACAAGGCATGTATATATATATAATATATATATATATATATATATATTATATATATATATATATATATATATATATATATACACACACACACACACACACACACACACACACACACACACACACACACACACACACACACACACACACACACACACCGCCAACACACCACACACACACACACACAGTGGAAGATTACATCTTTCCTGTCATTAAAACAAGACATCAGAGTGGTTACCAAAATAAATAAGTCGAAGAGAGACAACATCAGATGCTTCTAACTTGAGTGGATGGTCTGTAAAATGGTGTTCAAAAGGGCACCTGACTTTTGACCCTATCAATCTAAAATTGAATCGATTCAACTTTACATTACAGTACATACGTGTTGTCAAATGTTGTTGAAATCTCTTGAGTGGTTCATAAAATATTGCAGTGACACAGATTTTCATTTAAAGGGCATTTGACCAGAGGCATTGGACTCCTTGAACCCAAAATTTAATCAGTTAATCTTCGTATTACAGTCCATAGTAATGCGAGGTTTGGTCAAAACCCCTTTAGTAGTTCACAAGTTATCGCGTAACAAAATCATCACGTATGGACGGATGGATGACACGAAAACATAATGACTCCGGGGACTTCAGCAGCGGAGGTGTAAAAGATTCGAGAAAACTTATCGAGTGCAAGCACAAACTGTGCAAACCTCCTTGGATGGTCGTCTCAGCACATCTCCCACACCTCCACCATTCCTCAGGCCCTGGTTTAGTACTGTCACAATGCACATGATGAGTGTATCACAGGTACGCTCAGCTTCCTGGCTTGGGTCTGCATCCGCTCCTCTCACTTTGTCTACAAACACAAAATGAGACCGGCAAAACTACCTTGACATAGCCTTATTAACTTTTTATACACATCTTTTACTTGAAAGTAATAAATATTTTAAACAGCAATTGTTAGACAACTGAAACATATTAATGCAAACAAATGGACTGGGCTCTAATAATTTGAGTCATGAGCTGGGGACCAGATTTAAAATTGAATTGCACTTTTTTCAACCAAATCACAAGTCTTGAGGACCGAATACTCAACTCGCTTGGAAATCGACCTTTATACTTGTCTACGAATCTATAAATAAAGCAAGAAAGTTAAGAATGGCATTTACTATTTATTAATAGAGCATCAAGAAAACCCAACCAAAGCTCATCACAAACTTGTAATGCACCTGTATTTCAATATGACAATTAGCATGCTACTTCATACTCGGGGATGGTGCATCTTGAATTATTCTGCTGCTTGGAGTTGGAAGATGAACTGCATGGGAGTGGGGAGGGTGCCTGCAAGATGGTGAAAGAACCCAAAAACTATGGCTCACCCATATAAACCGTTAGCGGAACACTCACTGTGCTGAGAATCACGGGATGTAGGCAGTCTATCAACTTCCATGATGAAGTCGTCCTTGAGGAAGAGGAAACCAATGATGGAGAAAAGGTACACGAGGATGAGAGCAAGCACGGCAGTGAGCACAATGGAGCGACCATTACGAGTGACACTCTTTATCACGTTCACCAAAGTCTCTTCACGATACACCAGATCAAACAGCTGTGGGTCAATGACACTATATCATTAGACATATTGTTACGAGTTTGGCACTTGGTATGATAGGCCAGTCCCACAGTCTCACCACTTAAATAACGATTACAGTATATTGAAGAAAAAAACAAGAAGAAAACTCCAATTGTTAACATAAATCATAAACCCCAAAAACAAAAAAATTAATCACACGCCTTTATTTTGGGGTTTCAATAACATGGCTTGAATATTGATGGTATTGAACAAACATGCCAAGAAGCTGTAGAAAAATGGATGCAGAAGGAGTCCGAGGCCACAAACAAGCAGGTAGAGGAGGTGGTAGAGGAACTCAACGTCCAGCACAATTGCACCATAGCCACGTGTAAAGGTACCACGGTTGCCCACAAAACTAACCAGGAACACCAGCTTATTGAGGACCTGCACAAGGAGCACATCGTAAAATCAGCAGTCGCAGCAACGGCCAAGTCAGGATAAAGCCACAAACACACCTATTATTTTGGCCTTCCAAATCTGGACCTTCATTCTCCTCCATACTCACAATTAATGTTAACTACCTGTGCTGAACATTAGTTCTCTCACCTGTATCCATTTCTCATGGTCAAGCTCTATTGTATACTCATTTGATGGCACAAAGCATTACCATATACAGTTATACACTCTTTGCCATTAAAAAAAATAAATCAACAGGTGATTGTTGTTGATGCAATTTATTTATGTGACATCATGGGACTCAGATGAGGTGCAAACTTCTGACAGAGATAAATGCAAAAAAATTAAATGTCCATTTCAATGTGACCTAATCACATTGTACTACATTGTGAGGGATCCATCGTGGAAGTAACAGTCTCAATACCCGGTATGTCCACCTCCGACAGCAATCATTGAATTGAACCGTCATCACATTGATCATATGAGCACTCAAATTTGAGCCTGGGGAATGCCATTCCACATCTGAATCAACTCTTGTACCACCTCATCGAGGGTGCGGCTGTCTTGGAAAGGTTCGAGCACGACAATCAATGATATCCCAGAGATCTTCAATTAGATTTAAATCTGACGAGATGGCAGGCTAGGATGTCAAGACATTAATGTTGGCATTGACAAGAATGTTCCTTGTTTGAATGACCCTGTGAGCAGGGGCCTTATTGTACGTAAATATGATGTCTGGACCATGTTGTTGATGGGTGGGCAACACATTTTGCTGTAAGATCTCATTAAAGTATCAATCTGCCTTCAGATTGCCATATATATGGGTTAAATTGGTGCAAAAGGTTTCAGAAATACCATCCTGCACCATGACACTTCCATATCTAAATTTTATGGCTTACTGGACACATACTGGGGCATATCACTCATTGCATCTTCTGTAGATACATGCACAGCTATCATGCCTTTCATGGAGAAACCTGGAGTCATCACCAAGCGACTTGGTTGTTGGTCGTCAGACTGACTCGGTGCTGCTAATCGCTGGCTGTGGTGGTTCCCGACTGCAAAACAGGGTAGGCTGTGAAAACTGCAAGGCTTAATGCACTTGTGTGCATTCTCCCCAAATTTCCAATGATGCCAACACGTGTCTCCTGCATGTAGCTGTGCACCATGACGATTGCATTGTTGTGCGTCAATCTCTTGCATGTTGCTCCTGGGTCCCTCTACCATCACACAGTCCTTAAGATGATAGGAAGAGCTTGCAACTGGTCCATTTGGGTTTTAAGTCATTGCATGTTGGATGTAGCTGGTGCGGACACGTCACCAGCTAACTGGGATGCGACCGCACCGATGGAGAAAGTGGGTTTGGTAGCGATTTCGATGATCTTGTCAGTTATAATCAGCGAGATGCTCGGTATTCACTGAATCATTGGTTGAAACAAGGATGTGCTGAGCATTGATTGGCAATCATTGGAGAAAAAGCTGCTTGAGTATGTTATTCTCTAGGTTATTCTCACCCAACAATTGTTGCATTCTACATAGCAATTGAAAAGGCTTACAATCCCCCAGATTCTCCAAATAAAGAAGTTGTTACAAGCCTTTTTTCAATGAGCGTCGAATCAGCTCTGCCTTGAGGGGGTCATAAGGCATTTCAGTGGGTGGCTCAATGATAATTTTCTGCACTTCTTGCACTATCTCTGGCTGAAGAGAAGCCATGACATGTGCAAATTTTGGCTCCTGGACTGTAATGCCTCGGGTTACAAACTGTGCATCAACTCGAGCGAACCAGATGGTGGGGTCATTTGTTCAAAAAGGAGGTACCTTCAAGCTATCAACTGGGATGAGAGGACTTTCATTGAACATGATGGAATATGTAATGAATCACTCGCATTGAATCATGTCAGATTGTAATCATGTCGGGGTCACCATTCGTGGTGATGATTCTTTTCAGTGGGCTGAGTGATAATGATGGTGTTTAAACCAGGTAATTAGGATGTTTAAACCAGAACAAAATAAATCTCATTCACATTTAAAACACAATGATGTGTTGTAAATGAAGTCAGGTTGATGATTAATCCCTCCATTGTTTCTCCAGCTGTCGGTGACGAAGGAAGGATTTATTGGCGTTGCGCCGCCGCAGCCTCAAAAATGGCGCGGAATGCAAAAAGCAGAGAAGACTTGTTCGTTGTCGTGGTTGTTCAACCAAACAAACAAAACCAACTTCACTCAATGGTCTCGGAGGTAAAGAACAAAAGTCACTCTTAAATATTGACTTGTTAAGTGACTGGTGAATAAAATGAGAAAATCTTGTAAGGAAAAGCACACTTTGACCTCCTACCAATGTTGTCAGACGAGCTCTCTGTGTGTGAGCCTTGCCATATCTGCTACCACTATTAGCCCTCTGGAAGGACTCCACTGATTGGCTAATAATGTTGACACGTTTGCTCTCTTACCATTATTTGCAAAATGTAAATAAAAATGAATGAGTCACTAAAGGGCACTCCAGCCCTGACAAGGACAGGAGATTAAAGGATTCTGTTAAAAACCACAAGTTGGTTCGGAGAGTAGAGGAAGTCAGTAAGCCATGCATGGAGTTGGCCTTGGATGCCATAGGCAGAGAGTTTGGAGAGCAAGACAGGATGCCAGACTGTATCAAATGCATGAGATATGTCCAGAGAGACGGCCCTGATCTCATGTCTGACATTGAGGGATTCCAACCATTGTTGGGTGAGTGAAAGCAGCATGTCAATGGTGGAGAGACCTGGTCTGAAACCAAATTGGTGATCTGAGATGAGGTTGTTGGAGAAAAGGAAGAATTTCATATCAGCTGCGATGATGGATTACATGACCTTGCTGATGATTGGAAGTAAGCTGATAGGTTTACAGTTGAGGGGATCAGTTTTTGCACCTTATTTATGTAATGCAGTGATGTTAATGGATTTCCAAGCAGATGGAAGATGACTTTGGGCAAATGATAACGTGAAAAAGTCAGAGAGAGGATGGGAAAGAGCAGCAGAGCAGGTTTTTAGGACATGTGAGCTGATGCCGTCGGTCCAGTTGCAGAGTTGCAGAGAATTCTACAAGTTCGGTTATTTTATGGTGGAGAGTGTATAAAAGATAAAACAAAAACAAAATAAAAATGTGAGGAGAATGTTATCATGTCAAGTAGATGACTCGTGCCCCAGAGTAAAAAGAAACTGATAATGTCATGCTTTCACCCTTGCAGACCATCCACATCCTGAGAAAAATCTGTTCTTGACAGATATTTTTCAGAAGCAGAAGCAAGGAATTTGAATAACAAAAGGAAAAGCAGGTATGTTCATTCACCCACTCTTTTTTATTCAAATGATGTTAAATAATAATAATACAGGTCATAATAATGATCCATGGCATTTATATAGTGCCAATATAACTGCCAATTAAGCCATTCAAAGGAGCTCCATGATGCAGTGCACCAAGCCTGTGCAATGGTTGCCAACCTATGGTTGGTTGTCTGTGCTCTATCATTTTTAAATGCCAAGTATCAAGCAAGGAAGGAGCACCTATCATTTAAAAAAAGTCTTTGGTATGACCCAGCCAGGGTTTTAACCACTGACCTAACAGACTCAGAGTGCCTGCTTTAACTATTACATCATCGAGTCTTAGGGGCATTGGTGTAAAAGCAGAAGTAAATACAGGTTTGGGTGAAGAAGGCCAAAAATAATAAGTGTATTCCCAGTTTAGGTAATGACAATAAACAGTGAATAAATGAGAAGTGCATGAAAATGGTCTCACATTGGCTGTTCCAAGAAGGATGAGCGAAAAGTCGAGGCCAACCGAAAAGACAAGGCGGAGAAAGGTCGCACAGAAAAATATGCGTAATCCATGGCCACGAGGCAAGGCTAGTGTCAGGACCATGGACACAGGAACAGAAGCCCAAAGAAAGTATGATACGTCAGGATCAAGTGAACCTTGGGAGAATGTGGACACAAATGTGCAAGTGATGTGATATTTCCCATTGTTAGTAGGCTTCCAGGTGACATCACAATTGTGCCATTTTGTGTATGGAAGGCAAGATGGAAGAAAAGCAATTCAGACATTCATTCAGACAAAAGGGGTTGGAATGACATCAGTCAGGTTGAACCGTTCTTCAACATTCTTGCCCTTTTCATCTCAGTCATCGTGGCAATAACGTAAGGCTTATAAGAAGCCACGGGCAGCATTCTGACATGCGGAATCGCTGGCACCTGCCAGGAGAAAGAGCTCAGTGCCAAATGGGAATGGAATAATTGAGAAGGTTATAGTGGTGTAACGAGCCAAACACGACATGTTCTCACGTGCTCTGATATGGGGGCAAATGTTCTCATTGGCATCAACTCGGGATGGGAGCAGTGCCAATAAGCACAATTTCAGCTTGCAAGCCCTCTAGGACAGGACCACCGTGCAGCAAGTGACTTATTATTTGGCAGTGCAAGCAGTTTTCTAAAATCAAAGCTATGTCTTTGCATTGGTAACAATACACATAAAGGTTTATCATCAGCCCATTAACAATTGAAATTTATTTAAAAGGCCCTGCCGACTTCTGCAAAAAATATCAATAAATAAAATTATACCAAGGTGCAAGGCTGTTTTAATCATAAGCTTCAACATTTTATGAACATGTATGATGTCAAAGTCAAACGTTTTGTTTTGTGTTCTGCATTGAGACTATTGGTTCTCAATTCAGTACTCAATGCACAATGGAAACCTTTTATATTCCAAACATTAGAGGGTCCTATTTCCATCATGATGCAAGCAAAACTTAGTGGTTTGAAAAGGCAATTTTTAAATGACTGACTGCATTATTTTAATCATTGCCCAGCCTTCACCTCAATATTTATCCAACCGTAATGCCACCACCAACTCAAACGCAAATGCAGTAATTACACTAATGCTAAGCTCAAACAAAAATTCCAACACTAACCTCAAATATAATTCCGACCTAAGATCAATGCTCACCCCAATGCAAGTTCAGTCAACTTTAGTGAAAATGTCATTTTTAAGTGGTGTAGCCGCTTCAATATTTGGAATGTCCTTCCTTCCATCCATCCGTAAAAAATGAAGAATAAGAACCTTTCTTACCCACCGTGTTTAATTCTTGAGGGTAATTCTAAAGTGTAATTCTAAAGGGTTCTCTGTTCTGTTCTTGCATATGGCAGCTTGACTGCCAGGTAGCTATCATTTCTTGAAGCGTGGCTGTGCCACAGATGCTGTGCCCCTCTACCAGTACACCGGTACTCATTTCACCGACCTCAGAAGGATGACAGGCTGAGTCGACCCCATCTGGTGTTAATTCAGCAGCCAATGGGGGTTGAAACTCAGAACCCGAGGTTCCCAAGCCAGCCACCCGAACCACTAAGCCAACACCAGGCTTAGAGGGTTCTATAGGTTATTCTAAAGGGTGCTAAAGGGTAATTCTAATGGGTGCTAAAGGGAAATTGTAAAGGGCTCTAAAGTGCAAGTCAAAAGGGTGCTAAAGGGTAATTGCAAAGGGTGCTAAAGGGTAAGTCTAAAGAGTGCTAAAGGGTAATTCTATAGGGTTCTAAAGGGTATTTCTAAAGGGTAATTCTAAAGAGTGTGAAAGGGTAATTCCAAAGAGTGCTAAAGGGTATTTCTATGGGATTCCAAAGGGTATTTCTAAAGGGTGCTAAAGGGTAATTCTAAAGGTTTCTTAAGGGTAATTTTAAAGAGTGCTAAAGCATAATTTTAATAGGTGCTAAAGGGTAATTCTAAAGGTACTTCGAAAGGTTCTCATGGGTAATTGTAAAGGGAAATTCTCAAGGGTTATAAAGTGTAAGTTTAAGGATGCTAAAGGGTAATTCTAAAGGGTTCTAATAGGTAATTCTAAAGCGTTCTAAAGGGTAATTTTAAAGGGTGCTAAAGGGTATTTCTATGGGATTCCAAAGGGTATTTCTAAGGGTGCTAAAGGGTAATTCTAAAGGGTTCTTAAGGGTAATTTTAAAGAGTGCTAAAGCGTAATTTTAATAGGTGCTAAAGGGTAATCCTAAAGGGTACTTCGAAAGGGTTCTCATGGGTAATTGTAAAGGGAAATTCTCAAGGGTTATTAAAGTGTAAGTTTAAAGGATGCTAAAGGGTAATTCTAAAGGGTTCTAATAGGTAATTCTAAAGCGTTCTAAAGGGTAATTTTAAAGGGTGCTAAAGGGTATTTCTATGGGATTCCAAAGGGTATTTCTAAAGGTCTAAAGGGTAATTCTAAAGGGTTCTTAAGGGTAATTTTAAAGAGTGCTAAAGCGTAATTTTAATAGTGCTAAAGGTAATCCTAAAGGGTACTTCGAAAGGGTTCTCATGGGTAATGTAAGGGAAATTCTCAAGGGTTATAAAGTGTAAGTTTAAAGGATGCTAAAGGTAATTCTAAAGGGTTCTAATAGGTAATTCTAAAGGTTTCCAAAGGGTAATTCTAAAGAGTGCTAAAGGGTAATTCTAAAGGGTTCTAAAGGTAATTCTAAAGGGTTCTAATAGGTAATTCTAAGTGTTCCAAAGGGTAATTCTAAGAGTGCTAAAGGGTAATTCTGAAGGGTTTTAAAGGGTAATTTTAAGGGTATCTTATACGGTAATTCTAAAGAGTGCTAAAGGGTAATTCTGAAGAGTTCTAAAGGGTAATTCTAAAGGGTTATAAAGTGTAAGTCGAAAGGGTGCAAATGGGTAATTCTAAAGGGTTCTAATGGGTAATTCTAAAGTGTAATTCCAAAGGGTTATAAAGTGCAAGTCTAAAGGGTGCTAAAGGGTAATTGGAAAGGGTGCTAAAGGGTAATTAGAAAGGGTTATAATGGGTAATTCTAAAGGGGTTTAATGGGTAATTCTAAAGGGTAATTCTAAAGGGTTATAAAGGGTAATTCTAAAGGCTAATTCTCATGGGTTCTAAATGGTAATTCTCATGGTTTCTAAAGGGTAATTCTAATGGGATCTAAAGGGTAATTCTAAAGGGTTCTCATGGGTTTCGTTTGTTTCTAGGTTTTGCATATTTCATAAGAAAAAGGCCAATCTGCAACACTTCCTTCAGGCATGAGTGCGATTTTAAAAATAATCCAATCAAAATTCAAAAGGATATCAGCAATAATTCGTGAGTGAAAACCTTTACATATTATGAAGTGCTTGTTCAATGGAGCAAAATTTTATGAAACCAGGTGAACCAATGAAAAGTTGATATGTGAAGGAGCTTAACCCCCTCCCCCACCCCCCACCAACTCCTCTTCCAAAAAAACTTGATAAGAACAAAAAAAAAAACAACATAATGTTCAAGCAAGTCTGAAACCAATGAGACTGTTTTTCATTCCACTTCAATGGAAGCTCCCTACTGACAGAGCCAAGTTAATTTCGCAACGTGTCTATTTATTTGGGCGTTTTCCCAGCAGTTTATTCAACCCCATTCTGCACGACATATTTGCAGATCCTGTTGTCATCCGGCTTTGCTTTCAACTGTGAGTAAAAGGTGACTAATGAATCTGTGACGGCAAATTACATCTCTGTCCAATGGAACACAAAACCCCACCTGCAATAAAAAAAGTCGTGATTATTGTTTGGGAGTTAAGGTGAGGGTAATTGTATGACTTTACATTTCATAATGCAGTCGAGGAGGAATTGACATCGAGAGCTGTTGAAATCCGGTTTAATTGCAAAGAGATACTCCAGGAGTGTTTAGCTATAACCTACTGACATGTAGCGAGCGGGTGCAAACATCTGTAAATGTAGTAAGGGCATGAATATAGTTTCACTTTTTTATTTTATAGATGCTGTTTGTGTGATCAGATATACCTTCCCAAAAGGATGCTTTCCATGGCCAAGTGTCCACAAAATCATCCTTTGGAATAATTCCAGAAAGAATGCTTATCTTCACCTTTGTACCCTGGGGCCTTTATTTCTGTAAGGCTAAAAAGAATGGGACACATCATGCATGCAGAAAAGGAAAGTCTCGAGAAGTCAACCGTGCTGGGTATGGTTGAGGGAAGAAGAGGAAGAGGCAGACCTTGTACGGGCTGGATGGATGGGGTAAAAGTTACAAAACAGCTTTCTCTGCCAGAGCTTCAGGATGCAGTACAGGATAGGGATGTTTGGAGAAATCTGATCATGAATGTCACCAAAAGTCAGACACAACCTCACGGAGTGAGATAGAATAATGGGTGTTTCACCCTATTTCAATATCCACCACACAACTGCCAATCATGTGTTATATAATCGGACACAAAATTTGATTTTCTTTTTTTTTTTAACTCTTCAAATCCATTGAAAAAGTTTGTGATGCTAATTGGCAATTACCACTGTACTTTGATGAATGCAGATGAGTACACATCCGCACGAATGGACGCACCTTTATTCTGAAGGAAAAAAACTTTTGAGGAATTGTTATTGATTTTTAAAGTGCACTTTGCATTCTATACGATACGATTGATATATGGGAATGCTTTTTTGAAGAAGAATGCGATTGCGAAGTGATGAAATGTTTGATTCGGTGAAGACTGAAAACTAGTGTCGAGGGTATAATAAATAGTAAGTACGTAAATTCACAATCCTTTCCTGTAATTGCCACATGAGTAAAAAGATTGGAAGAGACAAATTAAATGGCAGTGACACACACTTAACCTTCCTGTCACCTCACTGCTACATATTACACCTCAACAATTTTTTTTATTGCACATTAACCTTATTAAGTGCTGACTCTCTCTGGTTCTCTGCCTAATGTCAGGTTTATGGCACCTTTTGATGCCACATTCCCTTTTGTGCACTTTGATTTTCAAGCTTGAATAGTCTTCCACATTTCAACAGGTCAAGCTTCACTACCCTTGGATTTCTGACATCTCTTCCCTTTCATCCTTCTTGCAACAAACTTTCACCTCTCAATACATCTCAAATCCAGTTGTTTTAACCTCGTCATATTTCTATGCAGTACCACATCTCTTCATCCATCTTACGCTATGTCGTTCATTTCGTCAACCTCTTTTGCCCTGAAAAGGGTTAACGCCTGAAACATCAGCTTCTCCTTCCTTCCCACAGCAGTTAGCATACCTCATTTAACGTTTTGTTGATTTAATCAAACCATTGGATCCTCTCCATTGCATGCAGATGCAGGCACGCATGCACACACACCCACCTTCCCTTTTTGGGAAAGATTAACGATACTCCAAAACAAAGTCTTCACCATTTTCTTTAGCTGTTTATTAAAACCTCTTCTCAATATTTTTTTTCTTCTTGTTGAAAACCTTTTTGTCCAATGCAATCCATCTCTTATCCTCTATCAACATACTACCTCAACACTTAAATTCACTGACATGCTCAAAATCATTTTGTATCCAACATGAGTTATCACACTTTTTTTTTGGATACATAGTTCAGGTTTGTGGAAGAGCTAGTACAAGTACACTGAACAGATCAGGACAAAGGAACAGTTGAGAGAGGGGGGAAACACCAACAGCAGAGTTGAGGGCCAAGATAGAGGCATACTTGGAAAAACAATGAGTGTGGGGAGGAATGAGGGGCAGGAGAGGATGATGGGGTAGACAAGATGGATACAGAAGGTAACTCTCAGGAGGGAAAACTGGAAATTTGGAAGGAGGAGGCATTGCAAGTGGGGATGTGGGGGGGGGGGGTTAACGAGGGTACAAAAGATAATGGTTTTGGATTGGAGGTGATCTGAGATGATGGTGAACAGCTGTCTTGAAGACCTGGAAGGAAGAATGAGATTGAAGACGATGTGGAAGTCGATTCCATAGGTGTGAAAAAAGAGCAATGAATGAGTGCAGGTAAGCAGTGATCCTGGATTTAGGTAGTTTCACCAGAAGGGGGTTGATGGTGGACCGTGTATGCACTGCAGAAACCTTGAGGGTGGGAGGACAAAGCACGGAAAGAGCAGAGGGTGCAAGACCAGAAAGGAGGCAGTAGAAGGCAAAGAGACCACTGACCTATCTGCGATGGTGAAGTGAGAGGCCACAGGACTCAGCTTTACCATGGGAGATTCCAATAATCTTGAAGGCTTTGGTTTCCACAGCCTGAAGCTGAACATATGTGAGGCAGAGGAGCCATCCCAAATGGGAGAGCAGTACTCTATCAAGCTGCAGATGAAGGCCTTGTAGGTGGATGTAAGTTAAGGTGTGCCAAGGAAGGACGTTGTATGACAGAGGATGCACAGTCGGTGGCCAACTTTGAAATGTAGTTTGCCTAAGAAAGATCATGGCTGATAGTGAGACCCAGGAGTTTGAATGACTGAACTTCCCCAAGAGGATTGTTAAGAAAGTGGATAGGAGGGTTTGCTGGACAGTCTTTTCGGAGAGAGATAGTGAGAGTATGACAGTTGTCAGGATTGAAAGACATATTCCAAGTGTTTGACCAGTTTGTGATTTTTTTTCAAGGTCTGAGGAGAGGGAAGAGGTTACAGCCTGCCTGTCTGAAGGATGAGAGATGTCACGGCACAGGGTGGAGTCATCAATAAATAGATGAGGATTTTCCAGAGTCAGAGAGATCAGTGATGAAGATCAGGAATAGGACTGGGACCAGAAAACTGCCTTGGGGCACTCCAGCCTGAGAAAAGAGATGAAAGGATTCTGTTGAGTGCTACATATTGGCTACAAGAGTAGAGGAAGTCAGAAAGCCATGTATGAAGTTTGGCTTTGATGCCACAGGCAGTGTGTTTAGAGAGTAAGGCAGGATGCCAGACTGTATCAAAAGCATGAGATATGTCCAGAGAGATTGCCCTGATCTCATGTCTGACATTGAGGGTCTCCATCCATTGTTGGGTGAGTAGAAACAGCATGCCCAAGATGTAGTCACCATGGTGAATTCAAATTGGTGATCTGAGATGAGGTTGTTGGAAAAAAGGAAGGATTTCATATCAACTGCCATGATGGATTCCACGACCTTGCTGATGATTGGAAGTAAGCCAATAGGTTTTTTTTAATTGAGGGGATCAGTGTTTGCAACTTTTTAAAGTAATGCAGTGATGTTGGCAGATTTTGTCAATACAATCCTCAAAATTCTAAGATTTTCAATGTTTTCTGTCCTTGGTGTTCTTCACATTATGAGCTTTCCATATTTTTATGACACCTGATTTCAAACACCCATCAACTTTTACAAGCCATGCACCATATCTGCCACAATCGCTTGTTCATCCATAAATCTTATAGCCTTCACCATTTTTCCTCCCACCATAATATGCCTGTACACCCACCAAAACCTCCCTCACTAACGTTTTCATATACAAATTGAAAAGAATAGATGACAGGAAACATCCTTGACATATTCTTCATGTAAAGATACCTGCTTCTGATAAACACTGGACACTCCTGTTATAGCTGTCTGATGCACTTACAAATCACCGACAAAATTTCACATCTCTCCAATCAACTCCTCTCCACTCAAGTTCTTCCATCAATATGTTCCAGTTCACTTGAATAAAACCTTTTCATGCTGAAAAAAAAAATCTCAGAAGCAAATTCAAAATCTTTTTTCACTCAAAATTACTGCTCGTCTCCTCTTTGAAGCCCTTCGTTCCCCAAAATCGAATTTATCCTTTTAAGCAGTTATCTACTCTTGCCTTTGCAAAGTAAAAACTTTTAACATTATTTTTGTGGAATAGGTTAGGTATGGGAGCATACGCCGGAGCAGCTCGTCTCTGCATCCACTTTCCGTCGGTACTCCAAGGGTCTCAGTCTGGCCATCCTCATCTCCTTGAGATGCCGATCAACCTGCTGTAACCACAAAGCATAGGGTCGTCCCGTTGGCCTTCTCCACTCATGAGGCATCTCAATGAGAGAATCTGGTGAGCAGAATCAGCGTCAGGAAATAGAGTCACATGTCCATATAGCCACAGCTGATGCTCATGGACTATACAGGTAACAAATCTCATTTGAGTCTAACTCAGTAACCGCTCGTTGGACACAAAGTCTGACCAGTGATCGCAAAGGATTCTCCGAAGAGACCTGGTTCCGAAGGAGTTGTCTTCGTCTCAGATCCTTTGTCAGAGTCCAAGTCTCACATCCGTAGAGGAAGACCGGAAGCACCAAGGACCTGAAGACTCGGACTTTCGTCCTCTTGCATAGGTACCGACAGCGCCACACCACATGGTCCAGTGAATCCATGACTCCCCAGGCCCGACCCAGATGCCTATTGACCTCCGGCTCACAACCTGCGGAGACATGAATATCACTGCCAAGGTAAGTGAATCGCTCAGTGACCTCAATATCCTCACCATAAACAGGTACAGACAAGATGGCAGCAACCAAGATGTCATTGAAAGCCTGGATCTTTGTTTTGACCCAGGAAACCCGTAGTCACAGCGGCTCCGATTCCTCATTCAGTGCTTCGAGGGCCCCCACAAGGACATCCAGTGTTTCCACAAGGATGACTGCATCATCTGCGAAATCAAGGTCAGAGATCTTGACATTCCCAAGCGATGACCACACCTTGATCTCTCTGACATCTTCCCCAAAATCCAGTCCATGCAAGTGTTGAAGAGTGTGGGGGCCAATACACACCTCTGACGAACTCCAGTGACAACTGAAAATAAGTCAGACATGGAACCACCAGACCACACAACATTCTCTGCACCAGAGTATAGTTCAGAAATCAGATCGATCAACTTTGGTGGCACCCTACGAAGACCATGAATCCTCCAGAGGGCATCCTGATTCACTGAACCGAACACTTTGCAGAGATCAACATAGGCTGCAAGCAGCCCTGCTGAAACTCTCGTCTGCGTTCGGTGAAGACCTGGAGTGCAAGTATACGGTCAATCTTTGACTTATTTATGGAGTCTAAAGCTTTAACTGTGCAATTATAAAGCTCTCAACATTTAACTGTGTAATATATAAAGCTCTAAACATTATTGGCATCTCCTGCAAAGAGGCCAAAGCACAAGGCCTGCTGCTCTCACATCGCAGGTAGATAGTGTCCACTGTTCTTTCTTTTCTACCTCTCCTTTGGTTTCACTCCCTCTTCTCTCTCAGCTGTCTGACCCTCCCCAGCTCCTTCAGAACCAATGCATTCTTCCAATAACCTTATCCTGGTACAATTCCCAAAATTCAATCTTTCCACACATCTCTACTCCTTTGTTCCTATTTTCTCCCATTGGTGGAACAGCCTTCCAGAGGCTGTTCAATCACACTGTTCCTCCAAGGGCTTCAAGCAAGTGGTGCACTTCCATCTTATTTCATCACCCATCTCTACCTGCGATCTTATCGACTCCAATATCTCAATCTAAGCCAACCAACTTGCAGGTTACTGTGTTTCCTCATCTGTTGTCTCTTGTTTGTTCCTTTCCATGCTTGTTGTGTCCAAATGTGGCCCCACTTCCCCACTATCAATACATTGCCGTTCGACCATCACCTCACTCTTCCATGAGTCTCGATCTTGTAGAAAAAAAACACCCAATGGGGGTAGGAAAATGTATTTTTCCACTGGGCCTAATTACCCTCTCCTGCACAGTGGTCTTGGGAAGAGGTTTCCTTGTTTCAGGACGAGGTGAAGGTTTTGCCAGTTTTTCCTCTTCTTCTTTTTCTCTGTAGCCCTTCACATTTAGTGGCTCTCAGCCTTGTTTGGGGCGATTTTCATTCAAGGATAGAGAAAATATAAAATTTCTGAGATGGGATATTAGCCACTCCTGCTTTATTAGTTTTCAACTCAATTATTGCAAATTTAACTTTATTCCTAATCAGATCTGTCTTGTATTTTCCTAACAAATATCTATCACCATTTCGTCATTAAACAAGGGGATATGGTTGAGGTTGTTCCCAATTGCCATTCCCAGCCAGGAAAAGCCCAACTAATGGGTTTACATGCTGCCAAACATTGATCAAGTCAAGCAGAGTTCTTCCATCAAGCTGAATGTTCCTCCATCACACAAATATAAGATGGTGACCCAGCACCTACCTGCAACCTGAAGTGGGGGGAGGGGTGCATACAGCTACTACCATCCCAGGCAAGGGTATACATGGAAATTGGGGAGGGAAGGGACACTCAACTCCGCGTGTAGGTCACGTATTGACTCGACTATAGATCTTGTACTCACACTATCCGCGTACCAAGTGCTGACAGAAAACGAGAATGTATTATTATTCCTTAAAATAATGATAATACAAATCTAATACTTGTAAAGTTCGACATAAATTTCTCTGAGATTGGCAAACATGCAAAGCTTTAATTAACAGGATAATGTGAGATGCTCTATGGAGTGTTTTTTGCAGTCAAATGCTACCACACATTCGAAGTATAGCAAAATTTGCATAATGGGTCACACTTCTGGTTCTGGGTTCCTTCACGCTGACAGACTGTCTTCGAAAACCAAGGGTACTTGTTCTAAAATTTTATCTAACAGTTTTTGTTAATTAATTAATTATTGGTGTTACCTTATTGATGTAATGTACTTGCACATCTTTGCGTGCATTTTTTGGAGTGCGAAATGCAAATGGGTTTGTGTGTCCTGTTTCGTGGGCCTCATTCAGGTCCTTTCCGATTCCTCCATTCCCTTTCTTGTTGCCCCATTGCCCCACTGTTAATGTGTTGCCTTTTCCCTTTGTTGCGTCCTTTTTCCAAAAGCCTCAATCTTGTTGTGAATTTTTATTCAATTTAATGATGATAATTTTTTTTTGCAGTGACCTGCATTTGAGAACAAAAATTTCAAAGATAAATCTCCATGTTGTAACAATGCCACTAAAATATGACAAAAAAAAACAAACAACTGCTTGGCTAATGTGACCAGTTTTGCTTCACGAAAATATTGAACGTATAAAACAGGATTTCTAATTGTCGACAGATTTTTCATTTTTGTTTACTTGATAAAAAGGGAAAAGAAGACTCCAAGGGAGAGTCAAAATGTCAGGTCCCACACGAGGGTTAAGAGATTGTATTACTGTCATAAATTGGTTATCCATTATCCTTGGTATGTGTCCACTGTCCAGGCCAGTTCAAAAGCACTGTTTTGATTATATATACATATATATATATATATATACATACATACATATATCCATCCATCCATTGGGACCATACTCTGTGCAGAGCGTTGGTGCTGCCTAAGCAGTCTCCTTGGCTATTGGGCACCATCCTGGACGGGTCGCCACTCCGACACAGTGTACCAGCATGCTGGCACACATTTTGCCGACCTCGGAAGGATGACAGGTCGAGTTAACCCCACCTGGTATTAATTCAACAGCTAGCGGGTTGAACTAGACCTTGGAATTCCAAGCTCACCACCAAACAATTAGCCAACACCAGCTATACAATTATACATATATATACATATTATACATAATACCATATATATCATATACATACACATACATACCATCATAATATATATATATATATAATATATATATATATATACTATACATAACATACATACACATATATATATATTATATATATATATATATATATATATATTATACATAACATACATACACATATATATACTATTATATATATATATATATATATATAATATAATATATATATATATATATATATACGCATATACTACACATACATAGACATTATATGTAGTGGGTCTATGTATGTGTATGTATAATACATAATATACTACATAACATACATATACATATATATACATTTATATATATATATATATATATAATTCATACATACACACACATATATATATATATATATAATATCTCTTTTTTTTCTTTGGCTGAACAATTGAACTGGCCAACGCTCCCGCCACAAGCACACCGTCTCTTTTGACGCTGGTCCAGACAACTCCTTCTCCTCCGGCGGGAGGGCTTCATTCTGCACTCGCCTCCTGATTGGACGGTTGCGTCGCGCGATTCGCTCGTCGCCCCCGTGATTGGCCGAAAAGGGTGCCAAGTCCGCTGATTGGACCAGGGGGCGTGGCGGCCGTCACGGCGGACCACCCCTCAAACAAGGGGAGTAACATTGTCCTGCGTGGGCTGCGCTTAT
>CM068952.1:121491471-121501561 GCA_035128595.1 Eptatretus atami | reverse complement strand
AAAAATGTAAAAGAAAACCCTGACTATCAAAAATAACTCCACAGCACATGAACATTTAATTCCCATTAGACTAGGGATGGGACCCTAACTAGAAACACGTGCTTACTGATATAACTGTTCTATAAGGACCTGAATGTTGAGTGCAGTAAGCTTCCAAATTCGTAACAATATTTTATATATATATCAGTGGGGGAGAACAAGTATTTGATACACTGCCGATTTTGCAGGTTTTCCCACTTACAAAGCACGTAGAGTCTGTAATTTTTATCATAGGTACACTTCAACTGTGAAAGACGGAATCTAAAATAAAATCCTGAAAATCACATTGTATGATTTTAAAATAATTAATTTACTTTTATTGCATTGAAATAAGTATTTTGATCACCGACCAACCAGTAAGAATTCCGGCTCTCACAGACACCTGTTAGTTTTATGTTGAAGAAGCCCTCCCATTCTCCACTCATTACCTGTATTAACTGCACTGTTTGAACTCGTTATCTGCATAAAAGACAGCTGTCCACACTCAATCAACCAGACTCCAACTCTCCACAATGGGCAAGACCAGAGAGCTGTCTAAGGACATCAGGGCCAAAATTGTAGACTTGCACAAGGCTGGGATGGGCTACAGGACAATAGGCAAGCAGCTTGGTGAGAAGGCAACAACTGTTGGCGCAATTATTAGAAAATGGAAAAAGTTCAAGATAACAGTCAATCTCCCTCGGTCTGGGGCTCCATGCAAGATCTTACCTCTGTGGAGCCTCAATGATCATGAGAAAGGTGAGGGATCAGCCCAGAACTACACGGCAGGACCTAGTCAATGACCTGAAGAGAGCTGGGACCACAGTATCAAAGAAACCATAAGTAACACACTACGCTGTCATGGATTAAAATCCTGCAGCGCACGCAAGGTCCCTCTGCTCAGCCAGCCATATCCAGGCCTGTCTGAAGTTTGCCAATGACCATCTGGATGATCCAGAGGAGGAATGGGAGAAGGTCATGTGGTCTGATGAGACCAAAATAGAGCTTTTGGTTTAAACTCCACTCGCCGTGTTTGGAGGAAGAAGAAGGATGAGTGCAACCCCAAGAACACCATCCCAACCGTGAAGCATGGAGGTGGAAACATCATTCTTCGGGGATGCTTTTCTGCAAAGGGGACAGGACGACTGCACCGTATTGAGGGAGGATGGCTGGGGCCATGTGTCGCGAGATCTTGGCCAACAACCTCCTTCCCTCAACAAGAGCATTGAAGATGGGGTGTGGCTGGGTCTTCCAGCATGACAACGACCCGAAACACACAGCCAGGGCAACTAAGGAGTGGCTCCGTAAGAAGCATCTCAAGGTCCTGGAGTGGCCTAGCCAGTCTCCAGACCTGAACGCAATAGAAAATCTTTAGAGGGAGCTGAAAGTCTGTGTTGCCCAGCGACAGCCCCGAAACCTGAAGGATCTGGAGAATATCTGTATGGAGGAGTGGCCAAAATCCCTGCTGCAGTCTGTGCAAACCTGGTTAAGAACTACAGGAAACGTCTGATCTCTGTAATTGCAAACAAAGGTTTCTGTAGCAAATATTAAGTTCTGTTTTTCTGATGTATCAAATACTTATTTCATGCAATAAAATGCAATTAATTACTTAAAATCATACAATGTGATTTTCAGGATTTTTGTTTTAGATTCCGTCTTTCACAGTTGAAGTGTACCTATGATAAAAATTACAGACCTCTACGTGCTTTGTAAGTGGGAAAACCTTAAAAATCGGCAGTGTATCAAATACTTGTTCTCCCACTGTACATATACATATATATATAATATATATATATCTTCTTCTTCTTCTTCTTCTTTCGGCTGCTCCCGTTAGGGGTCGCCACAGCGGATCATCCGTATGATCCGCATAGTGATTTGGCACATGTTTTACGCCGGATGCCCTTCCTGACGCAACCCTGGTCGCCTCTTACGACACAGGGATATGGTACACCTATTTTAACCGGGGTATACACCGGCCCAGTACACTGGTACTCATTTCGCCGACCTCGGAAGGATGACAGGCTGAGTCAACCCCCTGGGTATTAATTCAGTGGCCAACGGGGCTTGAACTCAGGACCTTTTGGATCCCAAGCCGCTGCCCTAACCACTGCGCCAACACCAGGCACATATATATATATATATATATATATATATATATATATTATATATATATTATACATACATACATACACACACACACAAATAAAATAAATGCCTGGTGTTGGCTTAATGGTTGGGGTGGTGGGCTTGGGATCCAAGGATGCAGAGTTCTAAATTCCACTTAGCTGTTGAATTAATACCAGGTGGGGTTGACTCTGCCTGTCATCCTTCTGAGGTTGGCAAAATGAGTGCCATCTTGCTGGTATCTTGTGTCAAGAGTGGTGACCTGTCTCGGAATGTGCCCAATAGCTGAGGAGACGACTTCGATAGCACCAATGCTCTGCACAGTGTGGTCCCAATGGATGTACGTGTATATTATATATATATATATATATATATTATATATATTATATATATATATATATATATATATATATATATACATGTTGCAAAGCATGGTGTGCATTCCGCTGTCTGTCTCCTGTTTTTGGTGGCTGCTTTCTGCACTGTTTGAAAAACTACTGATTGGTTGTTTTACATTTTCACTAACTGTTGTTTTGCATAAATTGCTGAGGCTGCATCCTTTATAACTTTGATGGTTGATGGTTCGTGGATTGCATAATGGAAAATAAAATAACTGAAATTTGAATTGGAAATTCCTGAATTAATCAGTTAAAGCACAGATATAAACATAGTGCCACAAAGGAAACGAGTGAAGTCGATGGCGTGCCATCGCAGATCTCTCCACTTCCCACCAAAAGCGAAGTTGAAAGAATGCAAAAAGTTCCACCAGGAATGACCCAATCTCAAATTTTAGGTTTAAATTTGTTTTTGTTTTTTACATTTTTCATGTGTCTCCCCATGTGGATTGCATATACAAATTTTCATTAAAAAATTTGCCCATGAATGCATTTTTCGGTATTTGACCTTCTGACCCCATCCTCGGGGGCTGGGCCAAAATGACACTGCTCTTGCACATTTTTGTAAGTTTGGTGAATTTCTGCCCAACCGTTTCGGAGATAGCATGATGGACGGGCAGAGAGACAGACAGACAGAGCAGATTACAATGTACCACCCCCCGTTTTTGTTTTTTTCAAAAAGCATGGAGATAATAATCAAACATTCATAGTTCCAACTTAATTACTGAAGATCACAACATCAGTGAGGATTCTTAGCAGCAGAGCCTGCAAAATGCATTACTTGCTGAGCAGACCTGAGTGTGTTTTGAACAATACCTGCGGTTGACTGACGTTAGTTACTTGCCAAACCGGTAAAAGTTTTTCACATGGTTTCACAAATAGCCTAAAGGCAAGATTTGCACACATGGCCTTATGATTCTGTATTAAAATGATATCTTGGGATGTTAATGGATCTAACAGGTTTGTGAGAATTTTATCATGTCTACAAGCACTCGTTCATAAAACGTACAATGGCATCATTCTGTTTACCAATAAAAATTATATATCTGGAGTGCATATAATTAGCCCGTCCCCCACGCAGTGAGAGACGGGGTTTTGTAATCACTTATGTGTGTGTGTGTGTGTGTGTGTGTGTGTGTGTGTGTGTGTGTGTGTGTGTGTGTGTGTGTGCTGTCTGTCTGTGAGTCTGTCTGGGCCATAACATTTTTACCATTTGAGCTTTTGTCATCAAATTTTCAACAAAGCTTTATTAGGAGAACATGAAAAAGACAAATTAATAAACTGGTCAAAAGGTCAAAGGTCCGCGTCATATTAAATCGTCAATTTTCATCAAATTGACCTGAAATTTTAAGAATTTGCATATTGGGTCACTGAATTGGTTCACTAATCAAAAGCTAGAAGCCGATTATTTTTTAGATCAAAAGATCAAAGGTCAAGGTTGCATAAAATCATCAATTTTCATCTGATTGACTTGTAATTTGAGTAGGGCTTGCATATTGGGTCACAGAAACCGATTGCTTTTGAAGTCAAAATGTCAAGGTCACCTAAAATCGTCAGATCTTTTATATGTTATTTTTAGCTATTTTCATCATGTTTGGCATATGGAAGAAGAAGTCTGAATACAAAGCAGACACGGACGGGCTTTACATTTTCACATGCTTTCGAGTTTTGAATATGTTATGATGACCGCCCACTTTTTTCTTAAAAGCCTTATATTTGAATATCGAGGTTATCCATTCTTGTTCTTTTACAGGATGTGTTCCTCATTTATAGAAGGTAGCAATGCTAATGCTAAATGTGTTAATGATGGTGAGGCAGAGATTCAAACAAGTTCACTGCGTCCAGTAACCCACCTCTCACAGCCGAGTCAAATGGGTAGAAGAAAGCCACCAGGAGGTTGATAAGCACAGCGAGGTTAAAGGATATGCTGCTCCAGAGAGTGATGTTACGTGAGCACCAAAAGAGCACAGGCTGAGCTTTGAAAGAATTGATATGGAAATGTTATTAAAGGACTAATGTACAGAATTTGATGTAAATTATTCAAGGAGGGTCTCGCAGACATTCCAGTTGGATTTAAAAAGAATACAAAAGTGTCAAAAAAAAGCCCACACACAAAAAGAAAGGAAGGAAATTAATACATTTTATCAATATGAAAAGGACAAATTATTTTTTTAAATTAGAAATTTCCATTTTAACCCCAGTTAAGTTATTGAATAAAAACTTTTCCAGTTAAAAAAAAAGAAACAAGAATGACTGTAACCAAAATACCTTTATGTTGATAAGGAACATTGCCCAAGTTAAGTTCCTTTGTCCCTGTACATTAAGACAGGCAATTCTGAAATTACAATAATCCTGTTAAACAACTTGAGCATAACATTAAAAATAAGATAAAAAAAACTACCGACTCCAAGGACAAAACCAAAACCCCTCCACCATGTCCGGTGTGATCACCTGCACCAACCTCGCAGCTTCTTCTGCCAGACCATCTCTGTGAAGAGAAACTCTGCACTCTGGAAGAAACCGTTGATTTTACTTCCCTGCTCATCGCGTTCAGTTGTGTAATACACTCGCTGTTTCGACTCGCTTGTAAGGAACTCACAGATGCTTGGAACAGGAAACACGATCTGCTCCATTGAGCGATCTTGCCTCACAATCTTTAAAGAAAAGTAAAAATGATCACACGAGAATAAATTCTTCATTGCAATAATCAATTTACACGAGAATAAATTCTTCATTACAATAATCAATTTACACCAGAATAAATTCTTCATTGCAATAATCAATTTCACGGTTTTCACAATTTTGTAAAATTCAACTTGTAAAAGTTACCATTTTTGCTCATGTTGGAATCTCAGATTTAAGGTTTTTTATTTTATTTTATTTAAAGCAGTGAGGCTCATGGAAGAGCAAGGTAGAAATGACAGTGAGAGAAAAATGAAAGGAATTAATGAACAGAACAAGAATACAGGGAGAAGGAGAGAAACACTGAAAGTTGCAAATAAGATGGTTGGGTTCGGAAAGGTTAATGGGGGTAATAAAGAACATGGGTCAGAATTAGGGATGAGAAGAGGTGCCAGTGTACTGCTTGATTGAAGCCTTGGAGGGACGAGTGAGACAGAACAGCCAATGGAAGGTGGTTCCATAAATGGGAGAAGCTAGGATTAAAACAGTTGAGGTGCGCAGTCAGCCTGGATTTGGTAAGTTTAACCAGGATGATGTAACGAGAAGAAGGCATACATCCAGGGGTAGATAGGGAGGGTTGTTGGAATGAGATGGCATAGCGAGCAATATCAGAACATAGATGGTAGAAAACAGAGAGGCCACTGACCTGCCTGCAATATGAGAGCAACAGACTCTGTTCTTCAGCCTCATCACAGTATATTCCAATATTTTTGAGAGCTTGACATTCCGCACAATACAAGAGAGACAGAGAATATACTGGGGCATCAGCCCAGAGTGGAGAGCAGTACTCTTGGATCGACAAAGGATGCCCAGTGTGCGGCTGGCTTTGGAGGCTAGCGTTGCTAATGTGGTCGGCCCAAGAAAGGTCATGGCTGATTGTGAGGTGTAGAAGTTCAAGAGACTGAACCTCTTCCAGTGGATGACCAAGGAAATAGGTAGGTGGGTTCATTTGATTATCCTTCCAGAGTGAAAGGGTGAGTGTCCAATTTTCAAGGATTAAAGGATGTGCTCCATTTGTCAGAGCAGTGTCTAATCATTTCCAGATGAGCAGAGAGAGACATAGCTGCATTTGTCTAGCAGAGGGATCTGGGTACTGTATGACACAATGTGGATTCCTCTGCAAAAAGGAAGAAGGGGTTTTCTAGAGCATGGGAGAAGTCATTTATAGAGATGAGGAACAATATTGGGCCCAAAACACAACCCTGGTGAACTCCTGCCTCCACTGAGAAAGGGGAGGAGAGGATTCCATTGATGGCAGTACATTGACTGTGTGAGTGGAGGTATTCAGAAATCCAGGAATGTAGGCAGCCTTCTATGTCACAGACAGGGTGCTTGGCAAGCAAATCAGAATGCCAGACTGCGTCGAATGCCAGGGATTTGTCCAAGGAGACGGTTCTATCCTCTTGTTTGAGATTGATATCCTCCAACAATTGCTAAGAGTGGAGCAGAAACATGTCCAAAGTTGAGTGTCTGGGACAGAATCCAAACTGATGGCCAGAGATCAAGTTGTTGGGAAAACAGGAAAAACTTGACATTGGAAGCAATGATGGATTCCATGACTTTGCTTGTAAATGGAAACGAGCTCATTTGCCTAAACTTGGTTGCGTCTGTTTTTGTCCCATTCTTGTGTGCGGGAGTGATTGCTGATTTCCAGGCAGAGGGGAGGCAGCCAAAGGAGAAGGATAAACTGAATATGGCAGATGGAGAGGAAGCAAGAATGGAAAAGCAGGATTTGAGAACAAGGTCATTGATACCATCTGGGCCAATTGCTGAAGCACAATCCAGGCCGGACAGAACTTTATCTACGTTTCTGGGTGAGAAGGTCAAAGAGTCCAGTAGACAAGAGGTACATATGGGTAAGATTAAGGCACAACGGGATGGGTTGGATACATGAGATTTGGAGGCAAAGACAGAGATGAGACATTCTGCCTTATCTATGGCAGTCTGCAGTAATGCCATTTGAGGTGAGGGACAGGATAGAGGGTGAGCATACACTGGAGACAGACTTGACAAGGCACCACCATTACTTGGAGGAATGAGACTGGTTAGAGTGCTTAGCCCTGACATTTGTAAGATTATGTTTTCTGGCTTGCCTCAGGATGGACACAAACTTGTTGCAAGCATTACATAATTAATTAAAGTTATACTCAGTCCAGTTAACTTTCCAGGCTGAGAAAGCAAGCAGGTTGACTGCAATTACCTCCCTGTAGCATTCAGTGCATCAGGGTCTAGAGGATGCACAGAAAAGCGACAGAAGGGAAGGATAAATCGGTGTATGAGAGAAAGTGAAGATCCGAGTGGAAGAAGTACTTAAGTCACAAAAAGTACTTACGCAAAATTATTACAGACATGTTACCATACTGTGGATGTTTATTGTTACCATACTGTAGATGGAGTTCCTGGTTCTGACCTTTTTGTGACTTAAGTACTTCTTCCACTTCAGGTCTTCAAGTAGACTTCAAGTAGAAAAAAAAGTGGTTCTGACCTCAATCTGTGCTGTGTGACTTGTGTAATACTCCAAAGCCTCGTCTTCAGCTCCCGCTGTTGGCTTCAGGATTTGCTGCAGCTCTTTGTTGTGCTTTGCCAGCTGTAATTTGTAAGCAGGTCAGGTTTATGTCAAAACATAAGTTGTATGTTTAAGTAAATGTGAACCGGATTCAACAATTTTATGAAAGCTAATGGGTACAAGTAATGAGATTTGACTTTTAAAATGGCAAAAAAATGAGGGCTAAATAAAATGTGTGTGTGTGTGTGTGTGTGTGTGTGTGTGTGTTATAACTTGACAACGGAGGATCTTTACCATCCACAATCTAATGCTGCCAGATGGGACGCACAGTTTAACATTAATCTGATGAACGGTGCACACAATGATGAATCACCCTGCCTGTTAAACACAAGAGTGACAGTTTATAGCTGAGCCGAGATTCAAACCCAGGCTCGAGAGTTTAGAGGCGAGTGTGTGTAGCTCCAGTCTGGGCTATCCAAGTAGCTGCCCTACCCCCCTCCATTCGTGTGTGTGTTTGGTGGAAAATCCACGACACTGTTTCTTAGATATTTATGTTTCTTATGTGTTTCTTTGATTCTTGTGTATTTGTGAAAACTATGGGTTGACTGAGTTGTGGATCTACTGATGTCGGTAATCTACTGATGTGGATCTGTGACCAAAGTTGTGGAACCATTGTTTGGAGAAGTTCTGGGCTGAAAGGATCGAAAACCTCGAGGAAGAATGGTGCCCAGCTGATAATCCATGTGGTTGGGAAAGTGTTTGTTTGTTTGTATGAGTGTGTTTGTATGAGTGTGTGTGTGTGTGTGTGTTTGTTTGTATGAGTGTGTGTGTGTGTGTGTGTGTACTTGCGCATACACACAGACATGCACAACTTGAATATTCAGATGGGAGAGATATCTAGTAAAAAAAATAAATAAATCCGTATCTAAATAATATAGAACTTTTACAGCTTTTTGATGCTGAATTTGTTGCTTAAATGACAAAAATAAGGTTTCATCTCATTTTATTTTGAATAGCATAATCCTGGGTCTATAATCCATGGATTACATAAGATTGTGTTATTTTTAACCAAAGTGCAAGATAAATAAATATCGTTATTTTTTAGATGAATCCACTACACAAGCCAAGTCATGCTGACTTTTTATTGGGTTTTCCAGATATACACTCAGTGCACAAAACATGATGACCACCTTCCAAATATTGAGTTGCACCCCAATTTTGCCCTCAGAACAGCCTCAATTTGTTGGGGCATGCACTCTTCAAGATGTCGAAAGTGTTCCACAGGGATGTTGGCCCACGTTGACTCCAATGCTTCCCACAGTTGTGTCAAGTTGGCCGGTCGTGGATCTCGACTCCGAATAGCTCGTTCCACCTCATCCCACAGATACTCAATTGGATTGAGATCTGGTGACTGGGCTGGTCACTGCAGCAAGCTGAATTTACTGTCATGTTCATGGAACCATTCCTGAACAATCCTAGCCTTGTGGCATGGGGCATTATCCTGCTGAAGAAATCCATTCACAGATGGATACATTGCTGCCGTGAAGAGATGCACCTGATTGGCAATGATGTTCAGTTATCCTGTGGCATTCAAACGTTGCTCCACTTTTATCAAGGGGCCCAATGTGTGCCATGAAAACACACCTCACACCATCACACCACCACCACCACCAGCCTGCATTATTGACGCACGGCATGTTGGATGCATGCACTCACATGGTTTTCTCCAAACCATAGTCCTCCCATAACAGCAGGAACCAGGATTCATCAGACCAGGCAATGTTTTTACAATCATCCAGAGTCCAGTGTTTTCGTTCCTTAGCCCACTGCAACTGCAGGTTCTTGGTTTTGCTGAAAGAAGTGGAACGCTGTGCGGTCGTCATCTACCACACCCCATTCGTGTCAAGGTGCGATGAGTTGTGCGTTCTTTTATGTGTCTTCTGGCACTAATGTTGTACTGGACTGTTAGTTGACTAAATGTAGCCCGTCTGTTGCTCTGCACAATTCATGTCAGTCTCCTTTGGCCTCTTTCATCAATGAGCCGTTTTCGACCACTGGCCTGCCGCTGGCTGGATGTCCTGTGTGTGGTGGACCATGCTTGATGCACATGGGAAATTGTTGAGCGTGAAAAACCCAGCAGCGTTGCAGTTCTTTACACACTCAAACCGGTGCGCCTGGCACCTACAACCATACCCCGTTCAACGGCACTTAAAATGTTTTGTCTTGCCAATTTACCCTCTGAATGGCACACATACACAATCCATGTCTCAATCGTCTCGAGGCTTAAAAATCCTTCTTTAACCTGTCTCCTCCCGTTCATCTACACTGATTGAAGTGGATTTAACAGGTGCAATCAATAAGGGAT
>CM068952.1:121475073-121482573 GCA_035128595.1 Eptatretus atami | reverse complement strand
TTTTATTTAAAGCAGTGAGGCTCATGGAAGAGCAAGGTAGAAATGACAGTGAGAGAAAAATGAAAGGAATTAATGAACAGAACAAGAATACAGGGAGAAGGAGAGAAACACTGAAAGTTGCAAATAAGATGGTTGGGTTGGAAAGGTTAATGGGGGTATAAAGAACATGGGTCAGAATTAGGGATGAGAAGAGGTGCCAGTGTACTGCTTGATTGAAGCCTTGGAGGGACGAGTGAGACAGAACAGCCAATGGAAGGTGGTTCCATAAATGGAGAGCTAGGATTAAAACAGTTGAGGTGCGCAGTCAGCCTGGATTTGGTAAGTTTAACCAGGATGATGTAACGAGAAGAAGGCATACATCCAGGGGTAGATAGGGAGGGTTGTTGGAATGAGATGGCATAGCGAGCAATATCAGAAACATAGATGGTAGAAAACAGAGAGGCCACTGACCTGCCTGCAATATGAGAGCAACAGACTCTGTTCTTCAGCCTCATCACAGTATATTCCAATATTTTTGAGAGCTTGACATTCCGCACAATACAGAGGAAGAGAGAATATACTGGGGCATCAGCCCAGAGTGGAGAGCAGTACTCTTGGATCGACAAAGGATGCCCAGTGTGCGGCTGGTTTGGAGGCTAGCGTTGCTAATGTGGTCGGCCCAAGAAAGGTCATGGCTGATTGTGAGGTGTAGAAGTTCAAGAGATGAACCTCTTCCAGTGGATGACCAAGGAAATAGGTAGGTGGGTTCATTTGATTATCCTTCCAGAGTGAAAGGGTGAGTGTCCAATTTTCAAGGATTAAAGGATGGCTCCATTTGTCAGAGCAGTGTCTAATCATTTCCAGATGAGCAGAGAGAGACATAGCTGCATTTGTCTAGCAGAGGGATCTGGGTACTGTATGACACAATGTGGATTCCTCTGCAAAAAGGAAGAAGGGGTTTTCTAGAGCATGGGAGAAGTCATTTATAGAGATAGGAACAATATTGGCCCAAAACACAACCCTGGTGAACTCCTGCCTCCACTGAGAAAGGGGAGGAGAGGATTCCATTGATGGCAGTACATTGACTGTGTGAGTGGAGGTATTCAGAAATCCAGGAATGTAGGCAGCCTTCTATGTCACAGACAGGTGCGTGGCAAGCAAATCAGAATGCCAGACTGCGTCGAATGCCAGGGATTGTCCAAGGAGACGGTTCTATCCTCTTGTTTGAGATTGATATCCTCCAAACAATTGCTAAGAGTGGAGCAGAAACATGTCCAAAGTTGAGTGTCTGGACAGAATCCAAACTGATGGCCAGAGATCAAGTTGTTGGGAAAACAGGAAAAACTTGACATTGGAAGCAATGATGGTTCCATGACTTTGCTTGTAAATGGAAACGAGCTCATTTGCCTAAACTTGGTTGCGTCTGTTTTTGTCCCATTCTTGTGTGCGGGAGTGATTGCTGATTTCCAGGCAGAGGGGAGGCAGCCAAAGGAGAAGGATAAACTGAATATGGCAGATGGAGAGGAAGCAAGAATGGAAAAGCAGATTTGAGAACAAGGTCATTGATACCATCTGGGCCAATTGCTGAAGCACAATCCAGGCGGACAGAACTTTATCTACGTTTCTGGGTGAGAAGGTCAAAGAGTCCAGTGACAAGAGTACATATGGTAAGATTAAGGCACAACGGGATGGGTTGGATACATGAGATTTGGAGGCAAAGACAGAGATGAGACATTCTGCCTTATCTATGGCAGTCTGCAGTAATGCCATTTGAGGTGAGGGACAGGATAGAGGGTGAGCATACACTGGAGACAGACTTGACAAGGCACCACCATTACTTGGAGGAATGAGACTGGTTAGAGTGCTTAGCCCTGACATTTGTAAGATTATGTTTTCTGGCTTGCCTCAGGATGGACAAAACTTGTTGCAAGCATTACATAATTAATTAAAGTTATACTCAGTCCAGTTAACTTTCCAGGCTGAGAAAGCAAGCAGGTTGACTGCAATTACCTCCCTGTAGCATTCAGTGCATCAGGGTCTAGAGGATGCACAGAAAAGCGACAGAAGGGAAGGATAAATCGGTGTATGAGAGAAGTGAAGATCCGAGTGGAAGAAGTACTTAAGTCACAAAAAGTACTTACGCAAAATTATTACAGACATGTTACCATACTGTGGATGTTTATTTTACCATACTGTAGATGGAGTTCCTGGTTCTGACCTTTTTGTGACTTAAGTACTTCTTCCACTTCAGGTCTTCAAGTAGACTTCAAGTAGAAAAAAAGTGGTTCTGACCTCAATCTGTGCTGTGTGACTTGTGTAATACTCCAAAGCCTCGTCTTCAGCTCCCGCTGTTGGCTTCAGGATTTGCTGCAGCTCTTTGTTGTGCTTTGCCAGCTGTAATTTGTAAGCAGGTCAGGTTTATGTCAAAACATAAGTTGTATGTTTAAGTAAATGTGAACCGGATTCAACAATTTTATGAAAGCTAATGGGTACAAGTAATGAGATTTGACTTTTAAAATGGCAAAAAAATGAGGGCTAAATAAATGTGTGTGTGTGTGTTGTGTGGTGTGTGTGTGTTATACTTGCAACGGAGGATCTTTACCATCCACAATCTAATGCTGCCAGATGGGACGCACAGTTTAACATTAATCTGATGAACGGTGCACACAATGATGAATCACCCTGCCTGTTAAACACAAGAGTGACAGTTTATAGCTGAGCCGAGATTCAAACCCAGGCTCGAGAGTTTAGAGGCGAGTGTGTGTAGCTCCAGTCTGGCTATCCAGTTAGCTGCCCTACCCCCTCCATTCGTGTGTGTGTTTGGTGGAAAATCCACGACACTGTTTCTTAGATATTTATGTTTCTTATGTGTTTCTTTGATTCTTGTGTATTTGTGAAAACTATGGGTTGACTGAGTTGTGGATCTACTGATGTCGGTAATCTACTGATGTGGATCTGTGACCAAAGTTGTGGAACCATTGTTTGGAGAAGTTCTGGGCTGAAAGGATCGAAAACCTCGAGGAAGAATGGTGCCCAGCTGATAATCCATGTGGTGGGAAAGTGTTTGTTGTTTGTATGAGTGTGTTTGTATGAGTGTGTGTGTGTGTGTTTGTTTGTATGAGTGTGTGTGTGTGTGTGTGTGTGTACTTGCGCATACACACAGACATGCACAACTTGAATATTCAGATGGGAAGATATCTAGTAAAAAAAAAAAAAAAATCCGTATCTAAATAATATAGAACTTTTACAGCTTTTTGATGCTGAATTTGTTGCTTAAATGAAAAAATAAGGTTTCATCTCATTTTATTTTGAATAGCATAATCCTGGGTCTATGATCCATGGATTACATAAGATTGTGTTATTTTTAACCAAAGTGCAAGATAAATAAATATCGTTATTTTTTAGATGAATCCACTACACAAGCCAAGTCATGCTGACTTTTTATTGGGTTTTCCAGATATACACTCAGTGCACAAAACATGATGACCACCTTCCAAATATTGAGTTGCACCCCAATTTGCCCTCAGAACAGCCTCAATTTGTTGGGCATGCACTCTTCAAGATGTCGAAAGTGTTCCACAGGGATGTTGGCCCACGTTGACTCCAATGCTTCCCACAGTTGTGTCAAGTTGGCCGGTCGTGGATCTCGACTCCGAATAGCTCGTTCCACCTCATCCCACAGATACTCAATTGGATTGAGATCTGGTGACTGGGCTGGTCACTGCAGCAAGCTGAATTTACTGTCATGTTCATGGAACCATTCCTGAACAATCCTAGCCTTGTGGCATGGGGCATTATCCTGCTGAAGAAATCCATTCACAGATGGATACATTGCTGCCGTGAAGAGATGCACCTGATTGGCAATGATGTTCAGTTATCCTGTGGCATTCAAACGTTGCTCCACTTTTATCAAGGGGCCCAATGTGTGCCATGAAAACACACCTCACACCATCACACCACCACCACCACCAGCCTGCATTATTGACGCACGGCATGTTGGATGCATGCACTCACATGGTTTTCTCCAAACCATAGTCCTCCATAACAGCAGGAACCAGGATTCATCAGACCAGGCAATGTTTTTACAATCATCCAGAGTCCAGTGTTTTCGTTCCTTAGCCCACTGCAACTGCAGGTTCTTGGTTTTGCTGAAAGAAGTGGAACGCTGTGCGGTCGTCATCTACCACACCCATTCGTGTCAAGGTGCGATGAGTTGTGCGTTCTTTTATGTGTCTTCTGGCACTAATGTTGTACTGGACTGTTAGTTGACTAAATGTAGCCCGTCTGTTGCTCTGCAAATCGTCTGTCACTAGTGCACTTGGCGGTTCCTCCATTTCCCCTTATCCGGGGGCGCCTCTCCTTATCCGTTACAATTTCCAGTGCACATGCTACTGTTTCACATGCTGCGTGGCTGGATGTCCTGTTTTGACCATGCTTGATGCACATGGAAATGTTACTAAAACCCAGCAGCTTGCAGTTCTTTACACACTCAAACCGGTGCGCCTGGCACCTACAACCATACCCGTTCAACGCACTTAAAATGTTTGTCTTGCCAATTTACCCTCTGAATGGCAACATACACAATCCATGTCTCAATCGTCTCGAGGCTTAAAAATCCTTCTTTAACCTGTCTCCTCCCGTTCATCTACACTGTGAAGTGGATTTAACAGGTGCAATCAATAAGGGATCATAGCTTTCACCTGGATTCACCTGATCAGTCTATTTCATGAAAGAGCAGGTGTTCCTCATGTTTTGTGCACCGAGTGTATATTCATCCTGTTTTATATTCAGCTGTTGCAATGTGATAGACGTTGATGTATCCAAAGTTGCTAATCATTTCACTACTTGATCTATTTGCACATTTCATTTGTACCAACACTTCTTGACTGCTATTTCGCAAACCCTCGACTGTTTTATAGTGTAGTTTTCCAGATATTTCATACATTTCCAGATATAAACACAGAACTTCATTTGGTTTATTTAGCTGTTGTGAAACACTTGCAAAAATAAACCTTTGACAGTGATCCAATTTTTAAATTCGCCAGGGAACTGCCAAAAAGTTGACTTTTGCAATAAAAACAACAACAATATATATATATATATATATATATATATATATATATATATATATATATATATATATATATCACAAGGTTTCTAACACAACCACAAGACAGTGAAAGATGGTCACCTAAAACGTGCCCCTTTATAGATGAGAAGGCATTCTGTCAGATGAAATTTTATTGCCCTTAAAAAAAGGTCAGACATGAATACATTATTGTTGTCCAACCCTGTCAGTCTTGATATGGATTCTGGCATTATTAACTAAAATTTCACTCGTAAGTCCTATTTTCTGAAAAATCTTCCTTCTTTTAAAGTACATTGAGATGATGCTTCTACATGAAAAGCACGACATAAAAAAATTGATTGACTTATGTTTCTTTTGATTGAATATCTGCATTCAAACCTGGAACTTACCGATACAGCTGCATTATTAAACTTTTCAGTTTCATCACAAAACCAACGATGTGTAAATGACTCTCAAAACAGTTCAGTAAATTCTTCTAATAATTGTCAGCGTGACTGACCTGGTGAGCAAGGATGTAAATGTTATGGCCAACATCATGTGGAGATACTCCTTCTCATCGCCACCTGCAACTCTCTCCTCCCCTTGCTCGTAGGCTCTCTAATCAACTCCACCTGTGCAGGGAAGAAGCAATTTAGTATTGGAACTACAGTTTAGGTTCAGAATGAAACAACCCTTAAAAATCTTTGACTAACATTTCAGTTAATTATGTAACCATCCAAAAAAGGCTTTCAAATGTTTCCACTACTATATAACTCAGCACTATCCCAGCTGATACCCAACTGTATTATCTAGTTAATATGCTCCAATGGACAATGCTCATCCAGACTATGCATCCTCCCTATAATGGTAATCATACTATAATGGAGCAAATGTTTGTGTGTTTGTCTGTCCAGCATCTCTCCACATATTGGTGGCCAGATTAAGCTGAAACTTTAATGATGTTCTCTACAAAGTATAAGGAAGAGAATAGATGTGTCTAAGTTTTTAAGTATTTTCTTCATTTCTAAATATTTTTCATGGTGTATCTAATTTGTGTTTAAATTTCGATTTTTTAATTTTTCTAAAATTCAGATCAATTTTTCTTTTTTTTCAAAAATGATAAATGACCACACTGTGGTCACAACCTGTGATACAAAAACAACTTTAATTCGACACAAAAAGTTGATGGGAAAACTTTGAAAAAGAACACATAATTGAGGAGATGACTGACCAAGTGGTGTACAGTTATCATAATCAGTGAAGTAGATTTTACTCAGGTGTGGCAGAAGAAACAAAAAACGCATGCGGTGGACTGCATCTTCAGGAACACGTGATTGAAACAAACCCGATGAAAATCGGAAGATTTTAAACAAAATTACTCCAGGAACGGTTTTAGGGAGTAATGTGTATCATACGCGTGCAATGCATGCTGTTGGGTTCGATTATAGCTAATTGATAATTTTATTTGACATATGATTAGATTTTTGGGGGGTCTCTTATTTGGGTTTTGGGGTCTCAAACCCACTCCGTGGGAGTACCTCCTGTGCAGCTTCCCTTCGCAGGGCAGCTCACCGGATGATGGGATTGGAGCAAAGCCTTCGGGACCCCAATCTTTGATGATAGGAGGGAAACCACGGGGTAGCATTCGCCGGTCAGATTGCGGAGAGTGGTGCTGAGGTGTCGTCCACCAGACGGCGGTCTCCTTGGGTTAAACTGAGGCGGTCCCTTCGGGTGGATGCCTGGAATGTCCTATCCCAAAGAGAGGATGATCACCTGTCTCTGTTATCATCTGAGCTCAAGCGTTTGGACATGGGTATTGCAGCACTCTCTGGGGTTCGGAGACCGGATTGCGGTGAGATCATGGTGGGTGGTTCACCGACTATTGGTCTGGTCGGTCTGATGGTTACCATTCCAAGGAGTTGCTGTAGCTGTGTCCAATAAGCTGACTCCAATGATAATTGAGGTAACACCGGTTAACGAGCGTATTATGAGACTAAGGATTCGTCACTCCTTAGGTGTCATTTCCCTGGTCTCTGTTTATGCTCCGACTGAGGCGAGTGATCTCACCGTGAGGATGCATTCTACGCCACGCTCGAGTCTGTGGTTGATCAGTGCCCAGACGAGATACACTTCTAGTCTTGGGGGATTCAATGCCGACTGGAACTGAAAGGGGTGGTTAGAGATGTGTGTTGGTCCCATGGGTCAGGAACTATGAACCAGAATAGCACTAAGTTTCCTCCTTGACTTTGCAAGAAGTCATGGACTTAGGGTGGCCGGTTCATGGTTTCAGCGCCCGCAAGCTCATCGCTGGACATGGTATTCCAACGCTGGCAGTGTGGCAAAGGAGATTGACCAGGTCCTCGTTGATGGTCGCTGGAGGATTATCCAGAACTGCAGGGTCTACCGGAGTGCTCAGTTCCTCAATATTGACCACCGGCTTGTTGTAGCAACTC
>CM068952.1:121463758-121474867 GCA_035128595.1 Eptatretus atami | reverse complement strand
GAAATGAGAGAGATTATGCCTGGTGTTGGCTTAATGGTTGGGTGGTGGGCTTGGGATCCAAGGATGCAGAGTTCTAATTCCACTTAGCTGTTGAATTAATACCAGGTGGGGTTGACTCTGCTGTCATCCTTCTGAGGTTGGCAAATGAGGTGCATCTTGCTGTATTTGTGTCAAGAGTGGTGACTGTCGGGAATGTGCCCAATAGCTTGAGGAGACGACTTCGATAGCACCAATGCTCTGCACAGTGTGGTCCCAATGGATGTACGTGTATATATATTATATATATATATTATATATATATATATGTATGTATATATTATATATATATATTAATATATATATACATGTTGCAAGCATGGTGTGCATTCCGCTGTCTGTCTCCTGTTTTTGGTGGTGCTCTTTCTGCACTGTTTGAAAAACTACTGATTGGTTGTTTTACATTTTCACTAACTGTTGTTTTGCATAAATTGCTGAAGCTGCATCCTTTATAACTTTGATGGTTGATGGTTCGTGGATTGCATAATGGAAAATAAATAACTGAAATTTGAATTGGAAATTCTCTGAATAATCAGTTAAAGACAGATATAAACATAGTGCACAAAGGAAACGAGTGAAGTCGATGGCGTGCATCGCAGATCTCTCCACTTCCCACAAAAGCGAAGTTGAAAGAATGCAAAAAGTTCCACCAGGAATGACCAATCTCAAATTTTAGGTTTAAATTTGTTTTTGTTTTTTACATTTTTCATGTGTCTCCCCATGTGGATTGCATATACAATTTTCATTAAAAAATTTGCCCATGAATGCATTTTTCGGTATTTGACCTTCTGACCATCCTCGGGGCTGGGCCAAAATGACACTGCTCTTGCACATTTTGTAGAGTTTGGTGATTTCTGCCCAACCGTTTCGGAGAGCTAGTAGGATGGACGGGCAGAGAGACAGACAGACAGAGCAGATTAAATGTACCACCCCGCGTTTTTGTTTTTTTCAAAAAGCATGGAGATAATAATCAAACACATAGTTCCAACTTAATTACTGAGATAAACATCAGTGAGGATTCTTAGCAGCAGAGCCTGCAAATGCATTACTTGCTGAGCAGACTGAGTGTGTTTTGACAATACCTGCGGTTGACTGACGTTAGTTACTTGCCAAACCGGTAAGATGTTTTTCACATGGTTTCACAAATAGCCTAAAGGCAAGATTTGCACACATGGCTTATGTTCTGTATAAAATGATATCTTGGATGTTAATGATCTAACAGGTTTGTGAGAATTTTATATGTCTACAAGCACTCGTTCATAAAACGTACAATGGCATCATTCTGTTTACCAATAAAATTATATATCTGGAGTGCATATAATTAGCCCGTCCCACAGCGTGAGAGACGGGTTTTGTAATCACTTATGTGTGTGTGTGTGTGTGTGTGTGTGTGTGTGTGTGTGTGTGTGTGTGTGTTGTGTGTCTGTGCTGTGAGTCTGTCTGGGCATAACATTTTTCCATTTGAGCTTTTGTCATCAAATTTTCAAACAAAGCTTTATTAGGAGAACATGAAAAAGACAAATTAATAAACTGGTCAAAAGGTCAAAGTCGCGCGTCATATTAATCGTCAATTTTTCATCAAATTGACCTGAAATTTTAAGAATTTGCATATTGGGTCACTGAATTGGTTCACTAATCAAAAGCTAGAAGCCGATTATTTTTAGATCAAAAGATCAAAGGTCAAGGTTGCATAAATCATCAATTTTCATCTGATTGACTTGTAATTTGAGTAGGGCTTGCATATTGGGTCACAGAAACCGATTGCTTTTGAAGTCAATGTCAAGCACTAAATCGTCAGATCTTTTATATGTTATTTTTAGCTTTTTCATCATGTTTGGCATATGGAAGAAGAAGTCTGAATACAAAGAGACACGGACGGGCTTTACATTTTCACATGCTTTCGAGTTTTGAATATGTTATGATGACGCCCACTTTTTCTTAAAAGCCTTATATTTGAATATCGAGGTTATCCATCTTGTTCTTTTACAGGATGTGTTCCTCATTTATAGAAGGTAGCAATGCTATGCTAATGTGTTAATGATGGTGAGGCAGAGATTCAAACAAGTTCACTGCGTCCAGTAACCCACCTCTCACAGCCGAGTCAAATGGGTAGAAGAAAGCCAGGAGTTGATAAGGCACAGCGAGGTTAAAGGATATGCTGCTCCAGAGAGTGATGTTACGTGAGCACAAAAGAGCACAGGCTGAGCTTTGAAAGAATTGATATGGAATGTTATTAAAGGACTAATGTACAGAATTTGATGTAAATTATTCAAGGAGGGTCTCGCAGACATTCCAGTTGGATAAAAAAGAATACAAAAGTGTCAAAAAGCCACACACAAAAAGAAAGGAAGGAAATTATAATTTTATAAATATGAAAAGGACAAATTATTTTTTTAAATTAGAAATTTCCATTTAACCCAGTTAAGTTATTGAATAAAAACTTTTCCAGTTAAAAAAAAGAAAACAAGAATGACTGTACCAAAATACCTTTATGTTGATAAGGAACATTGCCCAGTTAAGTTCCTTTGTCCTGTACATTAAGACAGGCAATTCTGAAATTAACATAATCCTGTTAAACAACTTGAGCATACATTAAAAATAAGATAAAAAAACTACCGACTCCAAGGACAAAACTAAAACCCTCACATGTCGGTGTGATCACCTGCACCACCTCGCAGCTTCTTCTGCCAGACCATCTCTGTGAAGAGAAATCTGCACTCTGGAGAAACCGTTGATTTTACTTCCCTGCTCATGCGCGTTCAGTTGTGTAATACACTCGCTGTTTTCGACTCGCTTGTAAGGAACTCACAGATGCTTGGAACAGGAAACACGATCTGCTTCCATTGAGCGATCTTGCCTCACAATTTTAAAGAAAAGTAAAAATGAATCACACCAGAATAAATTCTTTCATTACAAATAATCAATTTACACCAGAATAAATTCTTCATTGCAATAATCAATTTCACGGTTTTCACAATTTTGTAAAATTCACTTGTAAAAGTTACCATTTTTGCTCATGTTGGAATCTCAGATTTAAGGTTTTTTATTTTATTTTATTTAAAGCAGTGAGGCTCATGAAGAGCAAGGTAGAAATGACAGTGAGAGAAAAATGAAGGAATTAATGAACAGAACAAGAAACAGGGAGAAGGAGAGAAACACTGAAAGTTGCAAATAAGATGGTTGGGTTGGAAAGGTTAATGGGGGTAATAAAGAACATGGGTCAGAATTAGGGATGAGAAGAGGTCATGTAACTGCTTGATTGAAGCTTGGAGGGACGAGTGAGACAGAACGCCAATGGAAGGTGTTCCATAAATGGGAGAAGCTAGGATTAAAACAGTTGAGGTGCGCAGTCAGCCTGGATTTGGTAAGTTTAACCAGGATGATGTAACGAGAAGAAGGCATACATCCAGGGTAGAGATAGGGAGGGTTGGTGGAATGAGATGGCATAGCGAGCAATATCAGAACATAGATGGTAGAAAACAGAGAGGCCACTGACCTGCCTGCAATATGAGAGCAACAGACTCTGTTCTTCAGCCTCATCACGGTATTTTCAATATTTTTGAGAGCTTGACATTCGCAAATACAAGAGAGACAGAGGAATATACTGGGGCATCAGCCCAGAGTGGAGAGCAGTACTCTTGGATGACAAGGATGCCCAGTGTGCGGCTGGCTTTTGGAGGCTAGCGTTGCTAATGTGGTCGGCCCAAGAAAGGTCATGGCTGATTGTGAGGTGTAGAAGTTCAAGAGATGAACTCTTCCAGTGGATGACCAGGAAATAGGTAGGTGGGTTCATTTGATTATCCTTCCAGAGTGAAAGGGTGAGTGTCCAATTTTCAAGGATTAAGGATGTGCTCCATTTGTCAGAGCAGTGTCTAATTTTCAGATGAGCAGAGAGAGACATAGCTGCATTTGTCTAGCAGAGGGATCTGGGTACTGTATGACACAATGTGGATTCCTCTGCAAAAAGGAAGAAGGGGTTTTCTAGAGCATGGGAGAAGTCATTTATAGAGATTAGGAACAATATTGGGCAAAACACAACCCTGGTGAACTCCTGCCTCCACTGAGAAAGGGGAGGAGAGGATTCCATTGATGGCAGTACATTGACTGTGTGAGTGGAGGTATTCAGAAATCCAGGAATGTAGGCAGCCTTCTATGTCAAGACAGGGTGCTGTGCAAGCAAATCAGAATGCCAGACTGCGTCGAATGCCAGGGATTTGTCCAAGGAGACGGTTCTATCCTCTTGTTTGAGATTGATATCCTCCAACAAATTGCTAAGAGTGGAGCAGAAAATGTCAAAAGTTGAGTGTTGGACAGAATCCAAACTGATGGCCAGAGATCAAGTTGTTGGGAAAACAGGAAAAACTTGACATTGGAAGCAATGATGGATTCATGACTTTGCTTGTAATGGAAACGAGCTCATTTGCCTAAACTTGGTTGCGTCTGTTTTTGTCCCATTCTTGTGTGCGGGAGTGATTGCTGATTTCCAGGCAGAGGGGAGGCAGCCAAAGGAGAGGATAAACTGAATATGGCAGATGGAGAGGAAGCAAGAATGGAAAAGCAGGATTTGAGAACAGGTCATTGATACCATCTGGGCCAATTGCTGAAGCACAATCCAGGCGGACAGAACTTTATCTACGTCCTGGGTGAGAAGGTCAGAGTCCAGTAGACAGAGTACATATGGGTAAGATTAGGCACAACGGATGGGTTGGATACATGAGATTTGGAGGCAAAGACAGAGATGGAGACATTCTGCCTTATCTATGGCAGTCTGCAGTAATGCATTTGAGGTGAGGACAGGATAGAGGGTGAGCATACACTGGAGACAGACTTGACAAGGCACCACCATTACTTGGAGGAATGAGACTGGTTAGAGTGCTTAGCCCTGACATTTGTAAGATTATTTTTCTGGCTTGCCTCAGGATGACACAAATTGTTGCAAAGCATTACATAATTAATTAAAGTTATACTCAGTCAGTTAACTTTCCACGGCTGAGAAAGCAAGCAGGTTGACTGCAATTACCTCCCTGTAGCATTCAGTGCATCAGGGTCTAGAGGATGCACAGAAAAGCGACAGAAGGGAAGGATAAATCGGTGTTGAGAGAAGTGAAGATCCGAGTGGAAGAAGTACTTAAGTCACAAAAGTACTTACGCAAAATTATTACAGACATGTTACCATACTGTGGATGTTTATTGTTACCATACTGTAGATGGAGTTCCTGGTTCTGACCTTTTTGTGACTTAAGTACTTCTTCCACTTCAGGTCTTCAAGTAGACTTCAAGTAGAAAAAAAGTGGTTCTGACCTAATCTGTGCTGTGTGACTTGTGTAATACTCAAAGCCTCGTCTTCAGCTCCCGCTGTTGGCTTCAGGATTTGCTGCAGCTCTTTGTTGTGCTTTGCCAGCTGTAATTTTGTAAGCAGGTCAGGTTTATGTCAAACATAAGTTGTATGTTTAAGTAAATGTGAACCGGATTCAACAATTTTATGAAAGCTAATGGGTACAAGTAATGAGATTTGACTTTAAAATGGCAAAAAAATGAGGGCTAAATAAAATGTGTGTGTGTGTGTGTGTGTGTTATAACTTGACAACGGAGGATCTTTACCATCCACTCTAATGCTGCCGATGGGACGCACAGTTTAACATTAATCTGATGAACGGTGCACACAATGATGAATCACCCTGCCTGTTAAAACACAAGAGTGACAGTTTATAGCTGAGCCGAGATTCAAACCCAGGCTCGAGAGTTTAGAGGCGAGTGTGGTGTAGCTCCAGTCTGGGATATCCAGTTAGCTGCCTACCCCCTCCATTCGTGTGTGTGTTTGGTGGAATCCACGACACTGTTTCTTAGATATTTATGTTTCTTATGTGTTTCTTTGATTCTTGTGTATTTGTGAAAACTATGGGTTGACTGAGTTGTGGATCTACTGATGTCGGTAATCTACTGATTGGATCTGTGACCAAAGTTGTGGAACCATTGTTTGGAGAAGTTCTGGGCTGAAAGGATCGAAAACCTCGAGGAAGAATGGTGCCCAGCTGATAATCCATGTGGTTGGGAAAGTGTTTGTTTGTTTGTATGAGTGTGTTTGTATGAGTGTGTGTGTGTGTGTGTGTTTGTTTGTATGAGTGTGTGTGTGTGTGTGTGTGTACTTGCGCATACACACAGACATGCACAACTTGAATATTCAGATGGGAGAGATATCTAGTAAAAAAATAAATCCGTATCTAAATAATATAGAAATTTTACAGCTTTTTGATGCTGAATTTGTTGCTTAAATGACAAAATAAAGGTTTCATCTCATTTTATTTTGAATAGCATAATCCTGGGTCTATATCCATGGATTACATAAGATTGTGTTATTTTTAACAAAGTGCAGATAAATAAATATCGTTATTTTTTAGATGAATCCATACAACAAGCCAAGTCATGCTGACTTTTTATTGGGTTTTCCAGATATACACTCAGTGCACAAAACATGATGACCACTTCCAAATATTGAGTTGCACCCCAATTTTGCCCTCAGAACAGCCTCAATTTGTTGGGGCATGCACTCTTCAAGATGTCGAAAGTGTTCCACAGGGATGTTGGCCCACGTTGACTCCAATGCTTCCCACAGTTGTGTCAAGTTGGCGGTCGTGGATCTCGACTCCGAATAGCTCGTTCCACCTCATCCACAGATACTCAATTGGATTGAGATCTGGTGACTGGGCTGGTCACTGCAGCAAGCTGAATTTACTGTCATGTTCATGGAACCATTCCTGAACAATCCTAGCCTTGTGGCATGGGGCATTATCCTGCTGAAGAAATCCATTCACAGATGGATACATTGCTGCCGTGAAGAGATGCACCTGATTGGCAATGATGTTCAGTTATCCTGTGGCATTCAAACGTTGCTCCACTTTTATCAAGGGGCCCAATGTGTGCCATGAAAACACACCTCACACCATCACACACCACCACCACCAGCCTGCATTATTGACCACGCATGTTGGATGCATGCACTCACATGGTTTTCTCCAAACCATAGTCCTCCCATAACAGCAGGAACCAGGATTCATCAGACCAGGCAATGTTTTTACAATCATCCAGAGTCCAGTGTTTTCGTTCCTTAGCCCACTGCAACTGCAGGTTCTTGGTTTTGCTGAAAGAAGTGGAACGCTGTGCGGTCGTCATCTACCACACCCCTTCGTGCAAGGTGCGATGAGTTGTGCGTTCTTTTATGTGTCTTCTGGCACTAATGTTGTACTGGACTGTTAGTTGACTAAATGTAGCCCGTCTGTTGCTCTGCACAATTCATGTCAGTCTCCTTTGGCCTCTTTCATCAATGAGCCGTTTTCGAGCACTGGCCTGCCGCTGGCTGGATGTCCTGTGTGTGGTGGACCATGCTTGATGCACATGGGAAATTGTTGAGCCGTGAAAACCCAGCAGCGTTGCAGTTCTTTACACACTCAAACCGGTGCGCCTGGCACCTACACACCATACCCCGTTAACGCACTTAAAATGTTTTGTCTTGCAATTTACCCTCTGAATGGCACACATACACAATCCATGTCTCAATCGTCTCGAGGCTTAAAAATCCTTCTTTAACCTGTCTCCTCCCGTTCATCTACACTGATTGAAGTGGATTTAACAGGTGCAATCAATAAGGGATCATAGCTTTACCTGGATTCACCTGATCAGTCTATTTCATGGAAAGAGCAGGTGTTCCTCATGTTTTGTGCACCGAGTGTATATTCATCCTGTTTTATATTCAGCTGTTGCAATGTGATAGACGTTGATGTATCCAAAGTTGCTAATATTTTCACTACTTGATCTATTTGCACATTTCATTTGTACCAACACTTCTTGACTGCTATTTCGCAAACCCTCGACTGTTTTATAGTGTAGTTTTCCAGATATTTCATACATTTCCAGATATAAACACAGAACTTCATTTGGTTTATTTAGCTGTGTGAAACACTTGCAAAAATAAACCTTTGACAGTGATCCAATTTTAAATTCGCCAGGGAACCTGCCAAAAAGTTGACTTTTGAATAAAACAACAACAATATATATATATATATATATATTATATATATATATATTATATATATATATATATATCACAAGGTTTCTAACACACCACAAGACAGTGAAAGATGGTCACCTAAACGTGCCCCTTTTATAGATGAGAAGGCATTCTGTCAGATGAAATTTTATTTGCCCTTAAAAAAAAGGTCAGACATGAATACATTATTGTTGTCCAACCCTGTCAGTCCTTGATATGGATCTGGCATTATTAACTAAAATTTCACTCGTAAGTCCTATTTTCTGAAAATCTTCCTTCTTTTAAAGTAATTGAGATGATGCTTCTACATGAAAAGCACGACATAAAAAAATTGATTGACTTATGTTTCTTTTGATTGAATATCTGCATTCAAACCTGGAACTTACCGATACAGCTGCATTATTAAACTTTTCAGTTTCATCACAAAAACGATGTGTAAATGACTCTCAAAACAGTTCAGTAAATTCTTCTAATAATTGTCAGCGTGACTGACCTGGTGAGCAAGGATGTAAATGTTATGGCCAACATCATGTGGAGATACTCTTGCTCATCCCACCTGCAACTCTCTCTCCCCTTGCTCGTAGGTCTCTTAATCAACTCCACCTGTGCAGGGAAGAAGCAATTTAGTATTGGAACTACAGTTTAGGTTCAGAATGAACAACCCTTAAAATCTTTGACTAACATTTCAGTTAATTATGTAACCATCCAAAAAAGGCTTTCAAATGTTTCCATACTATTAAAACTCAGCATATCCAGCTGATACCAACTGTATTATCTAGTTAATATGCTCCAATGGACAATGCTCATCCAGACTATGCATCCTCCCTATAATGGTAATCATACTATAATGGAGCAAATGTTTGTGTGTTTGTCTGTCCAGCATCTCTCACACATATTGGTGGCCAGATTAAGCTGAAACTTTAATGATGTTCTCTACAAAGTATAAGGAAGAGAATAGATGTGTCTAAGTTTTTAAGTATTTTCTTCATTTCTAAATATTTTTCATGGTGTATCTAATTTGTGTTTAAATTTCGATTTTTTAATTTTTCTAAAATTCAGATCAATTTTTCTTTTTTTTTCAAAAATGATAAATGACACACTGTGGTCACAACCTGTGATACAAAAACAACTTTAATTCGACACAACAAAGTTGATGGGGGAACTTTGAAAAAGAACACATAAATTGAGGAGATGACTGACCAAGTGGTGTACAGTTATCATAATCAGTGAAGTAGATTTTACTCAGGTGTGGCAGAAGAAACAAAAAACGCATGCGGTGGACTGCATCTTCAGGAACACGTGATTGAAACAAACCGATGAAAATCGGAAGATTTTAAACAAAATTACTCCAGGAACGGTTTTAGGGAGGTAATGTGTATCATACGCGTGCAATGCATGCTGTTGGGTTTGATTATAGCTAATTGATAATTTTATTTGACATATGATTAGATTTTTGGGGGGGTCTCTTATTTGGGGTTTTGGGGTCTCAAAACCCCTCCGTGGGAGTACTCCTGTGCAGCTTCCCTTCGCAGGGCAGCTCACCGGATGATGGGATTGGAGCAAAGCCTTCGGGACCCCCAATCTTTGATGATAGGAGGGAAACCACGGGGTAGCATTCCCGGGTCAGATGGCGGAGAGTGGTGCTGAGGTGTCGTCCACCAGACGGCGGTCTCCTTGGGTTAAACTGAGGCGGTCCCTTCGGGTGGATGCTGGAATGTCCTATCCCAAAGAGAGGATGATCACTGTCTCTGTTATCATCTGAGCTCAAGCGTTTGGACATGGTTATTGCAGCACTCTCTGGGGTTCGGAGACCGGATTGCGGTGAGATCATGGTGGGTGGTACACCGACTATTGGTCTGGTCGGTCTGATGGTTACCATTCAAGGAGTTGCTGTAGCTGTGTCCAATAAGCTGACTCCAATGATAATTGAGGTAACACCGGTTAACGAGCGTATTATGAGACTAAGGATTCGTCACTCCTTAGGTGTCATTTCCCTGGTCTCTGTTTATGCTCCGACTGAGGCGAGTGATCTCACGTGAAGGATGCATTCTACGCCACGCTCGAGTCTGTGGTTGATCAGTGCCCAGACGAGATACACTTCTAGTCTTGGGGATTTCAATGCATCGACTGGAACTGAAAGGGGTGGTTATGAGATGTGTGTTGGTCCCATGGGTCAGGAACTATGAACCAGAATAGCACTAAGTTCCTTGACTTTGCAAGAAGTCATGGACTTAGGGTGGCCGGTTCATGGTTTCAGCGCCCGCAAGCTCATCGCTGGACATGGTATCCAACGCTGGCAGTGTGGCAAAGGAGATTGACCAGGTCCTCGTTGATGGTCGCTGGAGGATTATCCAGAACTGCAGGTTCTACCGGAGTGCTCAGTTCCTCATATTTGACCACCGGCTTGTTGTAGCAACTCTGAAGTTGCACCTTAAATCCAGGCGAATGGTACCATCCCAGCCTAGGCTGGATGTTGGCAAGCTCAATGATGAGAGGTAGCTGAGGAGTTTGCGAACAGGCTGAGTGGAGATTTGAGGAGTCTTGTGCTTTGGGAGGTCTTGAAGAGTTGTGGAGTGCTTCAAGACACCCGTTGAGCGGTTGTACCAGGCTGATCACCAGCTGTCGAGTTGGACGTCAGGGTGTTACAATCCTGTTGCTGACCCTCCAATCAACTGTGGTCCACCTTCGCTTGTGGAAACACAGGCTGTGGTGAACCGGTTGAAATGGGGTAAAGCTCCAGGGATCTGTGGCATCCATGCTGAACTTCTCAAGGCGGGTGGAAATGCTGCACTCGTGTCGTTGCATGCAGTTCTGTGCTCTGCTTGGAACACAGGCATCATCCCAACTGGGAAAGAGGGGCCTTGTTGTCCCTCTCAGGAAAGGGAAGGGTGATCGCCAAGACTGCAACAACTACCGAGTGGTGAGGCTGCTCTCAGTGCCGGGCAAGGTCTTTGCTCGCATAATTCTTGATAGGGTTCGCCACCATATGCTTGAGCACCAGCGTCCAGAGCAGTCAGGCTTTACACCAA
>CM068952.1:121452404-121463733 GCA_035128595.1 Eptatretus atami | reverse complement strand
GAAATGAGAGAGATTATGCCTGGTGTTGGCTTAATGGTTGGGTGGTGGGCTTGGGATCCAGGATGCAGAGTTCTAATTCCACTTAGCTGTTAATTAATACAGGTGGGGTGACTCTGCTGTGTCATCCTTCTGAGGTTGGCAAATGAGGTGATCTTGCTGTATTTGTGTCAGAGTGGTGACCTGTCGGGGAATGTGCCCAATAGTTGAGGAGACGACTTCGATAGCACAATGCTCTGCACAGTGTGGTCCCAATGGATGTACGTGTATATATATATATATATATATATTATATATATATATATGTATGTATTATATATATATATATATTAATATATATATACATGTTCAAGCATGGTGTGCATTCCGCTGTCTGTCTCCTGTTTTTGGTGGTGCTCTTTCTGCACTGTTTTGAAAAACTACTGATTGGTTGTTTTACATTTTCACTAACTGTTGTTTTGCATAAATTGCTGAAGCTGCATCCTTTATAACTTTGATGGTTGATGGTTCGTGGATTGCATAATGGAAAAAAATAACTGAAATTTGAATTGGAAATTCTCTGAATAATCAGTTAAAGACAGATATATAACATAGTGCACAAAGGAACGAGTGAAGTCGATGGGTGCATCGCAGATCTCTCCACTTCCCACAAAAGCGAAGTTGAAAGAATGCAAAAAGTTCCACCAGGAATGACCAATCTCAAATTTTAGGTTTAAATTTGTTTTTGTTTTTTACATTTTTTATGTGTCTCCCCATGTGGATTGCATATACAATTTTCATTAAAAAATTTGCCCATGAATGCATTTTTCGGTATTTGACCTTCTGACCATCCTCGGGGTGGGCCAAAATGACACTGCTCTTGCACATTTTGTAGAGTTTGGTGATTTCTGCCCAACCGTTTCGGAGAGCTAGTAGGATGGACGGGCAGAGAGACAGACAGACAGAGCAGATTAAATGTACCACCCCGCGTTTTTGTTTTTTTCAAAAAGCATGGAGATAATAATCAAACACATAGTTCCAACTTAATTACTGAGATACAACATCAGTGAGGATTCTTAGCAGCAGAGCCTGCAAATGCATTACTTGCTGAGCAGACTGAGTGTGTTTTGACAATACCTGCGGTTGACTGACGTTAGTTACTTGCCAAACCGGTAAGATGTTTTTTCACATGGTTTCACAAATAGCCTAAAGGCAAGATTTGCACACATGGCTTATGTTTCTGTATAAAATGATATCTTGGATGTTAATGGATCTAACAGGTTTGTGAGAATTTTATATGTCTACAAGCACTCGTTCATAAAACGTACAATGGCATCATTCTGTTTACCAATAAAATTATATATCTGGAGTGCATATAATTAGCCCGTCCCACAGCGTGAGAGACGGGTTTTGTAATCACTTATGTGTGTGTGTGTGTGTGTGTGTGTGTGTGTGTGTGTGTGTGTGTGTGTGTGTGTGTGTCTGTGTCTGTGAGTCTGTCTGGGCCATAACATTTTTCCATTTGAGCTTTGTCATCAAATTTTCAAACAAAGCTTTATTAGGAGAACATGAAAAAGACAAATTAATAAACTGGTCAAAAGGTCAAAGGTCGCGCGTCATATTAATCGTCAATTTTCATCAAATTGACCTGAAATTTTAAGAATTTGCATATTGGGTCACTGAATTGGTTCACTAATCAAAAGCTAGAAGCCGATTATTTTTAGATCAAAAGATCAAAGGTCAAGGTTGCATAAATCATCAATTTTCATCTGATTGACTTGTAATTTGAGTAGGGCTTGCATATTGGGTCACAGAACCGATTGCTTTTGAAGTCAATGTCAAGCACTAAAATCGTCAGATCTTTTATATGTTATTTTTAGCTTTTTCATCATGTTTGGCATATGGAAGAAGAAGTCTGAATACAAAGAGGACACGGACGGGCTTTACATTTTCACATGCTTTCGAGTTTTGAATATGTTATGATGACGCCCACTTTTTCTTAAAGCCTTATATTTGAATATCGAGGTTATCCATCTTGTTCTTTTACAGGATGTGTTCCTCATTTATAGAAGGTAGCAATGCTATGCTAATGTGTTAATGATGGTGAGGCAGAGATTCAAACAAGTTCACTGCGTCCAGTAACCCACCTCTCACAGCCGAGTCAAATGGTAGAAGAAAGCCAGGAGTTGATAAGGCACAGCGAGGTTAAAGGATATGCTGCTCCAGAGAGTGATGTTACGTGAGCACAAAGAGCACAGGCTGAGCTTTGAAAGAATTGATATGGAATGTTATTAAAGGACTAATGTACAGAATTGATGTAAATTATTCAAGGAGGGTCTCGCAGACATTCCAGTTGGATAAAAAAGAATACAAAAGTGTCAAAAAGCCACACACAAAAAGAAAGGAAGGAAATTAATAATTTTATAAATATGAAAAGGACAAATTATTTTTTTTAAATTAGAAATTTCCATTTAACCCCAGTTAAGTTATTGAATAAAAACTTTTCCAGTTAAAAAAAAGAAAACAAGAATGACTGTAACCAAAATACCTTTATGTTGATAAGGAACATTGCCCAGTTAAGTTCCTTTGTCCTGTACATTAAGACAGGCAATTCTGAAATTAACATAATCCTGTTAAACAACTTGAGCATACATTAAAAATAAGATAAAAAAACTACCGCTCCAAGGACAAAACTAAAACCCTCACATGTCGGTGTGATCACCTGCACCACTCGCAGCTTCTTCTGCCAGACCATCTCTGTGAAGAGAAATCTGCACTCTGGAAGAAACCGTTGATTTTACTTCCCTGCTCATCGCGTTCAGTTGTGTAATACACTCGCTGTTTTCGACTCGCTTGTAAGGAACTCACAGATGCTTGGAACAGGAAACACGATCTGCTTCCATTGAGCGATCTTGCCTCACAATTTTAAAGAAAAGTAAAATGAATCAACCAGAATAAATTCTTTCATTAACAATAATCAATTTACACCAGAATAAATTCTTCATTGCAATAATCAATTTCAGGTTTTCACAATTTTGTAAAATTCACTTGTAAAAGTTACCATTTTTGCTCATGTTGGAATGCTCAGATTTAAGGTTTTTTATTTTATTTTATTTAAAGCAGTGAGGCTCATGAAGAGCAAGGTAGAAATGACAGTGAGAGAAAAATGAAGGAATTAATGAACAGAACAAGAAACAGGGAGAAGGAGAGAAACACTGAAAGTTGCAAATAAGATGGTTGGGTTGGAAAGGTTAATGGGGGTAATAAAGAACATGGGTCAGAATTAGGGATGAGAAGAGGTCAGTGTAACTGCTTGATTGAAGCCTTGGAGGGACGAGTGAGACAGAAGCCAATGGAAGGTGGTTCCATAAATGGGAGAAGCTAGGATTAAAACAGTTGAGGTGCGCAGTCAGCCTGGATTTGGTAAGTTTAACCAGGATGATGTAACGAGAAGAAGGCATACATCCAGGGGAGATAGGGAGGGTTGTGGAATGAGATGGCATAGCGAGCAATATCAGAACATAGATGGTAGAAAACAGAGAGGCCACTGACCTGCCTGCAATATGAGAGCAACAGACTCTGTTCTTCAGCCTCATCACGGTATATTTCCAATATTTTTGAGAGCTTGACATTCCGCAAATACAAGAGAGACAGAGAATATACTGGGGCATCAGCCCAGAGTGGAGAGCAGTACTCTTGGATCGACAAGGATGCCCAGTGTGCGGCTGGCTTTTGGAGGCTAGCGTTGCTAATGTGGTCGGCCAAGAAAGGTCATGGCTGATTGTGAGGTGTAGAAGTTCAAGAGATGAACTTTCCAGTGGATGACCAGGAAATAGGTAGGTGGGTTCATTTGATTATCCTTCCAGAGTGAAAGGGTGAGTGTCCAATTTTCAAGGATTAAGGATGTGCTCCATTTGTCGAGAGCAGTGGTCTAATTTTCAGATGAGCAGAGAGAGACATAGCTGCATTTGTCTAGCAGAGGGATCTGGGTACTGTATGACACAATGTGGATTCCTCTGCAAAAAGGAAGAAGGGGTTTTCTAGAGCATGGGAGAAGTCATTTATAGAGATTAGGAACAATATTGGGCAAAAACAACCCTGGTGAACTCCTGCCTCCACTGAGAAAGGGGAGGAGAGGATTCCATTGATGGCAGTACATTGACTGTGTGAGTGGAGGTATTCAGAAATCCAGGAATGTAGGCAGCCTTCTATGTCAAGACAGGGTGCTGTGCAAGCAAATCAGAATGCCAGACTGCGTCGAATGCCAGGGATTTGTCCAAGGAGACGGTTCTATCCTCTTGTTTGAGATTGATATCCTCCAAAAATTGCTAAGAGTGGGAAGCAGAAAATGTCAAAAGTTGAGTGTTGGACAGAATCCAAACTGATGGCCAGAGATCAAGTTGTTGGGAAAACAGGAAAAACTTGACATTGGAAGCAATGATGGATTCATGACTTTGCTGTAATGGAAACGAGCTCATTTGCCTAAACTTGGTTGCGTCTGTTTTTGTCCCATTCTTGTGTGCGGGAGTGATTGCTGATTTCCAGGCAGAGGGGAGGCAGCCAAAGGAGAGGATAAACTGAATATGGCAGATGGAGAGGAAGCAAGAATGGAAAAGCAGGATTTGAGAACAAGGTCATTGATACCATCTGGGCCAATTGCTGAAGCACAATCCAGGCGGACAGAACTTTATCTACGTCTCTGGGTGAGAAGGTCAGAGTCCAGTAGACAAGAGTACATATGGGTAAGATTAGGCAGCACGGATGGTTGGATACATGAGATTTGGAGGCAAAGACAGAGATGAGACATTCTGCCTTATCTATGGCAGTCTGCAGTAATGCATTTGAGGTGAGGACAGGATAGAGGGTGAGCATACCACTGGAGACAGACTTGACAAGGCACCACATTACTTGGAGAATGAGACTGGTTAGAGTGCTTAGCCCTGACATTTGTAAGATTATTTTCTGGCTTGCCTCAGGATGGACACAAATTGTTGCAAGCATTACATAATTAATTAAAGTTATACTCAGTCAGTTAACTTTCCACGGCTGAGAAAGCAAGCAGGTTGACTGCAATTACCTCCCTGTAGCATTCAGTGCATCAGGGTCTAGAGGATGCACAGAAAAGCGACAGAAGGGAAGGATAAATCGGTGTATGAGAGAAGTGAAGATCCGAGTGGAAGAAGTACTTAAGTCACAAAAGTACTTACGCAAAATTATTACAGACATGTTACCATACTGTGGATGTTTATTGTTACCATACTGTAGATGGAGTTCCTGGTTCTGACCTTTTTGTGACTTAAGTACTTCTTCCACTTCAGGTCTTCAAGTAGACTTCAAGTAGAAAAAAAGTGGTTCTGACCTCAATCTGTGCTGTGTGACTTGTGTAATACTCAAAGCCTCGTCTTCAGCTCCCGCTGTTGGCTTCAGGATTTGCTGCAGCTCTTTGTTGTGCTTTGCCAGCTGTAATTTGTAAGCAGGTCAGGTTTATGTCAAACATAAGTTGTATGTTTAAGTAAATGTGAACCGGATTCAACAATTTTATGAAAGCTAATGGGTACAAGTAATGAGATTTGACTTTTAAAATGGCAAAAAAATGAGGGCTAAATAAAATGTGTGTGTGTGTGTGTGTGTGTTATAACTTGACAACGGAGGATCTTTACCATCCACTCTAATGCTGCCGATGGGACGCACAGTTTAACATTAATCTGATGAACGGTGCACACAATGATGAATCACCCTGCCTGTTAAACACAAGAGTGACAGTTTATAGCTGAGCCGAGATTCAAACCCAGGCTCGAGAGTTTAGAGGCGAGTGTGTGTGTAGCTCCAGTCTGGGATATCCAGTTAGCTGCCTACCCCCTCCATTCGTGTGTGTGTTTGGTGGAATCCACGAACTGTTTCTTAGATATTTATGTTTCTTATGTGTTTCTTTGATTCTTGTGTATTTGTGAAAACTATGGGTTGACTGAGTTGTGGATCTACTGATGTCGGTAATCTACTGATTGGATCTGTGACCAAAGTTGTGGAACCATTGTTTGGAGAAGTTCTGGGCTGAAAGGATCGAAAACCTCGAGGAAGAATGGTGCCCAGCTGATAATCCATGTGGTTGGGAAAGTGTTTGTTTGTTTGTATGAGTGTGTTTGTATGAGTGTGTGTGTGTGTGTGTGTTTGTTTGTATGAGTGTGTGTGTGTGTGTGTGTGTACTTGCGCATACACACAGACATGCACAACTTGAATATTCAGATGGGAGAGATATCTAGTAAAAAAATAAATCCGTATCTAAATAATATAGAAATTTTACAGCTTTTTGATGCTGAATTTGTTGCTTAAATGACAAAATAAAGGTTTCATCTCATTTTATTTTGAATAGCATAATCCTGGGTCTATATCCATGGATTACATAAGATTGTGTTATTTTTAACAAAGTGCAGATAAATAAATATCGTTATTTTTTAGATGAATCCATACAACAAGCCAAGTCATGCTGACTTTTTATTGGGTTTTCCAGATATACACTCAGTGCACAAAACATGATGACCACTTCCAAATATTGAGTTGCACCCCAATTTTGCCCTCAGAACAGCCTCAATTTGTTGGGGCATGCACTCTTCAAGATGTCGAAAGTGTTCCACAGGGATGTTGGCCCACGTTGACTCCAATGCTTCCCACAGTTGTGTCAAGTTGGCGGTCGTGGATCTCGACTCCGAATAGCTCGTTCCACCTCATCCACAGATACTCAATTGGATTGAGATCTGGTGACTGGGCTGGTCACTGCAGCAAGCTGAATTTACTGTCATGTTCATGGAACCATTCCTGAACAATCCTAGCCTTGTGGCATGGGGCATTATCCTGCTGAAGAAATCCATTCACAGATGGATACATTGCTGCCGTGAAGAGATGCACCTGATTGGCAATGATGTTCAGTTATCCTGTGGCATTCAAACGTTGCTCCACTTTTATCAAGGGGCCCAATGTGTGCCATGAAAACACACCTCACACCATCACACACCACCACCACCAGCCTGCATTATTGACCACGCATGTTGGATGCATGCACTCACATGGTTTTCTCCAAACCATAGTCCTCCCATAACAGCAGGAACCAGGATTCATCAGACCAGGCAATGTTTTTACAATCATCCAGAGTCCAGTGTTTTCGTTCCTTAGCCCACTGCAACTGCAGGTTCTTGGTTTTGCTGAAAGAAGTGGAACGCTGTGCGGTCGTCATCTACCACACCCCTTCGTGCAAGGTGCGATGAGTTGTGCGTTCTTTTATGTGTCTTCTGGCACTAATGTTGTACTGGACTGTTAGTTGACTAAATGTAGCCCGTCTGTTGCTCTGCACAATTCATGTCAGTCTCCTTTGGCCTCTTTCATCAATGAGCCGTTTTCGAGCACTGGCCTGCCGCTGGCTGGATGTCCTGTGTGTGGTGGACCATGCTTGATGCACATGGGAAATTGTTGAGCCGTGAAAACCCAGCAGCGTTGCAGTTCTTTACACACTCAAACCGGTGCGCCTGGCACCTACACACCATACCCCGTTAACGCACTTAAAATGTTTTGTCTTGCAATTTACCCTCTGAATGGCACACATACACAATCCATGTCTCAATCGTCTCGAGGCTTAAAAATCCTTCTTTAACCTGTCTCCTCCCGTTCATCTACACTGATTGAAGTGGATTTAACAGGTGCAATCAATAAGGGATCATAGCTTTACCTGGATTCACCTGATCAGTCTATTTCATGGAAAGAGCAGGTGTTCCTCATGTTTTGTGCACCGAGTGTATATTCATCCTGTTTTATATTCAGCTGTTGCAATGTGATAGACGTTGATGTATCCAAAGTTGCTAATATTTTCACTACTTGATCTATTTGCACATTTCATTTGTACCAACACTTCTTGACTGCTATTTCGCAAACCCTCGACTGTTTTATAGTGTAGTTTTCCAGATATTTCATACATTTCCAGATATAAACACAGAACTTCATTTGGTTTATTTAGCTGTGTGAAACACTTGCAAAAATAAACCTTTGACAGTGATCCAATTTTAAATTCGCCAGGGAACCTGCCAAAAAGTTGACTTTTGAATAAAACAACAACAATATATATATATATATATATATTATATATATATATATTATATATATATATATATATCACAAGGTTTCTAACACACCACAAGACAGTGAAAGATGGTCACCTAAACGTGCCCCTTTTATAGATGAGAAGGCATTCTGTCAGATGAAATTTTATTTGCCCTTAAAAAAAAGGTCAGACATGAATACATTATTGTTGTCCAACCCTGTCAGTCCTTGATATGGATCTGGCATTATTAACTAAAATTTCACTCGTAAGTCCTATTTTCTGAAAATCTTCCTTCTTTTAAAGTAATTGAGATGATGCTTCTACATGAAAAGCACGACATAAAAAAATTGATTGACTTATGTTTCTTTTGATTGAATATCTGCATTCAAACCTGGAACTTACCGATACAGCTGCATTATTAAACTTTTCAGTTTCATCACAAAAACGATGTGTAAATGACTCTCAAAACAGTTCAGTAAATTCTTCTAATAATTGTCAGCGTGACTGACCTGGTGAGCAAGGATGTAAATGTTATGGCCAACATCATGTGGAGATACTCTTGCTCATCCCACCTGCAACTCTCTCTCCCCTTGCTCGTAGGTCTCTTAATCAACTCCACCTGTGCAGGGAAGAAGCAATTTAGTATTGGAACTACAGTTTAGGTTCAGAATGAACAACCCTTAAAATCTTTGACTAACATTTCAGTTAATTATGTAACCATCCAAAAAAGGCTTTCAAATGTTTCCATACTATATAAAACTCAGCATATCCAGCTGATACCCAACTGTATTATCTAGTTAATATGCTCCAATGGACAATGCTCATCCAGACTATGCATCCTCCCTATAATGGTAATCATACTATAATGGAGCAAATGTTTGTGTGTTTGTCTGTCCAGCATCTCTCACACATATTGGTGGCCAGATTAAGCTGAAACTTTAATGATGTTCTCTACAAAGTATAAGGAAGAGAATAGATGTGTCTAAGTTTTTAAGTATTTTCTTCATTTCTAAATATTTTTCATGGTGTATCTAATTTGTGTTTAAATTTCGATTTTTTAATTTTTCTAAAATTCAGATCAATTTTTCTTTTTTTTTCAAAAATGATAAATGACACACTGTGGTCACAACCTGTGATACAAAAACAACTTTAATTCGACACAACAAAGTTGATGGGGGAAACTTTGAAAAAGAACCATAAATTGAGGAGATGACTGACCAAGTGGTGTACAGTTATCATAATCAGTGAAGTAGATTTTACTCAGGTGTGGCAGAAGAAACAAAAAACGCATGCGGTGGACTGCATCTTCAGGAACACGTGATTGAAACAAACCGATGAAAATCGGAAGATTTTAAACAAAATTACTCCAGGAACGGTTTTAGGGAGGTAATGTGTATCATACGGTGCAATGCATGCTGTTGGGTTTGATTATAGCTAATTGATAATTTTATTTGACATATGATTAGATTTTTGGGGGGGTCTCTTATTTGGGGTTTTGGGGTCTCAAAACCCCTCCGTGGGAGTACTCCTGTGCAGCTTCCCTTCGCAGGGCAGCTCACCGGATGATGGGATTGGAGCAAAGCCTTCGGGACCCCCAATCTTTGATGATAGGAGGGAAACCACGGGGTAGCATTCCCGGGTCAGATGGCGGAGAGTGGTGCTGAGGTGTCGTCCACCAGACGGCGGTCTCCTTGGGTTAAACTGAGGCGGTCCCTTCGGGTGGATGCTGGAATGTCCTATCCCAAAGAGAGGATGATCACTGTCTCTGTTATCATCTGAGCTCAAGCGTTTGGACATGGTTATTGCAGCACTCTCTGGGGTTCGGAGACCGGATTGCGGTGAGATCATGGTGGGTGGTATACCGACTATTGGTCTGGTCGGTCTGATGGTTACCATTCAAGGAGTTGCTGTAGCTGTGTCCAATAAGCTGACTCCAATGATAATTGAGGTAACACCGGTTAACGAGCGTATTATGAGACTAAGGATTCGTCACTCCTTAGGTGTCATTTCCCTGGTCTCTGTTTATGCTCCGACTGAGGCGAGTGATCTCACCGTGAAGGATGCATTCTACGCCACGCTCGAGTCTGTGGTTGATCAGTGCCCAGACGAGATACACTTCTAGTCTTGGGGATTTCAATGCATCGACTGGAACTGAAAGGGGTGGTTATGAGATGTGTGTTGGTCCCATGGGTCAGGAACTATGAACCAGAATAGCACTAAGTTCCTTGACTTTGCAAGAAGTCATGGACTTAGGGTGGCCGGTTCATGGTTTCAGCGCCCGCAAGCTCATCGCTGGACATGGTATCCAACGCTGGCAGTGTGGCAAAGGAGATTGACCAGGTCCTCGTTGATGGTCGCTGGAGGATTATCCAGAACTGCAGGTTCTACCGGAGTGCTCAGTTCCTCATATTTGACCACCGGCTTGTTGTAGCAACTCTGAAGTTGCACCTTAAATCCAGGCGAATGGTACCATCCCAGCCTAGGCTGGATGTTGGCAAGCTCAATGATGAGAGGTAGCTGAGGAGTTTGCGAACAGGCTGAGTGGAGATTTGAGGAGTCTTGTGCTTTGGGAGGTCTTGAAGAGTTGTGGAGTGCTTCAAGACACCCGTTGAGCGGTTGTACCAGGCTGATCACCAGCTGTCGAGTTGGACGTCAGGGTGTTACAATCCTGTTGCTGACCCTCCAATCAACTGTGGTCCACCTTCGCTTGTGGAAACACAGGCTGTGGTGAACCGGTTGAAATGGGGTAAAGCTCCAGGGATCTGTGGCATCCATGCTGAACTTCTCAAGGCGGGTGGAAATGCTGCACTCGTGTCGTTGCATGCAGTTCTGTGCTCTGCTTGGAACACAGGCATCATCCCAACTGGAAGAGGGGCCTTGTTGTCCCTCTCAGGAAAGGGAAAGGGTGATCGCCAAGACGCAACAATACCGAGTGGTGAGGCTGCTCTCAGTGCCGGGCAAGGTCTTTGCTCGCATAATTCTTGATAGGGTTCGCCACCATATGCTTGAGCACCAGCGTCCAGAGCAGTCAGGCTTTACACAAAGAGGTCAACGATTGACCGTATCCTTGCTCTTCGGGTCCTCACCGAACGCAGACGAGAGTTTCGGCAGGGGCTGCTTGCAGCCTATGTTGATCTCTGTAAAGCATTCGATTCAGTGAATCGAGATGCCTCTGGAGGATTCTTGGTCTTCGTGGCGTGCCACCAAAACTGATCAATCTGATGTCTGAACTCTACTCTGGTACTGAGAATGCTGTGAGATGTGGTG
>CM068952.1:121438042-121452379 GCA_035128595.1 Eptatretus atami | reverse complement strand
ACAACATTAACATATATCCATCCCATCCATGGACCCAATTACTCTGTGCGCAGAGCGTGGTGCTGCCTAACAGTCTTCCTTGGCATTGGCCCACCATCCTGGACGGGTCGCCACCCGGGACACAGTTGTTACCAGCATTGCTGGCACACATTGCCGACTCGGAAAGGATGACAGGTCGAGTTAACCCCACCTGCAGTATTTAATTCAACAAGTGAAGCGGGGTTTGAAACTCAGGACCCTTGGGATCCCAAAGTCCACACCCAAAACAATTCAAGCCAACACCAGGCTATACATATATACATAATATATATACATATATATACATATATAACATATATCATTTAACATACAACATACATACACATATATAATAAATATATAATATATATATAATTATATATATACATATACTACCATACATTACACATATATCTATATATCTATTATATATATATATATATATATATATATATATATATACACATAACATTTACACATTATATAACCTATATATCTATATAATATATATATATAATATATAAATATATATATATATATTATAATACGCATTAACATACAATAACTAGACATTATATGTATGTGGGTCTATGTATTGTGTAGTATACATAAATACATATATATTACATATACATCACAACATATACTAATATACCAATATAATATATATAATATATATATATATATATACATACCATTACCAACACACATATATATATATATATATATATATTCTTCTTTTCTTCTTTCGGCTGAACAATTGAACTGGCCAACGCTCCCCGCCACAAAGCACACCGTCTTTCTTTTTGACGCTGCGTCCAGACAACCACGTCCCTTCTCTCCGGCGAGGGGCTTCATTCCTGGCCACTCGCCGCCTGATTGGACGCGTTGCGCTCGCGCGAGTCGCTCCGTCGGCCCCGTGCATTGGCGGAAAAAGGGTGCCAAGTCCGCTGATTGGACCAGGGGCGTGGCGAGCCCGCTCACGGCGGACCACCCCTCAAACAAGGGGAGTAAACATTGTCCTGCGTGGGCTTGCCGCTTATTGGGCTGGCCGACGGCACCTTGCTCGCATCCCCGGATTGGCGAGAGAGACGTCAGGTCCTCATGAACTCCGCCCCGTACGTTCTGACAGCACGCGTGCAATTGATTGCCGGTGGAGGATGGTGGAAGGAAGCGAAGGCAGGTGTCGGTCGTTAAAAGTTGTGTTGTTGTTGATATAAAAATGTAAAAGAAAAACCCTACTATCAAAAATTAACTCCACAGCACATGAAACATTTAATTCCCATTAGAACTAGGGCAATGGGACCCTAACCTAGAAACACGTGCTTACTGATTAACTGTTCTATAAGGACCGAATGTTGAGTGCAGGTAAGCTTCAAATTCGTAACATATTTTGATATATATACAAAACATATACATATACCATTATATAAATATATATATATATATATATATATATATATATTATATAATATATACATACATACACACAACACACAAAATAAATAAAAATTGCCTGGTGTTGGCTTAATGTTGTGGGTGGTGGCTTGGGATCCAAGGATGCAGAGTCTAAAATTCCACTTAGCTGTTTGAATTAATACCAGGTGGTTGACTCTGCTGTCATCCTTCTGAGGTGGCAAATGAGGCCATCTTGCTGTATTCTTGTGTCAAGAGTGGTGACTGTTCTCGGAATGTGCCCAATAGCTGAGGAGACGACTTCGATAGCACCAATGCTCTGCACAGTGTGGTCCCAATGGATGTACGTGTATATATATATATATATATATATATATATATATATATATATATGTATATATATATATATATATAATAATATATATTATACATGTTGCAAAGCATGGTGTGCATTCCGCTGTCTGTCTCCTGTTTTGGTGCTGCTTTCTCGCACTGTTTGAAAAACTACTGATTGGTTGTTTTACATTTTCACTAACTGTGTTTTGCATAAATTGCTGAAGCTGCATCCTTTATACTTTGATGGTTGATGGTTCGTGATTGCCATAATGGAAATAAAATAACTGAAATTTGAATTGGAAATTCCTGATTAATCAGTTAAAGCACAGATATAAACATAGTGCCACAAAGGAAACGAGTGAAGTCGATGGCGTGCCATCGCAGATCTCTCCACTTCCCACAAAAGCAAGTTGAAGAATGCAAAAAGTTCCACCAGGAATGACCCAATCTCAAATTTTAGGTTTAAATTTGTTTTTTGTTTTTACTTTTTCATGTGTCTCCCCATGTGATTGCATATACAATTGTTCATTAAAAAATTTGCCCATGAATGCATTTTTCGGTATTTGACCTTCTGACCCATCCTCGGGGGCTGGGCAAATGACACTGCTCGTGCACATTTTGTAAGTTTGGTGAATTTCTGCCCAACCGTTTCGGAGATAGCATGATGGACGGGCAGAGAGACAGACAGACAGAGCAGTTACAATGTACCACCCCCGTTTTTGTTTTTTTCAAAAGCATGGAGATAATTAATCAAACATTCATAGTTCCAACTTAATTACTGAGATCACAACATCAGTGAGGATTCTTAGCAGCAGAGCCTGCAAAATGGCATTACTTGCTGAGCAGACCTGAGTGTGTTTTGAACAATACCTGCGGTTGACTGACGTTAGTACTTTGCCAAACCGGTAAAAGTGTTTTTTCACATGGTTTCACAAATAGCCTAAAGGCAAGATTTGCACACATGGCCTTATATCTGTATAAAAATGATATTTGGATGTAATGGATCTAACAGGTTTGTGAGAATTTTATCATGTCTACAAGCACTCGTCATAAAACGTACAATGCATCATTCTGTTTACCAATAAAATTATATATCTGGAGTGCATATAATTAGCCCGTCCCCACGCAGTGAGAGACGGGGTTTTGTAATCACTTATGTGTGTGTGTGTGTGTGTGTGTGTGTGTGTGTGTGTGTGTGTGTGTGTGTGTGTGTGTGTCTGTCTGTGAGTCTGTCTGGGCCATAACATTTTTACCATTTGAGCTTTGTCATCAAATTTTCAAACAAAGCTTTATTAGGAGAACATGAAAAAGACAAATTAATAAACTGGTCAAAAGGTCAAAGGTCCGCGTCATATTAAATCGTCAAATTTTCATCAAATTGAGCCTGAAATTTTAAGAATTTGCATATTGGGTCACTGAATTGGTTCACTAATCAAAAGCTAGAAGCCGATTATTTTTAGATCAAAAGATCAAAGGTCAAGGTTGCATAAAATCATCAATTTTCATCTGATTGACTTGTAATTTGAGTAGGGCTTGCATATTGGGTCACAGAACCGATTGCTTTTGAAGTCAAATGTCAAGGTCACAAAATCGTCAGATCTTTTATATGTTATTTTTAGCTATTTCTATCATGTTTGGCATATGAAGAAGAAGTCTGAATACAAAGCAGACACGGACGGGCTTTACATTTTCACATGCTTCGAGTTTTGAATATGTTATGATGACGCCACTTTTTTCTTAAAAGCCTTATATTTGAATATCGAGGTTATCCTTTCTTGTTCTTTTACAGGATGTGTTCCTCATTTATAGAGGTAGCAATGCATATGCTAAATGTTAATGATGGTGAGGCAGAGATTCAAACAATTCACTGCGTCCAGTACCCACCTCTCACAGCCGAGTCAAATGGGTAGAAGAAAGCACCAGGAGGTTGATAAGCACAGCGAGGTTAAAGGATATGCTGCTCCAGAGAGTGATGTTACGTGAGCACCCAAAGAGCACAGGCTGAGCTTTGAAAGAATTGATATGAATTTATTAAAGGACTAATGTACAGAATTTGATGTAAATTATTCAAGGAGGGTCTCGCAGACATTCCAGTGGATTTAAAAAAGAATACAAAAGTGTCAAAAAAAGCCCACACACAAAAAGAAAGGAAGGAAATTAATACATTTTATCAATATGAAAAGGACAAATTATTTTTTTTAAATTAGAAATTTCCATTTAACCCCAGTTAAGTTATTGAATAAAAACTTTTCCAGTTAAAAAAAAAGAAAACAAGAATGACTGTAACCAAAATACCTTTATGTTGATAAGGAACATTGCCCAAGTTAAGTTCCTTTGTCCTGTACATTAAGACAGGCAATTCTGAAATTACAATAATCCTGTTAAACAACTTGAGCAAACATTAAAAATAAGATAAAAAAAACTACCGACTCCAAGGACAAAACAAAACCCCTCACCATGTCGGTGTGATCACCTGCACCAACCTCGCAGCTTCTTCTGCCAGACCATCTCTGTGAAGAGAAACTCTGCACTCTGGAAGAAACCGTTGATTTTACTTCCCTGCTCATCGCGTTCAGTTGTGTAATACACTCGCTGTTTCGACTCGCTTGTAAGGAACTCACAGATGCTTGGAACAGGAAACACGATCTGCTCCATTGAGCGATCTTGCCTCACAATCTTTAAAGAAAAGTAAAAATGATCACACAGAATAAATCATTCTTACCAATAATTACAATAATCAATTTACACCAGAATAAATTCTTCATTGCAATAATCAATTTCACGGTTTTCACAATTTTGTAAAATTCAACTTGTAAAAGTTACCATTTTTGCTCATGTTGGAATCTCAGATTTAAGGTTTTTTATTTTATTTTATTTAAAGCAGTGAGGCTCATGGAAGAGCAAGGTAGAAATGACAGTGAGAAAAAATGAAAGGAATTAATGAACAGAACAAGAATACAGGGAGAAGGAGAGAAACACTGAAAGTTGCAAATAAGATGGTTGGGTTGGAAAGGTTAATGGGGGTAATAAAGAACATGGGTCAGAATTAGGGATGAGAAGAGGTCCAGTGTACTGCTTGATTGAAGCCTTGGAGGGACGAGTGAGACAGAACAGCCAATGGAAGGTGTTCCATAAATGGGAGAAGCTAGGATTAAAACAGTTGAGGTGCGCAGTCAGCCTGGATTTGGTAAGTTTAACCAGGATGATGTAACGAGAAGAAGGCATACATCCAGGGTAGATAGGAGGGGTTGGTGGAATGAGATGGCATAGCGAGCAATATCAGAAACATAGATGGTAGAAAACAGAGAGGCCACTGACCTGCCTGCAATATGAGAGCAACAGACTCTGTTCTTCAGCCTCATCACAGTATATTCCAATATTTTTGAGAGCTTGACATTCCGCACAATACAAGAGAGACAGAGAATATACTGGGGCATCAGCCCAGAGTGGAGAGCAGTACTCTTGGATCGCAAAGGATGCCCAGTGTCGGCTGGCTTTTGGAGGCTAGCGTTGCTAATGTGGTCGGCCCAAGAAAGGTCATGGCTGATTGTGAGGTGTAGAAGTTCAAGAGACTGAACCTCTTCCAGTGGATGACCAAGGAAATAGGTAGGTGGGTTCATTTGATTATCCTTCCAGAGTGAAGGGTGAGTGTCCAATTTTCAAGGATTAAAGGATGTGCTCCATTTGTCAGAGCAGTGTCTAATCATTTCCAGATGAGCAGAGAGAGGACATAGCTGCATTTGTCTAGCAGAGGGATCTGGGTACTGTATGACACAATGTGGATTCCTCTGCAAAAAGGAAGAAGGGGTTTTCTAGAGCATGGGAGAAGTCATTTATAGAGATTAGGAACAATATTGGGCCCAAAACACAACCCTGGTGAACTCCTGCCTCCACTGAGAAAGGGGAGGAGAGGATTCCATTGATGGCAGTACATTGACTGTGTGAGTGGAGGTATTCAGAAATCCAGGAATGTAGGCAGCCTTCTATGTCACAGACAGGGTGCTTGCAAGCAAATCAGAATGCCAGACTGCGTCGAATGCCAGGGATTTGTCCAAGGAGACGGTTCTATCCTCTTGTTTGAGATTGATATCCTCCAACAATTGCTAAGAGTGGAGCAGAAAACATGTCAAAAGTTGAGTGTCTGGACAGAATCAAACTGATGGCCAGAGATCAAGTTGTTGGGAAAACAGGAAAAACTTGACATTGGAAGCAATGATGGATTCATGACTTTGCTTGTAAATGGAAACGAGCTCATTTGCCTAAACTTGGTTGCGTCTGTTTTTGTCCCATTCTTGTGTGCGGGAGTGATTGCTGATTTCCAGGCAGAGGGGAGGCAGCCAAAGGAGAAGGATAAACTGAATATGGCAGATGGAGAGGAAGCAAGAATGGAAAAGCAGGATTTGAGAACAAGGTCATTGATACCATCTGGGCCAATTGCTGAAGCACAATCCAGCGCGACAGAACTTTATCTACGTTTCTGGGTGAGAAGGTCAAGAGTCCAGTAGACAAGAGGTACATATGGGTAAGATTAGGCACAACGGATGGGTTGGATACATGAGATTTGGAGCAAAGACAGAGATGAGGACATTCTGCCTTATCTATGGCAGTCTGCAGTAATGCCATTTGAGGTGAGGACAGGATAGAGGGTGAGCATACACTGGAGACAGACTTGACAAGGCACACCATTACTTGGAGAATGAGACTGGTTAGAGTGCTTAGCCCTGACATTTGTAAGATTATGTTTTCTGGCTTGCCTCAGGATGGACACAACTTGTTGCAAGCATTACATAATTAATTAAAGTTATACTCAGTCAGTTAACTTTCCAGGCTGAGAAAGCAAGCAGGTTGACTGCAATTACCTCCCTGTAGCATTCAGTGCATCAGGGTCTAGAGGATGCACAGAAAAGCGACAGAAGGGAGGATAAATCGGTGTATGAGAGAAGTGAAGATCCGAGTGGAAGAAGTACTTAACGTCACAAAAAGTACTTACGCAAAATTATTACAGACATGTTACCATACTGTGGATGTTTATTGTTACCATACTGTAGATGGAGTTCCTGGTTCTGACCTTTTTGTGACTTAAGTACTTCTTCCACTTCAGGTCTTCAAGTAGACTTCAAGAAAAAAAAGTGGTTCTGACCTCAAATCTGTGCTGTGTGACTTTGTGTAATACTCAAAGCCTCGTCTTCAGCTCCCGCTGTTGGCTTCAGGATTTGCTGCAGCTCTTTGTTGTGCTTTGCCAGCTGTAATTTTGTAAGCAGGTCAGGTTTATGTCAAAACATAAGTTGTATGTTTAAGTAAATGTGAACCGGATTCAACATTTTATGAAAGCTAATGGGTACAAGTAATGAGATTTGACTTTTAAAATGGCAAAAAAATGAGGGCTAAATAAATGGTGTGTGTGTGTGTGTGTGTGTGTGTTATAACTTGACAACGGAGGATCTTTACCATCCACAATCTAATGCTGCCAGATGGGACGCACAGTTTAACATTAATCTGATGAACGGTGCACACAATGATGAATCACCCTGCCTGTTAAACACAAGAGTGACAGTTTATAGCTGAGCCGAGATTCAAACCCAGGCTCGAGAGTTTAGAGGCGAGTGTGTGTAGCTCCAGTCTGGGATATCCAGTTAGCTGCCTACCCCCTCCATTCGTGTGTGTGTTTGGTGAAATCCACGACACTGTTTCTTAGATATTTATGTTTCTTATGTGTTTCTTTGATTCTTGTGTATTTGTGAAAACTATGGGTTGACTGAGTTGTGGATCTACTGATGTCGGTAATCTACTGATGTGGATCTGTGACCAAAGTTGTGGAACCATTGTTTGGAGAAGTTCTGGGCTGAAAGGATCGAAAACCTCGAGGAAGAATGGTGCCCAGCTGATAATCCATGTGGTTGGGAAAGTGTTTGTTTGTTTGTATGAGTGTGTTTGTATGAGTGTGTTGTGTGTGTGTGTTGTTTGTATGAGTGTGTGTGTGTGGTTGTGTGTTACTTGCGCATACACACAGACATGCACAACTTGAATATTCAGATGGGAGAGATATCTAGTAAAAAAAAAAAAAATCCGTATCTAAATAATATAGAAACTTTTACAGCTTTTTGATGCTGAATTTGTTGCTTAAATGACAAAATAAGGTTTCATCTCATTTTATTTTGAATAGCATAATCCTGGGTCTATATCCATGGATTACATAAGATTGTGTTATTTTTAACAAAGTGAAGATAAATAAATATCGTTATTTTTTAGATGAATCCACTACACAAGCCAAGTCATGCTGACTTATTGGTTTTCCAGATATACACTCAGTGCACAAAACATGATGACCACCTTCCAAATATTGAGTTGCACCCCAATTTTGCCCTCAGAACAGCCTCAATTTGTTGGGGCATGCACTCTTCAAGATGTCGAAAGTGTTCCACAGGGATGTTGGCCCACGTTGACTCCAATGCTTCCCACAGTTGTGTCAAGTTGGCGGTCGTGGATCTCGACTCCGAATAGCTCGTTCCACCTCATCCCACAGATACTCAATTGGATTGAGATCTGGTGACTGGGCTGGTCACTGCAGCAAGCTGAATTTACTGTCATGTTCATGGAACCATTCCTGAACAATCCTAGCCTTGTGGCATGGGGCATTATCCTGCGAAGAAATCCATTCACAGATGGATACATTGCTGCCGTGAAGAGATGCACCTGATTGGCAATGATGTTCAGTTATCCTGTGGCATTCAAACGTTGCTCCACTTTTATCAAGGGGCCCAATGTGTGCCATGAAAACACACCTCACCACCATCACACCACCACCACCACCAGCTGCATTATTGAGCACGGCATTGGATGCATGCACTCACATGGTTTTCTCCAAACCATAGTCCTCCCATAACAGCAGGAACCAGGATTCATCAGACCAGGCAATGTTTTTACAATCATCCAGAGTCCAGTGTTTTCGTTCCTTAGCCCACTGCAACTGCAGGTTCTTGGTTTTGCTGAAGAAGTGGAACGCTGTGCGGTCGTCATCTACCACACCCATTCGTGTCAAGGTGCGATGAGTTGTGCGTTCTTTTATGTGTCTTCTGGCACTAATGTTGTACTGGACTGTTAGTTACAAATGTAGCCCGTCTGTTGCTCTGCACAATTCATGTCAGTCTCCTTTGGCCTCTTTCATCAATGAGCCGTTTTCGACGCACTGGCCTGCCGCTGGCTGGATGTCCTGTGTGTGGTGGACCATGCTTGATGCACATGGGAAATTGTTGAGCGTGAAAACCCAGCAGCGTTGCAGTTCTTTACACACTCAAACCGGTGCGCCTGGCACCTACAACCATACCCCGTTCAACGGCACTTAAAATGTTTTGTCTTGCCAATTTACCCTCGAATGGCACACATACACAATCCATGTCTCAATCGTCTCGAGGCTTAAAAATCCTTCTTTAACCTGTCTCCTCCCGTTCATCTACACTGATTGAAGTGGATTTAACAGGTGCAATCAATAAGGGATCATAGCTTTCACCTGGATTCACCTGATCAGTCTATTTCATGGAAAGAGCAGGTGTTCCTCATGTTTTGTGCACCGAGTGTATATTCATCCTGTTTATATTCAGCTGTTGCAATGTGATAGACGTTGATGTATCCAAAGTTGCTAATCATTTCACTACTTGATCTATTTGCACATTTCATTTGTACCAACACTTCTTGACTGCTATTTCGCAAACCCTCGACTGTTTTATAGTGTAGTTTTCCAGATATTTCATACATTTCCAGATATAAACACAGAACTTCATTTGGTTTATTTAGCTGTGTGAAACACTTGCAAAAATAACCTTTGACAGTGATCCAATTTAAATTCGCCAGGGAACCTGCCAAAAAGTTGACTTTTGCAATAAAACAACAACAATATATATATATATATATATATATTAATATATATATATATATATATATATATATATATATCACAAGGTTTCTAACACAACCACAAGACAGTGAAAGATGGTCACCTAAACGTGCCCCTTTTATAGATGAGAAGGCATTCTGTCAGATGAAATTTATTTGCCCTTAAGAAAAAGGTCAGACATGAATACATTATTGTTGTCCAACCCTGTCAGTCCTTGATATGGATCTCGGCATTATTAACTAAAATTTCACTCGTAAGTCCTATTTTCTGAAAATCTTCCTTCTTTTAAAGTACATTGAGATGATGCTTCTACATGAAAAGCACGACATAAAAAAATTGATTGACTTATGTTTCTTTTGATTGAATATCTGCATTCAAACCTGGAACTTACCGATACAGCTGCATTATTAAACTTTTCAGTTTCATCACAAAACCAACGATGTGTAAATGACTCTCAAAACAGTTCAGTAAATTCTTCTAATAATTGTCAGCGTGACTGACCTGGTGAGCAAGGATGTAAATGTTATGGCCAACATCATGTGGAGATACTCCTTGCTCATCGCCACCTGCAACTCTCTCCTCCCCTTGCTCGTAGGCTCTCTTAATCAACTCCACCTGTGCAGGGAAGAAGCAATTTAGTATTGGAACTACAGTTTAGGTTCAGAATGAAACAACCCTTAAAAATCTTTGACTAACATTTCAGTTAATTATGTAACCATCCAAAAAAGGCTTTCAAATGTTTCCACTACTATATAACTCAGCACTATCCAGCTGATACCCAACTGTATTATCTAGTTAATATGCTCCAATGGACAATGCTCATCCAGACTATGCATCCTCCCTATAATGGTAATCATACTATAATGGAGCAAATGTTTGTGTGTTTGTCTGTCCAGCATCTCTCACACATATTGGTGGCCAGATTAAGCTGAAACTTTAATGATGTTCTCTACAAAGTATAAGGAAGAGAATAGATGTGTCTAAGTTTTAAAGTATTTTCTTCATTTCTAAATATTTTTCATGGTGTATCTAATTTGTGTTTAAATTTCGATTTTTTAATTTTTCTAAAATTCAGATCAATTTTTCTTTTTTTTCAAAAATGATAAATGACACACTGTGGTCACAACCTGTGATACAAAAACAACTTTAATTCGACACAAAAGTTGATGGGGAAACTTTGAAAAAGAACACATAAATTGAGGAGATGACTGACCAAGTGGTGTACAGTTATCATAATCAGTGAAGTAGATTTTACTCAGGTGTGGCAGAAGAAACAAAAAACGCATGCGGGGACTGCATCTTCAGGAACACGTGATTGAAACAAACCGATGAAAATCGGAAGATTTTAAACAAAATTACTCCAGGAACGGTTTTAGGGAGGTAATGTGTATCATACGCGTGCAATGCATGCTGTTGGGTTCGATTATAGCTAATTGATAATTTTATTTGACATATGATTAGATTTTTGGGGGGTCTCTTATTTGGGGTTTTGGGTCTCAAAACCCACTCCGTGGGACCTCCTGTGCAGCTTCCCTTCGCAGGGCAGCTCACCGGATGATGGATTGGAGCAAAGCCTTCGGGACCCCCAATCTTTGATGATAGGAGGGAAACCACGGGGTAGCATTCCCGGGTCAGATTGGGGAGAGTGGTGCTGAGGTGTCGTCCACCAGACGGCGGTCTCCTTGGGTTAAACTGAGGCGGTCCCTTCGGGTGGATGCCTGGAATGTCCTATCCCAAAGAGAGATGATCACCTGTCTCTGTTATCATCTGAGCTCAAGCGTTTGGACATGGGTATTGCAGCACTCTCTGGGGTTCGGAGACGGATTGCGGTGAGATCATGGTGGGTGGTTACACCGACTATTGGTCTGGTCGGTCTGATGGTTACCATTCCCAAGGAGTTGCTGTAGCTGTGTCCAATAAGCTGACTCCAATGATAATTGAGGTAACACCGGTTAACGAGCGTATTATGAGACTAAGGATTCGTCACTCCTTAGGTGTCATTTCCCTGGTCTCTGTTTATGCTCCGACTGAGGCGAGTGATCTCACGTGAAGGATGCATTCTACGCCACGCTCGAGTCTGTGGTTGATCAGTGCCCCAGACGAGATACACTTCTAGTCTTGGGGATTTCAATGCATCGACTGGAACTGAAAGGGGTGGTTATGAGATGTGTGTTGGTCCCATGGGTCAGGAACTATGAACCAGAATAGCACTAAGTTCCTTGACTTTGCAAGAAGTCATGGACTTAGGGTGGCCGGTTCATGGTTTCAGCGCCCGCAAGCTCATCGCTGGACATGGTTTCCAACGCTGGCAGTGTGGCAAAGGAGATTGACCAGGTCCTCGTGATGGTCGCTGGAGGATTATCCAGAACTGCAGGGTCTACCGGAGTGCTCAGTTCCTCAATATTGACCACCGGCTTGTTGTAGCAACTCTGAAGTTGCACCTTAAATCCAGGCGAATGGTACCATCCCAGCCTAGGCTGGATGTTGGCAAGCTCAATGATGAGAGGTAGCTGAGGAGTTTGCGAACAGGCTGAGTGGAGATTTGAGGAGTCTTGTGCTTTGGAGGTCCTGAAGAGTTGTGGAGTGCCTTCAAGACCACCGTTGAGCGGTTGTACCAGGCTGATCCACCAGCTGTCGAGTTGGACGTCAGGGTGTTACAATCCTGTTGCTGACCCTCCAATCAACTGTGGTCCACCTTCGCTTGTGGAAACACAGGCTGTGGTGAACCGGTTGAAATGGGGTAAAGCTCCAGGGATCTGTGGCATCCATGCTGAACTTCTCAAGGCGGGTGGAAATGCTGCACTCGTGTCGTTGCATGCAGTTCTGTGCTCTGCTTGGAACACAGGCATCATCCCAACTGGAAGAGGGGCCTTGTTGTCCCTCTCAGGAAAGGAAGGGTGATCGCCAAGACTGCAACAATACCGAGTGGTGAGGCTGCTCTCAGTGCCGGGCAAGGTCTTTGCTCGCATAATTCTTGATAGGGTTCGCCACCATATGCTTGAGCACCAGCGTCCAGAGCAGTCAGGCTTTACACCAAAGAGGTCAACGATTGACCGTATCCTTGCTCTTCGGTCCTCACCGAACGCAGACGAGAGTTTCGGCAGGGTGCTTGCAGCTATGTTGATCTCTGTAAAGCATTCGATTCAGTGAATCGAGATGCCTCTGGAGGATTCTTGTCTTCGTGGCGTGCCACCAAAACTGATCAATCTGATGTCTGAACTCTACTCTGGTACTGAGAATGCTGTGAGATGTGGTGGTACCATCTCTTGACTTATTTCCAGTTGTTACTGGAGTTCGTCAGCGTGTGTACTGCCCCACACTTTTCAGCACTTGTATGAACTGGATTCTAGGGAGGATGTCGGAGAGATCAAGCTGCGGTGCATCCTTTGGGAATGTCAATCTCTGACCTTGATTTCACAGATGATGCAGTCATCTTGCTGAGACTTTAGATATCCTTTTGGGGCCCTTGAGGTGCTGAATGAGGAGTCGGAGCCGCTGGGATTATGGGTTTCCTGGATCAAAACTAAGATCCAGGCTTTCAATGACATCTTGGATGCCGCTGTCCTGTCTGTGCCTGTTTGTGGTGAGGATTTTGAGGTCGTGTTGAGATTCAATTACCTTGCAGTGATATCATGTCTCTGCCAGCTGTGAGTCAGAGTCAATCGACATCTGGTCGGGCCTGGGGAGTCATAGATTCACTGGATAATGGAGTGTGGCGCTGCCGGTACCTGTGCGGAGGACGAAAGTCCGAGTCTTCAGGTCCTTGGTGCTTCCAGTCTTGCTCTATGAATGCGAGACGGAGACTTAATTCCTTTGACCAGGTCTCTTCGAAGAAACCTCCCCATTGTGGCTATCGCTGGTCGGATTTTGTGTCCAACGAGCGGTTGCTGAGAGAGACTCAGATGAGATTTGTTACCGGCGTAGTCCGTGAGCGTCAGCTGTGGCTGTATGGACATGTGGCTCGTTTTCCTGATGCTGATCCTGCTCAAGATTCTATCATTGAGGGAGCCTCGTGAGTGGAGGAGGCCAATGGGCGACCACGTGCCTCGTGGTTGCAGCAGGTTGATCGGCATCTCAAGGAGATGGGGATGGGTGGGCCAGGCATCTGCCTCGGGGAAGGCCAGATGGAGGCCCCTGGAGTACCGGCAGAAAGTGGTCGCTGCGACGCGCTGCTCTGGCGCATGCTCCCATACCTGACCTGACCTTATCGTGAGAAAAACTCTACTGAAACAAACCTGAATAAAATCTGACGCAAAAACAAACCCGGGCAGTGTATAGTCAGCAGGTTGATATCATAGGCCGAGCAGAAAACCAAGATGGTGGGCATATTATTTCATCTGGTTACCATTGAAGGTAGAGTCGAGCAATAATTATGGGTGGGTTCCGGCAGCTGTCCGACCCCCAACAAGAACCACAGCAACAACTAGAAGGGCACTCAGTAGAGCGCATCCCTCCGCCACGTAATGCCTGATCCACGAGAACTGAAATATCATGGAAATATCGTTTTTGGCCCTATCTCTCAATGGTGAAGAATCACTTTAAAAATTAAATAATTCTAGTATCCAGATCCAGATTCGTATCTTCACCAAAATCGAATCAATTTGTCGTGGTCACATACCCAACCTGTCCACCAAGTTTCATCAGAATCCGTCCACAACTTTTTGAGATATCGTGCT
>CM068952.1:121423650-121438032 GCA_035128595.1 Eptatretus atami | reverse complement strand
TTTGGCCCCATCTCTCAATGGTGAAGAATCACTGAAAAATTCTAGTTCCCGGATCTGGATCCAGATCTTCACCAAAATATAATCAGTTCGTCCTTGTCACACACCCAACCTGCCCACCAAATTTCATCTGGATCCGTCCACAACTTTTTGAGATATCCTGTACACAAACAGACAGAGGGGTGAAAACAACCTCCTTCACCTTTGGTGGCAGAGGTAACAGCAACAAAAACACCAAGCTCTTATCGACCTGCGACGGAGCATGCAAAGTGTTTACATTTTCGAATTTTCTATTTTTCTAAATAGCACATTTTATGACTAAAAATTAAAAAAAAAAACATTCTGAACATGTTCACAAAACACAGCCAAATATGAGTGTCTTACATTCCCCTTATTTGCAGAAAGGCTGCAAAAATGTATTCATGCAAGAAAGTAAATTCTGAAGCAAAAAGGAAAAACTCAGAAAGTAAATTCAGAAACTAATGAGTAGGCTGGAAAATGAAAAACTGGCAAAGCAACAGTCGCAAACCAATGAAACCTAATCTGAATTTCACAACCGACTAAAAGAAAGCTGCAAAACAATGGCACAACACCGAAGAAATGAAACTTCAGAACAGACACAAGCTCGACGAGAGCAAAATCAAAAATCTATGGAACAACATCAAACAAATGAAACAGAACAACAAATTCGAGAGTGATTGCACAATAACCGTCAAGCTATAAAAAAAACAAAAAACAATGCCAGATTGTCAAGATGAGAGAAAAATCAAACTACAACAAATGCTGCACAAGACACTGATGTTGATCAATTTTGTGAAGCAACTCTCATACCAGGACATGCCTGTGGGCAAGCACAATGTTGGAAACTTCTTTGAACAATGTTGTCAATACTGTAATGCATATACTGTAACTGTAATGATGAATCTGAATCGGTGTGCTGTGGCAAAGGGATAGTCAAACTTCAACCATTTACTCCACCTCCTCCGCAGATGATAAAATACTTTAATGTCAATCCAAGCAGCAAAACATTCCTTTCAAACATCAGAGTATACACCAACGTTCTGGCACTTGCATCGATTGCTTATCAAGAGATCAAAGTACCTGAACTTAATCTGACCTCAAGACAATGATGAACCAAAGTTTTCTCGGATCTATTTTGTGGATTCAGGAAATGAGTTGGAGAACAGACTTTCTCACATAAATCTTGACTAAAATATCATGCGAGACATCCAAACTTCGATACGCGAATACAAGATGTACATAACAAGCTTTAAAGCGGCTATCAAACTTACAGCTGAAGAAAATTATGACATTGCTCTTCATGCAGATAAACTTCAAAAGCCAACAAATGAGCATTGTCGAAGGCACAATCTTTCCGTAGCTTCTGAAGTAGCAGCGATAGTTCTTGAATTTGTCCAAGAGATCAGCCAAACCTTTGTGCTTGAGAGTTTTCAAACTTAAGCGTGATTCACTCATGGATAATTTACTTTAAAAGAATCTTCTTGAAAATGTCAAAGCTCATTCAGCCACTATTGAATGGCAAAAGAGAGGACTTTCTCATGCTCACATCTTGCTCATTGTTGATGGACCAAAGCCACAAACTGCAGAAGATATTGACAAGATCGTGTCTGCAGAATTTCCTGAAAAGGAAAAAAAATCCACAACTCCACAAAATCAGTACTGGGAGTATGATTCATGGCCCATGTGGAAACAACATTCGTTAACAGTCCCTGCATGAAAGGAATTGGACAGGACCGAGGATGCACCAAGCAATTTCCAAGACTTTCGAAGCGACACCATTGTCCAAAAACATGCGATTCCAGAATATTGGTGAAGATTTCTAGAAAATGCTGACTTCAAACACGCAATGATGGTGAAAGGAGAGCAAATCACCGTGGACAAGCACTTTGTTGTTCCATTTAACCTTTTCCTCTGTCTGTGCAACAATGCGCACGTAAGCTGTGAAGTGGTTCATTCGGCAGAAGCTGTCAAATACCTCTACAAATACATCACCAAAAGGATCTGACCAAATTATATTTACATTACAAGGTGAAAATGGTGAAGAAGCTCAGGTCAAAGATGAGGTTGAAACTTTAGTGTCTACACACTACGTCTCAACCACTGAAGCCTTTTGTAGAATTTATGAATACCCTCTTCATTCCAGAAAACCACCTGTTAAAAAACTGCCATGTTACTTGCCTGATGAACAGTTAATTATCCATGAAGAGGGAGAAGAACAAACTTCTGCTACAAGAGGTCCACCCAAAACCAAGCTAATGGACTTCTTTCTCTTAAACCAGCGTGATCATGATGCAAGAACAATGCTCTATCCTGACCTTCCGAAATACTTCACATGGAACAACAGAGAACGGAGATGGCAAAGACAAAAAGAGCCGCCATTGGATGAAGACCATTACTTTATTTCTGATACTCTTGGGCATATTCCAACCATCTCATTAAGTAGACAGCAGTTCAAACTACACTATCTTTGCATGCTGCTACATCATAAAACAGGAGTCCCTTCATATGAAGACTTGTGTACCGTTGATGGCAAACATGGTGAACCATTCCAAGATGCCAGTGTAAAACTTGGACTCCTTGGAAAAAAATAAAAACACACACACAAAAGCATTTTAAGGCCATTTTTCCCTGCAAGAGCAGGGGTTAGCCTTGTGGGCCCCATGACAATCATGGTTCCCTTTTTGAGGCAATGTTTTTATGGCCGGATGCCCTTCCTGACACCAACCCTTTAGTCACCTCTTACGACACGCAGGGATACGGTGTACCTATTCTAACTGGGGCACACACCACCAGTAGGACTCCATGAACATGACAATGAAAAGGATAGAGCCATGGAAGAAGCCGATGCCAGCAGGTTCAGTCCTCAACTTCAGGATGTATTTGCAATTATCCTCCTATATTGTACTCCTGCTAGACCAGTGGATTTTTGGGAAAAATGGAAGTACCAACTTGGAAAAGACCTGATGCATCTGCAAGAATGAGTTGAACGATAGGGAATGGACCTTCATGTCAATTTTGCATTGCCAATTCCTGATGCAAATATTGTGAGACAAACCAAAGTGCCAAGAGCAATTTGTGAGGAAACAGCCTTTGAAACACAAGGACTTGAACTATTTGTGAAAGAAAAAATGACCAACTCTCAATCCAGAACTTGAGATTTGTCCATGATCAGGTCATGGCATCAATTGCATCTGAACAAGGAAAAATCTTGTCTCAATGTAAAGGTCCTGTCACACCTTGACGATTTAGCCAGCGTATGCCTGACGTATGCAAAATTTGGCTAAAACGCTGGCACATGTCGAATACTTATGGGTAAGTTTGTATACATTAAGAGCACGCTGGCATACGTCGTAGTACGCTGGCATACGTCGTAGTACGCTGGATACGTCTTTGTACGCTGGCATACGTAGTAGTACGCCGAGGTGTTAGACAAATTTTCCATGCTTGAAATTTTTTCACGTATGGCCAGCGTATGACTCACACGTTCCGCATAATGCTGGCCATAAGTTGTAGGCACGTTACGCGATCGTTGAAACACATCGACACACGTTACGTGTAAGCTACTCATAAGTCGAAACGCGTCGAGGTAATGTTTAGCGTACCCGAAACTTATTTCTAACCTATGATAACGTGTTGTAGGCACGTTACGGCGATCGTTGACACACGTCGACACACGTACTTGTACGTTACTCATAAGTCGAAACACGTCAATGTAATGGTTAGCGTCAGTGTTCCAGACTCCCTGTTTTTTTTTTTGTTTTTTTTTTCTTCTTCGGTATGACGGTGATGTTAGCACTTCGATTTCTAGTGCGGTTTATAATATAATATAATAATAGGCTGCCGCTCAACGATTTAAATCATAACCGCACTAGAAATCGAAGTGTCAAGCTCACCGTCATACCGAAGAAAAAAAAAACAGGGAGTCTGGAACACTGACACTAACCATTACATTGACGAGTTTCGACTTATGAGTAACGTACAAGTAACGTATGTCGACGTGTGTCAACGATCGCGTAGCGTGCCTCCAACTTATGCCAGCGTATGCGGAATGTGTGTCATACGTCGAGTACCTCGAGAACGTCGAGAAATTTTCAACATGCTGAAAATTTCTTGACGTACTGCTATACAGTAGGTACTAAGAGGGGGGGGGGGGGGTTTTTTTTTTTATGCTAGCTGCATTAAACGTACACAACTACCCATAACGTATTCGACGTGTGCCAGCTTGGTTCGGCAAATTTTCATACGTCGACATACGCTGGCTAAAACGTAAAGTGTGACAGCGGCTTCACACTTATGTTAGTGCGGTTATGATTTGAATCTTCGACCGCAGCCTATGAATAGCCTAACAGTGATGTCGGTGATATCGCTGCACGCTATGCATAAGTTAGACTATCGTTGGGCATAGGTTGAGAACGCCGACAACAGCTCAGCATCTGTGTATAAGTTATCTATATGTGATTAAAACGTTCTGTGTACATTACTAATACGTTATGCATACGTCCAACACGTTTATTATATGCCCAAAACTTTAAAAAAAACATCAATAGTTCAGCGTACGCCAGCGTTTAGCATACATTTTTGAGACCTTGCCATACGCTGGCTAAAACGTCAAGGTGTGACAGGGCCTTAAGCACTGACTGCGAAAACATACATTATCAATCTTATCCTGTCAAAAGCTCACTCTCAGAGTAAAATTGCCATTGTGACTGCCATGTCTACTGCTGCTACTCTACTGGATAATGGTCAAACTCCATTCAAGATTCCATTGAACATAAAGCAGGATTTCACATACAACTTTACCAGAAGAGATGGCACTGGCATACTGATGCAAAAGGCTGAACTATTGGTGATTGATGAAATTAGCATGAGCCATTGCTAAATATTTGAATTTTTGGATCATTCATTTCAAGATGTGTGTCAGAACGAGCAGCCTTTTGGAGGACTTTCCATTTTGGTATCTGGAGACTGGAAACAAATCCTGCCTGTCAATCGCCATTGTGAACAACCTCAAATTGTGGAAGCAACATTAAAAAATTCAGTTCCTTGGTCGCACATTTTTGAACTCTGACCTCAAACAAACATGAGAGTTGCCATGGCTGGAGAAAATTCTGATGAAGCCAAGTTTAGCAAGTACTTATTGGATCTTGGAAATGGACAAACTCATGTGGATAAGTCAGTTAGCCAGTTTTTAAGACTCAAATTCCAAATGAGTACCTCTTTCAGTCTGACAATTTCAGTTGTTTTTGATTGTGTTGAAAACAATCACCATGATCGAAAATGACTTGTAAATCATGCAGTTATTGCCCCAATAACCAGTGCTGTTGACTCAATCAATGCATTGATCATGAAATGGTTCCCTAGAAAAGAAAAAGTTGACAAAAACACAGACACAGTAGACAATGAAAGGATATATCCAAATATAATTAATTAACAGACTGAATCCCTCTAGATTTCCACCACATTTGCTCAAGTTGAAAATTGGGTCCTGCATCACGTCCCTTCGCAACTTTGATTCCAGTAACAGACATTGCAATGATGTCAGCTATATTATCTGCAACATGAACTGACATACCACAGAAGCTCAGACTGATACAGGGCCTCATTCTGGAAAGCAACTTTTTATTCCACGGATACCTTTCGCTCCTCCCGATAACATTTTCCCTTTTTCAATGACAAGGAAGCAATTCCCAACAGGGCCAACCTTTGCAGTTACAGCCAACAAAATCCAAGGTCAAACTCTACAAAAAATTAGACAATCTTCCATCTAATATGTTTAGCCATGGTCAATATTATGTCGCAAATTCCAGAGTTGGCTCAGGCAAGCATGTCAAGACTCTGGCACAAAAAGCAACATATGAAAGTAAGGATGGAAAATACACAGGCAATGAAATGCAATGGTATGTGGTATGCAATGAATATTTCAATGTTGTGATGAAAGTAAATTAAAACTCCCTAATTCCAGCTATTCCGGTATTTATCCCGGCCTTATGGCCTACACTCTGCTAGCTGCTCGAATGGCAGGAGTGCCTGCTTCTATATAATAAAGCATGACTGTCTGTCCATCCCCAAAATACTCCCTCAGTTTTGGGGCCAGCCCCACCAGACTTTCTGTGGAAGCCTTTGGGGTCCCTGCGGGTGTCTTAAGGTTGTATATGGGAATTTTCATATTGTGACAGTTGTAGCCTGGGATTGTATTTCGTGCACTCGCCGAGGGAATGGAAGCACATGCACACATATATTAATTAGTCAGTTATTTCTTTAGTATTCTGATTAGAGTTATGTCAATTTTATTCATATGGTCAATGTGCATTGTGCATGTAGAAGATAGGGGTTTCCCCTTGCATCCTTCCCCCAACCCACCCCCCAACCCCTCTTCTATTTCCCCATTTCTCAATTTCCTTTTGTCTCTATATATCTCTCTCTTTATTTCTCCATCTCTTTCTCTCCCAACATTCTCCTGTACCTCATGCCATTCACTGCCATCCACACATTCACAAACATCGCCTCATTTTACACAATTCATTGAAACAACGTTCATGCACTTCGGGCTAACGGTACCACCAACGGCAGGGGTGGTGGTCATGTGGGGCAGCATGGGGTAATGAGAAGCTGGCCAGAATGGAAGGTTCGAGAAGTGTCTGCCCTCGTGCAGAAAAAGGATAAAAAGGCGGAGCTGGGCTAATTTCCTTCTCTCTCACCAAAGGACCCAATCTGGCTAAGATCGAAAGAAAGCGTTTCGCCAATGACCTTTCCTCCATTTGCAATTCAAGTCCGTATCCTCGCTTCACTATCATCCACACCTCACGCCTTCCTAATTTCACAGATGCATTTTTCTTCTCGTCTGTGCCTTCTCTTCACTTTTCTGTGCGGGATCTGAAACACGACATGGCTTCAGCGCAGTATTTTCAAGCTCCTCTGTGAGGACAGCGCCGCCTTCAAAACGCCAAAGCCTGCCGATATTTGCATGGAATGAGCTGTCCTGAGCCCGCAGAACATCACGCTGGTCAGACAGGTGAGGGACCCCAGACCATTGGGGCTCTGTTGCAAGGGGAGGCACGAGGGGTGAGTTTAGATGCTGAACTGTCTCAAGATTGCTCCAACCAGAGTGATTTCAGGTGTGCTGAGGGCACGACCAAGTCCCTTAACTTTCTCTTATCTACCGATATGATCTTCTCCCTCAACCATTCTTTCTGTGTCCTTCCTCGCCTCTGGATCCATTTATGTATTTTGGGATAAGTAATTGTTCATAAATGCTCTAGGGTCGGATATGATCGTTAGAGGGTAAGGGGAAATGTACATGTGTTTTTTGTAGTGTAAATTGCTTGCCATGCATGTTCCTTGTTTTCCCGCCATTTTTGTGTGCTTCATCTCCCCGCCAATTCTCGTTTGAAATTCCCTGACTGCATTTCCTCTAGTTACTTCTCACTCTTTTGATTGCATTGCTTTATGTTATAAATTATTGAAATGTTGAATGCATCCTGATTTACGCTGCTTGTGGTTGGTCCGAAGAGCTTTCCTGGAGCAATTGATCTGAAGTCCACAATCTTAAGGGTAGCTCTTACAGTGGGACCCACGATGTTGGTTGCTTGGCCAATTAATTTAACCACTGTGGGATAATTTGGCACGGTTCCCCACCTACCACACTTTTCTCACCGGCACAGTAAACTGACTCTGGGTGTGAAGATCCAGCCTGGGCTAAGGGTTGGAGAAGGCGTCCGTGGTCTCTCCAAGACATGTCGGCCTTTGGAGTTATTCAGAGGTGATGTCCATAAAAATATGTATCATATAAAACTGAAAAAAAACGACCGGTGTTTCTCATCAATCGTGATGTGTTGCGCCGCAGAAGTATTTGGTCACACCTTCTTTTGGTGCAGCTGATCTCACAATTATTTGCCAAAAAAACGTTTTCTGAAAACCAATTCCTTTAAAGCGAATTATGTATGAAACTTAAACGATGTGGCTGAAATAAAAGCAAGTAAATTTTCGAGATGCCATTAGCGTTAGCACAAAAACTTTTGTTGGAATGTTCGACTTCGTATGAACAGTACAGTACAGCACAGTAAAGTACAGTGCGTTGCATATGTAACCGTGCATCCCATGCGTAGCATGATTACCTTACTTGTCATACTAAAATATACAATTTGGTGTCTGTCTGACTGACTGACTGAAACCTCGATGCATTCGGTCATTACTTGTTCAATCTCAACCAAACTTTCCAGGTGGACTAAGGGTCATACAACAAAGATTGTAGCAACTTCATATTTCCTCTTCCCCCAGGAGTTTTCTGCATTGGACAAATGCCATGTGAAGGTGTATATATAGCTTATTGTGGTGTTCATGGGGCACTCCTACCAGAAGTAAAAAATCATAACCACAAATAAAATCAGTCAATTCCGTCCAACATCCAATTACCTTTTGAAACAGTAGCTAGTTTTAAGCAGTTCTTTTAAGTCGGAAATTCCTTTTTAAACAGTTTGAAACAATCGCTTTTTTAACAAGTCTGAAGACGACGATGGTTCACGAGCGGTATTTGACGATGTAGATTGTTTCAGAAGTCAAGGATGAGACAATGTGATAATGTTTGACCAAGTTATAAAAATGATCACAATGATGTGGTACGAGTCACAGGTTATTAGCTGCAAAATGTCGAAAACCCGGTTTCGTTCAACAACTTTCAAAATTTGACCTTTGCATAACCTTTAAAGGTCACAAAACAATGTTGTGGACATTAAAATAGGGAAACAGGATACGTGCTATAGCTTATTGGAGTTAGTTCGTCGAAGAAGGTCGAAAACCCAGTTCGATTCCCACAACTTTGAAAATTTGACCTTTGCGAACTTTAAAGGTCAAAGGTCAAGGATTATGACCTTTGGTGCAAAACTTCCTCTGGAACATTCCAGGAAACATATAACGTCATATAGGCTTTATGGCATTTCGCACTCCTCGGATTATCCATACTTTGATGAAATCAGCGTAAAAACAAATTGAAGGGTGTTCGAGATAGAGCAAAATGTTTCAAGACTTTAGTGGGGGAATGACTCAAGATTATGCATAAAAATTTTGTCATCCAGCTCTCAATTTTGGCGGTCTATGATTTTATGTCAAAATTCGAAATTTCTAAGTTCGTGACCTGTGACTGACCTTGACCTTGGGACTAAAATGAAAAATCGAGCTCCGTGGGGCTATGCGGTGCCATTGGGCAACAAATACTGAAACCCCTGCCAGATCCGACAACCCCTCGGAGAAGATGGTTTTTATGTCAAAATCGCAATTTTCTAAGTTTGTGACCTTGTGACCTTGACCTTGGACGAAAATGAAAAATCGAGCTCCGTGGGGCTATGCAGGTGCCATTGGGCTAACCAAATACTGAAACCCCTGCCAGATTCGCAACCCCCTCGGAGAAGATGGATTTTTATGTCAAAATCGCAATTTTCTAAGTTCTGTGACCTTTGTGACCTTGACCTTGGGACGAAAATGAAAAATCGAGCTCCGTGGGGCTATGCAGGTGCCATTGGGCTAACCAAATACCGAAACCCCTGCCAGATTCGACAAACCCCTAGGAGAAGATGCAAATTGAAATCGGCTACCCCTAAAAACACAATTCGCAATTTTCTAAGTTCGTGACCTTGTGCCTTGACCTTGGGACAAAAATGAAAAATCGAGCTCTTTGGGCTATGCAGGTGCCATTGGGCTAACCAAATACCGAAACCCCTGTCAGATTCGACAAAACCCCTAGGAGAAGATGCAAATGGAAATCGGCTACCCCCTAAAAACACAGTTTTTTGAGGTGCTCCGCCTAATGGGCGGAGCCACGCCCATTTTCAGGAAAACACAACTAGATCATGATATAAACCTCCCACCAAAATTTCATCAGGATCGGATCAAAACCCACGGAGCTATGCTCGGGACAGACAGACAGACAGACAGACAGACACACAACAATAACGAATATAGTGGTCACTTATATTTTTCGTGAAAATATTTTTCGTGAACAACAGTCCTTTTAAACAGTCTTAACACTAGAACTGAAATAAATTTGGAGAAAACCCAGCATCCTTGAGACATTCTATACTTAATGCATCCCCCACAGACTAATGGAGCCGAGCTGCCTCGACTAGCTAGGTCTCTAACTCGGCCACTAGCTAGACTGCAATGATCTTTACTAATAAAGGTGCTTAAATGAGTCTTTATGCATGAATTTATATCCCATTGCCAGTCAGATTTATCTCCCATCAGATTATATGTGGCCTGAATATAGATTATATATAAGTTGTTTCTTGGGGCATCATATGCGATTTTCCCAGGTATGGCTTCAAACGTGACATGCGATATTGCCCATGACACCCTTACTGCCCAATTGTGACCTTCACCTGACGCATAACCCCATTCATAATGGTCGCTGGCATTGTTTAATAACAGCCTAAGAGAAATTTAGAGAAAATTGTACGTATACATATGTATACCGACAAACGGGCAGTGTATAGGCTAAGAGTCGCTATTCCGCACACCTACCGGAAGTGAAAATTATTATGACAAATTAATCAGTCAATTCTGTCTGATGATAATGGCATAATAATAATTATATTGAAAAAATTTGTTTTTACCGTGCCGCCGTCCGTATGTCACACAAAGAAGAAGCATGACATCGAGCAATTCACCTTCGGTGGACATTTTTTTCCATTCAAAATGGTACATCGACAACAATGATACTCGCATAATAATAATAATGTTAACGTTATTACTAAACAATAAAATTAATAACAGTATTAACAATAAAAATAGGACCACTGGACCTGTAGCTTATCTGGGCCGTGGCCTTATGTTGTAACCCAAATTTGGTAGCATTCTGACTGGTGGGTCTGGAGAAGATGATTTTTGAAGGAATTTACTAAATCCGCCATTTTGACCTCCTTAAACCTACATGACCGGAACGAGCTTTGTAATCCCTGTTACCATGAAGGAGCGGAACCTTGCTGCCAAATTTCAGATGGATTGGCCTAGCGGTTTGGCCTGAGAAGTCGACATAGGAGATGGACGGACGGACAGACGGACGGTGCATGATGACAGTACCTTATCTGGAATTCCAATTACAGATAAGCTAATAATAGAAAGAGGATAATAATAAAATGGATAACAATATGGCCAAATCGAAAGCATCATAGCCTAAGTGAGTGTGAAAATGCATAATTAAGGCAAAAAGGACTGCATATAAATTGAACAACGATGTAGAATGGTGCACACATGCACATACACATGACCCCTCCCCTCCCCCCAACCCCATTGCACCTTCCCCCTCTCTGGCCGCTCCCATAGGGAGTGGTTCTTTCTCACATGTCAAAACCTGAGAAGGATTTGAGCTCATCATGGACAGATTTAAGGGACACAGTAGTTGCAGCCACAGAACCACTTTCTCAGCAAAGCTCATCGTATCCTGATGCAACAAGAAACTGTTTGCAACAATCCATCAATTTTGAAAGGATCTAATAATTTATGCAGTTTACGGGACCACAATGGCCTGATTTTAAAAATAGAAGTGCAGTGTAACACAATCATGTGACTGAAGACCTTAATAGACATATCATAAAATGAGGAGCTTGCTATAAGCTCTTTATATTGAAGCAAGTTTAACAACAACTGTATTCAACAAATGCAACATTATGACTTGAAAAGCAGTTCAACTTTTGTGGGCTCACTGCACTCTAATAATAAAGAATTTATATCTGCATTGAATTTCCTTGTGAAATATCAACAGCATATTATAAGAGAGCTGTTTGTCTGTGTATCTGTGTGTGTGTGTTGCCATTTTTCGCAGAGATGGCTGAACGGATCTTTGTCAAACTTTCAGAGGTTCATCAGTGAGTGCCTGGGAGAGTTTTATGCAAAAAAACAGTTTTTGAACAATTTGAAAAAAAAAGTTCAGTTTTTGGGGACATTTAAAAATCGCTTTCCAGTGCCTAAGCCTTTGTAGCTTTGTGAAAGGTAATATTAAATGATCCCTGAGCCCATTTCCTAGTGGGTGTAAGAAGTGTTTTTGCTCCACATAAAAAACAAAAATCAGAATTTTTTATTTTAGAGTTTTCCTTCGAAAATGGCCATACGAAAGAACAGAATTAGAACATCACCAGGTGACACCGAGTTATCCTGCGAGTCATATACAGTGGGGAGAACAAGTATTTGATACACTGCCGATTTTGCAGTGTTTCCCACTTACAAAGCACGTAGAGGTCTATTTTTATCATAGGTACACTTCAACTGTGAAAGACGGAATCTAAAACAAAAATCCTGAAAATCACATTGTATGATTTTAAATAATTAATTTGCATTTTATTGCATGAAATAAGTATTTGATCACCTACCAACCAGTAAGAATTCCGGCTCTCACAGACCTGTTAGTTTTGTCTTTAAAGAGTCCTCCATTCTCCACTCATTACCTGTATTAACTGCACCTGTTTGAACTCGTTATCTGCATAAAAGACAGCTGTCCACACTCAATCAATCAGACTCCAACCTCTCCACAATGGGCAAGACCAGAGAGCTGTCTAAGGACATCAGGGACAAAATTGTAAACTTGCACAAGGCTGGATGGGCTACAGGACAATAGGCAAGCAGCTTGGTGAGAAGGCAACAACTGTTGGCGCAATTATTAGAAAATGGAAGAAGTTCAAGATAACAGTCAATTTCCCTCGGTCTGGGCTCCATGCAAGATCTCACCTCGTGGAGCCTCAATGATCATGAGAAAGGTGAGGGATCAGCCAGAACTACACGGCGGACCTGGTCAATGACCTGAAGAGAGCTGGGCCACAGTATCAAGAAAACCATAAGTAACACACTACGCCGTCATGGATTAAAATCCTGCAGCGCACGCAAGTCCCTCTGCTCAAGCCAGCGCATGTCCAGGGCCGTCTGAAGTTTGCCATGACCATCTGGATGATCCAGAGGAGGAATGGGAGAAGGTCATGTGGTCTGATGAGACCAAAATAGAGCTTTTTGGTTTAAACTCCACTCGCCATGTTTGGGGAGAAGAAGAAGAAGGATGAGTACAACCCCAAGAACACCAATCCCAACCGTGAAGCATGGAGGTGGAAACATCATTCTTGGATGCTTTCTCGCAAACGGGACAGGACGACTGCACCGTATTGGGGGAGGATGGATGGGGCCATGTATCGCGAGATCTTGGCCAACAACCTCCTTCCCTCAACAAGAGCATTGAAGATGGGGCGTGGCTGGGTCTTCCAGCATGACAATGACCCGAAACACACAGCCAGGGCAACTAAGAGTGGCTCCGTAAGAAGCATCTCAAGGTCCTGGAGTGGCCTAGCCAGTCTCCAGACCTGAACCCAATGAAAATCTTGGAGGGAGCTGAAAGTCTGTGTTGCACAGCGACAGCCCCGAAACCTGAAGGATCTGCGGAATATCTGTATGGAGGAGTGGGCCAAAATGCCGTGAGAGCAACTACTATAAGACGGAACAATGCTGCAGTCTGTGCAAACTGTTAAGATATCAGGAAACATTGATCTCGTGTTATTGAAACAAATGGTCTGTACATAATATTAATGTTTTCTGATGTATCAAATACTTATTCATGCAATAAAATGCAAATTAATTATTTAAAAATAATACAATGTGATTTTCAGGATTTTGTTTTAGATTCCGTCTTTCACAGTTGAAGTGATACTATGATAAAAAATTACAGACCTCTACGTGCTTTGTAAGTGGGAAAACCTGCAAAATCGCAGTGTATCAAATACTTGTTCTCCCCACTGTATGTATATGTGTGTGTGTATATCTATATATATATATATATATATATATATATATTATTATATATATTATATATTATATTATTATATATTATTATATATTGTTGCGGATCCGGTGGTGGTGGATTCTCACCCGGTCCTAGCGCCAACCTCACCACCCGTCTCCGGGGTTTATAACGCTGGCCGGCTCAGCACAGGCCTCGGTCACGCGCTTCAATCGCGATACCAACGTAATCCTTGTACTTGCCAGTTGGAAATAGAACCCCTGGTTACAGACTGGTTTTCAGATTGCTGAGCGTTTTCTGCTAGTCTGTAACCATTTTGGTTTATATGCCAATCGAACGGATCGTTCCTCGACGCGACACGAATTAAATCCATAGCGGCAACTTCATACGAATGTAACCAGGATTTATTGGGACGATGTCGGGGATCACAACACAAGCAAAATTCACGACAATGTGGTTATTAACAATCCTCAACCCGTTCTTAATGAGGGAACCACGGACTACAGGTTTCGAGGGGGTCGCTACCAAAATATGCCTTAAACAACGTGCAGACAAGGACAGACAGCATGCATGCAAGACAGAGTACTTGGTGATGTCTC
>CM068952.1:121392522-121409286 GCA_035128595.1 Eptatretus atami | reverse complement strand
CTAAACATCGCCGATTTCTTAACATTTTCAGATTTTCCTCCAGATCGAGTAATTTAGTCCTCATGATGCAATGCTCCAAACTCAAATTATATTTCTATTATATACTTTAATTAGTCCGTGAGAGTATATCGTGGAAAATCGCATTACACAATGCATGAAATCACTCGAAGCTCCTAATTTGAAAACTATAGCAGTTACAAAAGCGATATAGACAGCGATTTGTAGGTGTGTCGATGAGGCATTTGATGATATGAGTGAGGATAGTGGATAAAAAAGAAACATTTTGAGCGCTTTATCGTTAATAAACTGTTGTGGCCTGTTCCAACCCAAGGCAGTGTTGAGCAGGCCAAACAAAATGGTGAATTAAGACCCTAGCGAGGGAGAGCGAGGTGTCCGAGGATTGCCTTGAGAAAGGATATAATTTTATATGGCCAATAATTATCTTCAAAAGGAGTGTTTTAATTAACCCAAACATCCAGTTTTCATCCACCATCTTGGAGTTCTCTTAGTATGCATGCAATGTTTCAGGCTGCTAGGTTTCATGGTTTTGGAGTTATGGAGGAGACACACACACATTGACATACACTACACTGACATTTATTCGTACAGATATTGTGAACTGTGGTGTCTGTCCGTGTGTTCGTCTGTCTCCCATTTCCATTTCACTTTTATTGATGCAATATAGTCTGTCACTTCATTGTCCCTTCCATTTATCATTAAAATCAACATGAACATCTGGATTACAGTAGATTTAATACAGATCTTCATTGATTAACACACAATTTAAAATAGTTATGTTTTGCCGTCTTTTTAGACAAATTCAACCTCTGCCACCCGATACTGCACCGCCATTTCACTGTGGGCGGTAAAGTAGCTCAGAGCTTTGGCTCTCAGTGAAACAAACAGTGCAACACAGTTAACGTTTTTAAAGTCCATGAAATAATTTAAATGAATTGATTAACATAAACTTTTCCCGTCACTTGAGACGGATACTTTTGCTTGCTTTTCCCGTCACTGGGGACATGTATTTTTGCAAGTCATAGATGGAATTCAGTGTTCCCATTATAGTCAATTGATGAGTAAAGCATGGCAGTGCAATAAAATATGAAGAGGAAATAACAAGAACAAGCTATTCAGTAAAACAAAGAACGTTTATAAAAATAATGAAGAAATGCTGAAGAAATACGAGATGTAGAGGAGTGAGTTACGATGACACATTGACAGTGGATGGCAAAGACAGAGAAAGGGTAAAGTTCATTTTGATAGCAAAGGCTTGTTCACTGGATAAAAACACATGCTCACTGAGGAAGGAAAGAAGAAGGTGAAGGAAATGTTCCAAATCTTCAAGCCACCCCTCTCGTGGCTCTACTCTACTTGTGCTTGTCACAGCAGAATTCTTCACATGGTATGACTCTCGGAAGAGTTAAATACGTTACACTTTTCTCTTACCGACCACTCTCCAAAACCTTATCGTAATAGTGATAAAGTTGTGTCAAAAACAGTGAATTTACTGTACCTCACAATACAAACTGACTAGTTCTACGATAATTGTTCTTGTTCCTATTCAAAATCTAATATCCTTTCTAATTTTGGAACAGCTGCTTGCCCTGGGAATTCTTTAATAGCAAACGATGCACAAAAAGGTGGAGGTGGAGTGGAAGAGGTCGAACAGAATTCCATAGGCAGCAGTAAGTAATAGGTATGGGTCCTCAAAAGTTCTCACGATACATTTATAAATGTATCCTGATATACATATAGTTTAAGATGTACAATTCACAAGTGAAATGTGCAAATATCCACTTGCAAATCACACGAAGGCCTGTTCATACAAACACAAACCAAAGTAAACACAGAGGAAGCCAATCATGTGCAGATTATTTTTATCATCACGTAAAGGAAAGGAAGGCCATAGTGAGACAGTGTGCTTACAAGCTCACGAGGGCGCATATTGAAGATGATCCGCTCAGCATTCTCGCTGTCATGGCGGCTCTCGACAATGGCCAAAAGGAGCTTGGAAGCATTATTCTGGGTAACAGAACAATGTGTTAGTCATGGACACTGATGAGTTTTTACTATCACATAGAGATTTTAATAAAACTTCAACTAAGAAAAAGTTTTAATGCACGCACATCTAAAAAAAACATTTATCCATTATTCTCACAAAGAACCATAATCCGTTGCACTGAACAAAATTTCCATAAAACACAGGTGTATTCATCAAGTGATTTCCTAGCTTCCTCTGTGGGCATCCTATGTCATGCAAAGTCCTTCCTTGGCACACCTGAGCTGCTGACCAAGTACAAAGCTTTCATTTGCAGTCTGATGGAATACTGCTCTCCCCTCTGGGGTGGTGCTCTTGCCTCACACCTAGCTCGACTTCACGCTGTGGAAACCACGGCTTTTAGGATCATCGGTATCTCCTGCGATGAAGCTCTCACTCTCCCACTGGAGGCAGGTCGGTGGTCTTTCTGTGTTGTAGTCTCCTTTCCGGCCTCCTCCCCCCCTTGCTGTCTGTGATCTGTCCCCCCTATATTTCCTCAGGGTGCCCAAGATCCGCCAAAAAACCCCTTCTGGTGACACTGCCAAAATCAAAAATCACTGCTCACCTTCACTCTTTCATTCCTCTTTTTCCCCACCTCTGGAACAAACGCCCACACTCTCTTCAATCCGACTCCTCCCTCCAGGTCTTCAAAACTGCTGTTCACCACCATCTCATATCTTCCCCCATCCAAAATCTTGATCTTTACTACCCCCATTAATCCACCACAAATCCACCTCATTGAAATTCCATGTTTTCCTTTCTGAAAGTCCCTGTAGTACAATGTTGTTTACCCCGTGTACCCTGCCCCATCCCTCTCCCTTCCACGGGTATCCTATTGTCTTTGTTCCCCACTATTTTGTGCTTCTCTCTCCTGCCCCTCTTGTATCCTGCCTTGTTAAATGTTTCTGTGTATTAGCTCTCACATGAGCCTCGACTTGGTATACAAAAAAAATAAGTTATTTGGTGGGGTTTTTTTTGTATGCATAGTCAAGGATTGGAGAGGAGCTAGTACTAGTACATCAGACGTTAAAGGGGGAAATAAGGAGTATAGGTCAGTGGGTAGGAAGCAAAATGGAAAGGTTTTTTTTCTAATTGTGTGTACAAAAGTGGTCGCATTTTAGTGTGTTCAAGCAGCACCACTAACTACAGCCTTTAATTCACAACCATATCCTCGATTTCCAATATGGTGTTGGTTTTGCCTTTAACCACAACCACAGCACCAAACCTGTCACTGACATTCAAAAGTTTGGTAGATATACAGTGACCTGCAAAAGTATTCACTTCCTACCAATAATGCCACATTTAGAGGAACTACAAATTATGCAGAAATAATTTTTTGAAATGAACTTTTTTATTCAAAACTGAAGCGATCAAACTAAACACTGTTGTAGTTGAAGGAGGTTACATGTCAGGAATACCTTCAAGAAACATGTACAAATCAAAATTCACTGGTTGTAAAAGTATTCAGCCCCTTAGGTCAGTACTTGGTGGAAGAACCTTGTGCAGCAATGACTGTTGTGAGTTTTTTTGGGGGAGGGTCTCTTCCAGCTTTGCACAGTGAGATGGTGAAATCTTTGCCCATTCTTCACGTGAAAATTTCTCTTGTTCTGCCAAGTTTGATGGAGATCGCCGATGGACTGCAATGTTCAAGTCTTGCCATAAATGTTCAATTAGGCTAAAGTCAGGACTTTGACTGGGCAACTCAAGAACATTTATTATCTTCTTATTCAGCCACTCCAGAGTGACTTCAGTTTTGTTTTTCGGATCATTGGCCTGATGAAATGTGAATCTCCTACCCAGTTTCAGATTCATGGCTGACTGAAGCAGGTTTTCATCAAGGATTCTCCTGTACTTTGCATCGTCCATTGTCTCTTCTATCCTGACAAGCTTGCCAGTCCCTGCTGATGAAAAGCAGCCCCATAACATGATGCTGCCACCACCATGCTTGACAGGAGGGATTGTGTTGACTGGGGATTGTGTAGTGTGAGGCTTGCATCAGAAGTAACGCTTTGAATTTAGACCAAAACGTTCCATTTTTGTCTCGCCTGACCACAAAACGTTTCTCCACATGCCAACAGTATCCTTAAGATGCTTTTTCACAAACTCCATATGAACATTTAGACACATCTTTTTCAGTACTTGCTTCTTTCTTGCCATCTATCTATGGAGGCCAGCTTTGTGAAGAGAATGGAATGCTGTTGATTGATGAACACTGACCCCCATCTCGGACATAGAGCCTTGCAGATCTTTCAGTCATTGTTAGATTTCAGTGACATCCCAAACCAGTTTTCTGCTAGCCCGGCTGCTGAGTTTGGATGGGCGACCTGATCTGGGTAGAGTCTGGGAGGTATGATACGTTTTCCACTTCTCAATAATGGATTTCACCGAACTCAAAGTGCTAATGAGTGACTTTGAAATATTCTTATAACCCTCTCCTGAACGGTGCTTCTCCACCACTTTATATCTGACTTCTTTGGAAAGCTCCTTGGTCTTCATGTTTGCCTTGTTGGTTTGAACAAGTGAGCTGCACCTTAAAACTCCTTAATTTTTAAGTTAAACCACTGATTACTTATCGGTGAAACCTATTACACATATTTTGTATCCTCGCAACCAAATAATCTGCTCCTCAAGTGGCAGGGTTAATTTCGGCAAAGGGGTTGCATACTTATGCAACTTAAAATTATCTGATGTTCTCTGTTACTCTAACGTATCCACATTTTATCTGCATTTTGTCGCTTTATCACTCCGGAGTAGTTGGTGAAGACTCTATGAATTGTTTGATTTGAAAAGATCATGAAATGAGCTCAGGTGGCATCAAAATATGAAAAGTTTGGCTGGGGGTGAATACTTTTACAGGCCACTTGTATGGTGTAACACCATATCATGTTTTTAAAATTTCTCCTGGCCTTATTTGTCAACAGATTTGGTTTTCACGTCCTATTTTCAACATTGGCATGACTCCACTTCATAAGAAAAAACACATAACTGACATTTCACTTCGAAGGCCCAATGTGTCGGAAATGCCAAAAACCTTGAAATCCAGTATGCAGAGATTGTCTGCTCAAAAAAAATCAAATCCCCTTCACATTCTTTGACTGTCAAACCCCTCCATGTCAGTGCTCTCTCCCACATCTCTTGCAAGCCCACATCCTTTCAACCCCACCCCTTCGATGTGTTCCCCTCCTTAGCATCCCTTCATTTCATGTCCCCTCTTTCTGCATCCCTCTCACCCCACCCCCTCAAAGCTTCCCCTCACCCCACCCCATTTCTGCTTCCCACCCCCTCTCAGCTTCCCCCTCATCCCACACCCATCCAGCCCCCCCCCCAGCATCCCTCCCACTCACTCCCACGCCTTCTCCCATGTTCTTCACCATGTGGACCACAAACATCCGAGGTCTCTGCTCCAACCTAACAGATCTCTTAATCCAGGCTGCTGCTAACAAACCGGACATCATCAGTTTAACAGAATTCCTCCTCCTACAGGACGTCCTTGACTCCTTAGTGTCTCCCTGTGGCTATTGTCTCCTTCAGTTTTATGGGCCTGAACCACGTCCTGGCAGCGGAGTTGCACTTTACATCAATAACTAAATTTCTCACTGTCCATGTACTGATCTTACACCTCCCAAACCCCAGGAGTACGTTTGGCTGTGACTTCCCCTCCACTCCCACCTCTTGTTTGTCTATGTGTTGTACCATCGTCCAAACAGTGACGACTCCGTAATTTTTAACCACTCATCCCAACTCTCTCTCTCTCTCTTCCTGATATGTGGTGACTTCAATTGTCACCATGCAACTTGCCTGGGTGTGGTACCTCTCTCACAAGCATGGCACTTCTGCGAAGGATGTCTGTGACTCCATGGGATTGACTCAATCTATGAATCTTCCAATGTGGATTTTTCCCAATGGCAAATCATCCCCCTTTTGGATTTAGTGATGACAAACTTCCCTGCCAAAATCTCCAGCTCTTCCTCTGCTCCAATTGGTTCATCTGATCATATGCTTGTGAGAGTCACATCAAACCTGAGAGGACATAGGCTCTCCCCTCTGGGCTGGATCCCCTGCCTCACATCCTACACAGCTTGATGCCGTTGAAACAAAGGCCTTCATCATCATTGGAATCTCTCACGATGAAGCTGAGTCTGGGCCTATCACTTTGCCATCGCCGACAGGTTGGTGGTCTCTCTGTCTTCTTCCGCCTCATTTTTGGACTTGCACCCTCTGCCCTCTCCATGCTTTGTCCCCCTCTAGGTATCTGCAGGACACACGTGGTCTACCAGTAACCCCCTCATGGTGAAACTGCCTAAATACAGAACCACTGCCCATCTCCACTCATTTATTCCTCTTTTTCCCACCTGTGGAACCAACTTTCACATCCTCTTCAATCCCATTCTTCCCTCCAGGGTTTCAAGACAGCTGTTCACCACCATCTCGTCACCTCCCATCCAAAATCATGATCTTTTCTCCACCCATTAACCCCCCCCAAACCTCCAAAAAAATTGCTTTTGTATCCATATTGTCCACACTTTGCTTTCTCCCTTACCCCTCATCGTTACCTGCATCCCTTGTTTGTCCGTCCCCATATACTTTCTCCCTCCACCCTGCTGTTGGTGTTTCCCCTTTCTCCCTGCTGCTCTCTTTGTTGTGTTGTGTACTGATTTGTTTTGCATCATAGCTCTTTCACGAGCCTAGAGGAAGTATATTAAATAATAATTTAAAAAAGAATCATCATCTCTCCTGACATTCTCAGTGCTGGCGAGTCTAGCAGCTCACTCAGGCAGATTGAAAGGAATTGCAAGCAGCCATCTCAGTTCACGACTGGTCTCATACATCTACCAGCCCTGATAATAACTCAGCATGGAAATTCTTCCAGAGAAACCTGCTCTCTCTCTCTTATGCACAGATTCATCCCATCTCATCTTCAGTTATCCTACCCTTCTTTCCACCCATGGCACGGTGTTGTGGCAGAATGCTGTGTTGTGGCAGTTGCTCTGAAACAACTTGTCTTCTCGTCTCTCTTCCTAGATAGCAAACCCAACCGAAGGCAATCTCAGAACATTCCACAAAGCCGCAACAAATGGGTGTCCACTCTCAGGTGAGCCAGAAAACAACATCTGTACAACCTGAATATTGAACTTTCAAACTTGTCTCTCTCATCTAAAACCTGGTGGCATCTTGTTAAGTCTGTTTCTGGAGTATTCTCCCACTCCTTCCCTCCTCTCAAATGGTACCACAGCTGACTCCACTCATTAGAAGGCCTCATTCTGTGTTTGCTTCCAAATCTTATGTCCCCAACCTCTCACTCTTTGTAGCCCACCCTACCCAGTCACACCTAACCGCTCCTGTGTCTTTTGCACCTGACAGGATGGAAACGTTTCTAGTAAATGTCGACTCAGATTTTGCAAATGGACAAGATGGCATCAGTTCACATGTCCAAAAATATGCTCTGCTGCTCTTTCACTTCCTCTTTCTTCCTCCTCTTTTCACCCCATCATTTGCCCGAGATTATCTTTCATCTCCTTGGAAATCAGCCAACATCACCACATTACATCATTAGAATGGCACTGGGTAGAGCATATACCTCCACCAAGCTGAACACTCATGAACAGTTTATGTTTTGTATCCCACTGATAGGCCGGATCTGCATCCTAACCTGAACCGAAATCTAATTGGCTTGTTCTTTTCACCGACCGAACTCATCGACCAAGTTTTATTATAACCCGTCCACAACTGTTTGAAATGCCATGCTATACAGTATATCGTTTTTGGCCCCATCTCTCAATGGTGAAGAATCACTTAGCAAATGAAAAAAATTCTCGTATCCAGATCCGGATCTTCAACAAAATCGAATAAATTCATCCTTATCACACACCCAACCTGTCCACTAAGTTTTGGCCGAATCCGTCCATAACTTTTTGAGATATAATGCTATATACCGTTATTGGCCCGATCGCTCAATGGTGAAGAATCACTTCAGAAATTGTCATATTCAGATAGGGATCTTCACTAAAATCCAACCAATTCGACCTGTCCACTAAGTTTTGTCCAAATCAGTCCATAATGTTTTGAGATATCATGCAAACAACAAATAGACAGACAGACAAACAGGGGTGAAAACATAACCTCCATCCAACTTCGGTTGCAGAGGTAAAAAAAAGTGCAAAAACCATTTCCCTTGATTGCAGACATATTAGCTTACTTCCAATCATCAGATAGGTCATATAATCCATCATTGCAGTTCATATGAAATCCTTCATTTCTCCAACAGCCTCTCTCATCACTAATTCGGATCCAGACCGGGTCACTCTACTTTGGACGTGCTGCTTATACTCTCCACACAATGGATAGAGGCCCTTAATATCAGACGTCTCCAGACATAGCTTAAGCTTTCAATAAAGTCTGGCATCCCACCTTGCCTTCCAATCTCTCACAGCCTATGGTATCCAAGGCCAACTCCACACATGGCTTCCTGACTTCCTCCACTCTCATAGCCAACGTGTCACTCACAGTATAATCCTTTCATCTTCTCTCCCTGTTAAGGCTGGTGTGCCCCAAGGCAGTGTTCTAGGCTCAGTCCTATTCCTAAACTTCATCAATGATCTCTATGACTCTGGAAAATCCTCCTTGTCTATTTGGCCTATGACTTCATCCTCTGCCATGACATCCCTTACCTTCAGATCGGCAGGCAAGAAGTTGTCTCTTCCCTCTTTCAGGTCTTGACAAAATCACAAGTTGGTCAAGCACTTGGAATTTGTCTTTCAAAACTGACCTATCTCTCTCTCTCTCTCTCTCTCTCTCTCTCTCTTCTCTCTCTCTCTCTCTCTCTCTCTCTCTCTATTATATATATTCAGTCACTTCAGTCACTCAACCTCCTTTGTTTCACCATCAGCCATGACTTTTTTGGGCAAATCATATTTCAAAGTTGACTGAAAAGCCAGTCGCCAACTATGTGTCCCCCATCATACAAAGTCCTTCCTTGGCACATCTGGACGATCCATCTATAAGGCCTTCATACACAGCTTAATGAAGTACTGCTCTCCCTCTGGGCTGGCACTCCTGCCTCACACGTTGTTCAAGTTGACACCATGGAAACCAAGGCCTTTAAGATCTTCCTTTTCTGGAGTGTGAATTTTAAAGCAAGTAGCAGAGCTCCTCTCTGTCTTCTGTGCTCAGTCCATGTTGAGGGATAGCCAGCTCTTTACTTTGTGATTTCTCTATTACAACTGAGTTTCAACACCTGTTGTACACCGTAATGAAGCACATTATGCTTTGCATTATGGGAAAATATGCAAATGCAGTTTGTGAAGGTTCATTTCAAAGTTTTGGGTGTGCTGTCCTAAACCCATTTGGAAAATCGTGTGGAGGTTGCGATTATATTATTTTATACTTCACTGAAACATCTCATCTACCAACAATGTTGCACAAACTACAAAGACCAAATTTGTGATTATATTAACTATTACCTTGAGTTGCAAAACAAGATCCATGTGTTCTCTGCCTAGAGGGTTGATATCGTTGAGGATAAGGGCAATGATGATGTCGATGCCATTTGACTCATGCGTGGCAATACAGTTCTGCAAAATAAATAAAGAAGTGTGAGAATATGGGAAGTAACCACAATATCTCTCATTTACTTCCATGTAATTTTACTATTCGTAGACCCCAAGAACGAGGCTGCCTGAGCAGAGGCAACAAGCTATATTTTTTACATAAAGGGAGATGGTAACATTGTTCCCATTATTGCCGAGAGTTACAGTGAACAAGAGCTCTTCACTGGTCTATACTTGTTTCTGTCACCTTCACCATTCTCTGCTCTTTTGTTGTTTTTTTGCAAAAATGTTTTATTTTGTTTTGATGTTAACCCTACACAAATAGACCAGTTGATCTGAATGTTTAAAATGGTTAATAATTATCTTCTTCATTCATAAGCAGCACAAGGCTGGCTGAGGGCACGGCTGTGCCGCTGATGTCTCCAATGTCCAACTGGTTTTAATATCCTATTTTCAACATTAACATGACTCCACTTCATTAAAAAAAAACATAACAATCTTGGTGAGCCCTGGTTTAAGGCACTTGGCGAGCGTCCTACAATAAACATATAACTCTTCCACGAGCCTCGTCTATGCACACAAAAATAAATAAATAAAAACTTGGGAACTGAACACACTCCTGCAAGTACAGAGTTGTATTCCATTACCAATCAGCTTGTAGAGTGCTCACCAAGTGGCGCAAGCACTCCATTGAAATGGTTGATAAGGAACGGCTGGCTTGGAAAGTGATAGCAAGCTGATTGGTAATGAAACACCTTAACATGGCATTTCTTTTCCAAGCAGGGGAAAAGGCAAAAAAACACGGGAATTCCTCCGGATTTTTTGCAGTCGAGTATAAAGCAACATCAGCGAAGTGAGTGCAAAAATAACATGGAATCCTCTTTTTGGGGCCATTTTTGGGCAAAAATAACATGGAGTCCTCTTTTTTGAGCATTTTGGGCCAAAATATTTTTTGTGCCCAGGGCCCCAAAAAAATCTTAATCGCCTCTGGAATTAATTACCACTGAGAATTTTTGGTTTTTAACTGACATGCTGTGTAAAGACATTTGATTGCAATGCATGTACAATGTACATTGATCATCAAAATAGGCACAACATTTCCTTTAAGCACTTTCCTTGAGCTGGGGCACTGTATGTTGACAACCCTCAATGCAGAGTTTTGACAGCGACCACATGTTCATGGATGCTAGTTTATTGCACAATGGACCTAAAGGATGCATGATAAAGCATCATCTAATAGACATTGATTCCTGTGCTGCCTGAAGCCTCTTCCTTGATCGGTCAAGGTTTCTCAGTGTAATTCCACGTTGATGAATCTGATAAAAGATAAAATTTCTCTTGCATCTTGGTTATCTCTCACTGTAAGTACCTTACGTTGAGGCACTATTATCTTTCCAAATAGCCAGAAACAACTTCCTTTGAGCTCCTTTTTAATAACCAGTTAGTGTATTGGCAGAACTGCTTTCAGCAGCATTTTAGTCGATTCCCAAGATAGTTGAGGACAATCATGATTTAACCACAAACTATGCAGTGCTGTACCAATATGCAGTGCTGTACTACAGGCCAGAACAATGCTGCAGCAGGGCAGGCAGATTACTTCCTCTCTGACGGTCATCTGGGAGCCAGCTGCTCTCTGAAGGTCATTCATGAAATAGCTGGGTTTTATTGACCATCCATTAGCAACATGGTAGTTCTCTTTAAATTCATTGTTTCCAGAAGTTTTGAATCCAAATCCTTAATACTACTACTGTGTTAGGTTAGATTTTAACATCGAGAATATCAGCCCCGTCTCTGGCAGCACATCACCTTATGCCACCCTATCTTGTTTCTCCACCTCTTTCGCCAAATTTATTTACAAACCTAAAAACACCATTCCTATTGAACTTCCAGTCCTCATCATCAACCGTGATTTCTCCTCGGCCACGTGAATAGCAAAGCTGGCCTGCAAAGCCAGCCACAGACTGGGCATCCTCCATTGTTCCACGTCTTTCCTTGAAAAACCAGAACAACACTGTTTCTATAAGCCCTTTGTCTGTAATTCCTTTGTCTCTCCTGTTGTTGGGACCCATGCATCACACACATGACTCTCTTGGATTCCATAGAATCGAAAGTTCTCAACATTATTGGAATCTCTCATGATGAGGCCAAAACACACGGTCTGCTGCTTTCATATAGCAAATAGGTTGGTGGCCACTCATTCTTTTTACACATCTCATCTGATTTAACACCCTATGCTCTCTCAGCCCTAGGACCCTTCCTGACAACTCCAGGATGTAAACGTTCTTGTAGTAAGCCAGTCCTGGTTGAAATTTTCAAAACACAGGCTGACTGCTTCCTGCTTTCAAGAGGCTCCATCTATTACCCCAATTTACCTTTCCAAACAACCTCTCTTATTTGCAGGTTGCAGTGTTTCCACCTCTCCACTCTCTGATCTTTTCCTGTTTGTTCATTCCTTTGCTTGTGTCCATTAGTTACCCTGCTGCTCTACTGCCATTCATACCATCTGTCACCTTGCTCTTCCATGAGCCTTGATCTTGTAGAGAAAAAATATACATGTATATCCATTAAAAACCCTAACCTGGTTCTCATGGCAGGGTCCTTGGCAGTACTCTGTGAGGCTTTCCAAGGTTTGCTTGACAAGGCCCACATTCCGGACATTGATGTAAAGGCCCAGCAGACCCAGACCACCTGTAGTACTCCCACAGATGCAATCCAGAAACTTCAGTGTCTCACATACCAGGTTATAGTTTGTCTTGTTGTTTTGATTTCGTAGGTAGTTCTAAAAAAAACATTGGGGAGACGGAAATATGAACAAAAAAATATATAAATTCACTCAAAGTTACTATTTTGTGCCATTGCTTCATATAAACAGAAAGTCGTTGTGTTTCTGTATTTTTAAAGGCTTCACTTGAAAGTTAATACATTGGAGTTATCGACATATTGTGCGTGCAAAACCGGGGGGAAGGTAAATTGAGAGAAAGAAAAGAAAGGGTAGGGAAGTGCGGAGGTGAGAGGGGAAAAATTATTAGAGGATACAGGAATGAGAAGTTATGGAAGGGGATTATACAGGAAATATGAAGGGAAGGATTGAGGGAGGGGGGGGGGTCAAATTGTAATTTTTAATACAATCTGTTGATGGCCCTTTATACACAGTAACAAACCTGTAGATCCCTGTTGTGGTTCTCACAAAGCAGCTGTAGGAATCGTAGGATTGGACACATGATTGCAACAGCTCCACTAGTTTCTGCCATGTTCAGGTCTCCCACTCCCAAAGCTCCAAAGATTCCGTCAACATCAGCAGTATCTGACGAGCTATTACTCTCCCAGTTACGAGTGTGTTCATGCTGTACCATTTCGTTGGTATGGTCCAGAAGGTCCACGGACAGAGATGAAGACAAGGGGTGGCCTGAAAAGCATTCAACAAAGCACAACTAAAATAGAGGTATGGTGTGGGAATATAAGAATTCACCAAAGTGGGATACAAGTGTCATCTCAAAAGTGATATAAACCCAACTACGGCACATAAAATTGGACAAACCATTGACATAATACTATTGACAAACTATTCATGTCACATTATCCGACATGTGGATCCTCTTCAATGCACTTTGGCCAGTGGTCAACCAACCTTTATTAATATAAACACAAAATCCTTCCTTCTAAAGTGTCCTTAATCCAGTGGTTGTGGCTGTGTTATCCTCCTCAGAGGATGGAAAACATCTTCTCTTCAACTCGTTTTTCATTTTGGAGGATAAGTGTAAGTCGCCTGAACTTAAATCCGGTGAATGTGGTGGGTGAGACAAAACTTCTCACTCCCAGGACTCTAATAGGTTGTGAACATTGCATTTTGCATGTGGTGTAGCATTGTCATGGAGGAGGGTATTGATCAAAAGTGCTGAATGCCTTTTGCATAATGAAGGTGTCAGATGATCACACAAAACCTTATAGTCGTAGCCCTTATTCATTGTTATACTCTGTGGAACTACCCAGTTTAGAAAAATTCCAATGTCATGGTCATCTATAATAATGTGTGCGTGTGTGCGTCTCCTCCATAACTCCAAAACCATGAAACCTGCTGGCCCAAAACTGTGCAAACTCCAGAGCACTGTGTGTTTAGATAAAATTAAACACCCCTTTTGAAGATAATTAACAGGGTGCTCATCATCAAAAACACAAAAAAGCCTTATTAACATGGCGGCGCACCATCTTGGTCAGTCTGCTTTTACCTTGCAGTAGTATTAAGCTGCCATTTTGTTTCAGCCAGTTCAATAATGCCTTGACTTGGAACAGGCTGCAATGGTTTCTGTATGATAAAGCGCTCAATTTTTTTCTTCTCTTTCCTCACTAATATCATCGAATGCCTTATATTCATACCTAAGAATTGCTGTATACATCACTTTTGTAGGTGGTATAGTTTTCAAATTTGGAACTTGGAGCAATGTTAGCTTCCACATAAAAGTGAATGAGACATTGTTTGCTTGTTTGTTGTACACAGCTCCTTCCCAATTCCATATGTAGGTGATGCATGACGGCAACGCTGGGTGCCGAAGGGAGTACTCAGTTTTTACTCCGTTTTCTTTCTTGTTTGTTTGTCTGGGCGATATCTCAGCCATCCTTTGATCTTAGAAGCTGAAATTTGGGGACAAAAGTGAAGATGTGCTTTGGGGAAAAGGGTATTTTGTATTTTTTGATTAATCATTTAATTGATTAATTACTTAATTATTATCGATTTATCAATTACTTATTTATTTTATTTCTCATCTGGGCAATATCTTAGGCACCTTTTGAGCTCGCAAGCCGATACTTGGACATGACAGTGACCAAGTGATTTGGCTGTAAACAGTATTTTTGATTTGATTAATCAATGAATCGATTAATTATTTTCTTTCTTGGTTGTCCGGGCAATATCTCAGCCATCCTTTGAGCTAGGAAGCTGAAATTTAGGGACAAAAGTGAAGATGTGCTTTGGCAAAAACAGTATTTTATATTTTTTGATTAATCAATTAATTAATTAATTAATATCGATTTATTAATTCCTTATTTATTTTATTTCTCATCCTGGCAATATCTCAGGCATATTTTGAGCTCGGAAGCTGATAGTTGGACATTACAGTGACCAAGTGATTTGGCTATAAAAGGCTATTGTTGATTTATTGATTAATCAACGAATCGATTAATTATTCATTTTTTGATTAATTACTTAATTTTCAAAAAGTTAAAGATTCAGATGAAACAGTGGTGGTTTAGGTATGCTATTCGGCAATTGATGGAGAAATTAATTATTTTGCGATTAATATAGATATATTTTAATTCTGCAATTAATCAATCAATTATTGTACACCTATCACTCCCAATTCCGACTCCATGTGCTGCAAGGCGGCATCGCCAGGTGCCGAAAGTGCCCCCGGCGATGTCGTGCGTTGGAGGATTGTTATTTATTTATTTGGCACGGGGGCGGTGTACTTTTAATGTACCGCTACTTGTTTGTTTTTTTTGTTTGTTATGCTATTCCTCTGAGCTCCCAAGGTTAATCATGCCAAAACTTTATTGGATCACATTATTTAATCATGATGCACCTTACTTTAAACAGTCACTTTCGCACAATTCATAACTTATGAACACACGAGCCACCACCTGTCACCATCTCCGAGGGTAGATCCATGTATACGTACAATGCTTTAGATAAAGCCCAATTTTGGGGGGATTTCAACCCGGATACCGAGATAATTGGTGAGATGGTGAGCTCCGATCGCCAAATATGGTATCAGATGTGAAAAATAACTGTTAATTAGGATGTTACAATGATCGGTAAGATCGGTGAAGGAGTCACCTGCCTTCTTAAATGCACTAATCACTACTAATTATTCAAAAACCGAAAATAGACAAACACAATCTATACATCAATTTAAAGGTATTGTGACTGCTCATCTAATAACATAACTGTCAAGGGTGAAAGAAGAGTTTGTAGAAAAATCAGTTACCACCTTAGCGAACTTCTCCATATGTTCACCCTGCAAAAAATTTAAAACAAGCAATTTTGATCTGTATACATTTTGATCTGGAGGGAGGGAAAGGGTGGAGGTTGGAGGAGGAAGGGGAAGGGAAGGGAATCAGCTATCAGCTTGGTGTGATTCTAGAGGGAAGGGGTAAGGTGGTAGGAGGTAGGGAGGGGTGTGAGGAGAGAGGGGATAAAGTTGGAGAAGTGAGGAAAAGGGATGGGAGGAGGGACCTAGCATTGCCCGGCAATGCTGGATACCTTTTGTCATAAAAAAAAATAATGTGAAGTACCATGATCATTTGTATTGGTGTTTTCGAAATGGGGGGAAGTCAGCCCTCCACACTCTGCTGAATGATAATTCAGTTCTGACTCATAGTTGTGATGGTTGGTTTTGTCTCCAGCAACGATACATTCTTAGACTAAATACAGCAAAGATGTCGTTGACACAGAACAAGCCAGTTCAGTTTCTGCTCCTCCATGAGGAGGTGTGGCACCCATTTTGTCGTTACCTTTCTTTTCCCTGAGTTCCTCAGTGACAATGTGATGCTCTTTCGACTTCAGTATTTCCAACTCTGTCACAAGTTATTGATGTGCGATACACCAATTTGGAAGCAAATGTTTGTGAAAACTGTTACGTTGTCTTCACATTGTCGAGTTGAAGGCTTGCCTAAATCCATTTATCTTTGAGAAATAATGATACTCATCACTGGATAGTTCTCAAGAGCAGACAAATGCTAAGAAGAATTGCAAAAAATTATTGGAGGATTTTATGTGCATGTTAAGTCTCTTGAGTGAAGTTTCTGCTACAGCCAAATCCATCATACAAATGCCATTGTTTTAATTAATGAAACAAAAAGTGTGAAAAACTGATATTTACCAGACAGAGTGCAGTAAATCATGAGAGAGAAAGCAAGAAAATTTGCAATCACCGAACCATTTTACTTAAAAAGTTACAAGTGGGGTGATTGACCTTTTGGTATGACCCTTGTAAAACAAAGTGACCAGCACAACAGATAATGTACTGTACTGTTCACAGAAAGAAATACAAAGAAAGTTCTGAAAATATACAACGTCACACTTTCTGGTGTTCCAATCACCCAGTGTGCTTTAAAAATCTTCCATACTTCTCCGTCGGCACTGCGATAGTGGTGGCTCCTCATAATCGATGCCACCCTCCT
>CM068952.1:121361913-121377803 GCA_035128595.1 Eptatretus atami | reverse complement strand
AGAGAGAGATTAATCCTAATTCTTTTTCAATTAAAAATTTCGAATTGTGGAAAATAAAAGCAGAAACTGTCAATTGAAGGAAGTCTGGCACATCTGATACATCTTTCTCCATATGAACTGTTGCACAAATGAAAAAATTACTCAGAGTGACACTTGGCGAAATGGAACGGCACTCGTGAGGAGTTTTATTTTGTGTGCCACTGAACCTCTGCCAGCTGAATAGTTTTTATTTTGTGTGCCACTGATATGGTGGCGGATCCGATTCCGGACATTACACAAATCGAATCGGCTTGTTCTTGTCACCTACCAACTCTTCCACCCTCGTTTTGTCACAAGTCGTCCACAACTTTTAGAGATATCATGCTATAGTTCGTTTTTGCCCGATTTCTCAATGGTGAAGAATCATCTGAAAATTCTCGAATCCATATCTGGATACAGATCTTCCCAAAATCGATATCAATTAGTCCTCGTCACACACACAACCTGTCCACCAAGTTTCATCCAAATCCATCCCAATGTTTGAGATACATGCAATAAACAGATGTTTGTACTACAGAACTTTAGAATGGATACAAACAAACACGACATAATAGTGACCGAAGCTTTTCATGCTGCACTCTTCAGGGTAAAAATCGCAGCAAGTGAGGGAGGAGTGAAGGCACGTGCTTTATGCAGGTAGTTCTCAATAAGGTAGACGCTGATTGGTTCAACCGTAATGACGTCATGATTAATCGGAACGCCAATTGGTCGGCTCATCATCTTCACCCGAGCTCCCATTGGCTGGAGCACTTTCACACTTTTTAGCCCCATCTCTCAATGGTGAAGAATCAGTAAAAGTTAAATAATCCTCGTATCCAGATCTGGATTCGGATCTTTCACCAAAACTGATCAATTCTTCCCAGTGGCACTCCAACCTGTCCACCAAGTTTCCTGTGAATCCATCCATAACTTTTGAGATATTGTGATATATATATATATATATAATTATTATTATTTATATATATAAACGTTTTTGTGGCTATCTTCAATGATGAAGAATCACTTAATCTCTCAGATCCGGATTTGATCTTCAACAAAATTAAGCATTGCTCTCCTTGGCAGTCCCTACACGCACAAAAACATTTCAGATGATTGCTTGAAAACTGTGGCTAAAAATTGTGTGACAAACAGACAGACAGACGCTACAGACCAACATTGAAAAACATTTTTTTGCCAGTAACAAGTACCCTACACAAGATAACACTGATGTATTTACCATTCAGGGTGTTGATACAGCTCCGGATATTGTATGCTTGGAATAGCCAGGGAGAGAAACAGAGCAATTGAAGACATCCTGTGAGAGGAATGCATATTTACCCTCCCGGAGAGGGTTTGCATTTGGGTCCATTTGTTTGTCTGTCTGTTTGTTTGTCAACACAGAACTTTAGTGTTTTTCTCCACAACCGCTTGTCGGATTGAGACAAAAATTTCACCATCGGAGCGACTACTCATGTAGAATGTTTTAATCATAATTATGACATCATAGGTCACGTGGTGTAGCAGTCATGTTGGAAAAACGGAAAAACTTTGGACCTCTGTATCTCTGAAACTGCACCAAAGTAAAAATTGAAACCTGGCACATGGCAAGTACTCATGGGGAATATGTGATTTTTTATGATGTCATGGTGTCTTCGTTATGATGTCATAATTTCATATGTAGAACGCTACATCCAATCAGTATGAAAAATTTTTGAGGGTCATCTATGGATAAATTGGTCCACAGAAAAAAATAGCAATGTCACTGGTCATGTGATTCGGCAGCCTTTTTTTTTTTAACCTTCAAAAATCTTCTCTGAAATGTCTGAACAGATCGAGGCAAAACTTTAGAAGTATGACCGCCTATCCATGAAGAACAAAACATTCACAAATATGACGTATAGGTCACATGGTTTGACAGATAAATTGGATTTACCCTAAAACTTATTAAAAAGAATCTTCTCCAGAACAGCTGAATAGATCGAGGGAAAACTTCACACAAATGTTCCACAAGCCTTGGGATACCAGGGTATTCACGAATAATAAGTGATAATTCACATGCTCTGGCAGCCATATTGATTGAGTGAAAATCTTTTTAAAAAATCATTTCACTTGAACTGCTTCATCAATCGACATCAACCTCATAATTATGATCTAGTAGTGATAGGGAATATACGTTTTAAATTTCAATCTTATCGGACACATGGTCTAGCAGCCAGAGTTATTTAATTTTTTGGAATCTGGGGACACCACCAGCACACAACACCACACAAAATACAGACACAGAACTACACAAACGCCACACAGAACAAGTCCTGGCAAGGTCTGCAATCTCTGATTGCTCTTTTCTTGTTTGTTCTGTTTTGGCAGCCCCCCTCACCCATCCCAGTGGTGGTGTTCCTGTCAATGTCAAACACTCCATTGGATCTGCTGCTACCCTCCCAATAACAGTGGAAGGCCCTGAATCAAAATCAAGAGGTTTGAACCAACTCCCTTGACATATCTTGGGCATTCAAAAACGTCTGGTATCCTGCTGCTCGCTTGCCAAGTGCTGCATAAACGTTCGTCTTCTTACCTGCCTTTGACTTCCTCCCACTGCGGGAGTCAACCCATTGCTCTCAATGTAATACTTTCCTTTCCTTTCCCAGTAGAGGCTGAAGTGCCCCAATGCAGTAGTGGCTGGTCTTGTCCTCATTCATATTAATGACCTCTCTGATTCTCTGGAAACATCCTCTTTCCTTTTTACAGACGACTCCACAATCATGCTGTACAGTATCCCACCACGATAGGCAGGCAGTCGCTGCATCAACCTCTGTTGATCTGAATTTGATATATTCTGTCTGATAAATGGAACATGTCTTTCACCCATAAGTTGGCAACACCAGCAAAGGTTTTGATGGGCCTATTGGTCTCCTTCTGTGTTGAAGGTCCTTTAAAGGGAACTATTTATTATTATTATTATTTTTATTAATATTATTATCTCACCTGGACTTTAGTCAGCTCACTAAAGTCTGCTCGCTAAAGTCCAGGTGAGCCAATAGTGAGCTCTTAGCTCACCTGGACTTTAGGCTGCAGCAGACTCACTGCTCACCTTTACTCCTTTGTTCCTATTTTCTCTCACTTGTGGAATCTACTCGAACCCCATTCTGTTCAGTTCAATCCCAACCTTCCCTTATGTACTTTAAAATTTGGTAGAGCAGCCACCATATGAGGTCATCCTCCATCCCTACTCTCTACCACATCTCTTTCACCAGTTGCCGGCATGCCCGTCAAATCGCGTCTTCTCATGCTCTACCCTCAGTCCCAGTTTGAACTAGCCTACCAATCAGGTAAGTTGGCTCAGGCAATGGCCAGTTTGAAACGGTCTTGGGAAGCAGATAGGCAAATGCATGTTCAAATATCCAGCCTACCTCTAGATAGGCAGTAAGTGCATGCGGTGGGAAGGGGGGTGGGGATCTTGATAATAGAATACCAAATAAAAATACCACCTGCTGGTCATCTAAATCCCTGCTTGGCCCAAAAAGGTAATACTTCACTATTCTGGATTTATCCCAACAAAAGTAAGATGTGTCATAATTCAAATAACGATACAAATGACATGTATTACTTGTCATTTGTATAGTTAAATGAACGATAATCACAATTTTTGGAACAATACATTCATCCTGCATGTTCATTGTTAAACGATTTTTAATGGAAATAAAAATGGAGCCAGGATGGATCTGAAACATGTACACAAGCTGCAAATACTCTGTGAGCTCATCAAACATAGCATCTAAATGGCTTTATAATCCGGATTAGAATCACAATAAATTCTCATTCAATAGCACCCCAAATAGGTGCGTAATACATATTTACATTCTTCTCATCCTCCACCACTGTTAAACATCACATAACATCCCTCAATGTTTGCAAATTTCGTGATGCTTACAAACACCTCTTCCACAACTCAAATGCAAGGCTAAAGTCTGGCAGCATTGTAATCAATCATCATGTAGCATGCCATATGCAGAGCGTTGGTGCTGCCAAACAGTTACTATGCTACAATCCTGGTCGGGTCCCCACTCCGAATCAGAAAGTCATGGCAGGAATTGTAATTTGTTTCATAGTGCCGGTGATAGCTCGCCAACTCTTCGCGAAGGACACCGTGGGATCTTTAACATCCACCAACTAATGTCGGCAGACGGGATGCCAGTTTAAAAGTCCATCGAGCGCACGAAACACACAATGATGAATCGCCCTGCCTGCGAAACACCAGGACGAGTTTGTAGCTGGGTCGGGATTCAAACCTAGGCTAGACGGCTTAGTGCGCGTACCTCTAGTCTAGGTCATTCTGCGTTGTATTAAAATAGGTGATGGAAAAATACTATTAAAAACATACAAAATCACTTGAGTTTGACTGTTTTGCGACAATGAAGCACTCACACAATTTTACTTTGAACATCATCTCGCCAAAACCTCACGAGGGCACGCCATGTGAGGTGTTGACAATAAACATTAATCCTCCCAGACTCTGCCGACTAAGAGATTGCATCTAGCTAAAGCTAGTGCGTATATTAGCACTAAGCTTAATCACATAAGACAACACCTGTTGGAATGTCAATAATGTTGAATGATTATACAGCAAGTTGTTTGATCTTAAAGCTTTGTTTTCCACAGCAGAATCTTAAACATAGGGGCAATACCCCTGGGTGTTCACCTGGTAGTGGCTGGATAAGATAACCAGGGAACAACTGGCAGGCATGGATGACCACAAAATATGTAATGGAGAAGAAGTAAATACCTGTGGATTTGTTTTTTTTTTATTGCGATGAACAAATGTTGGTACATCACGGTGGATAAAGGTTGTGGTCAAGTTTCATTGAAATTGTATGTGTGGTTTCAGAGAAGAAAGAAAACATATTTTTGTGGGGTGACCCCTACGTAGAATCCCTTGGACCCCATTTTTTTTTAATGTAGTGAACGAACTTTAGTACATCATGGGTGTGTATTAGCTTTAATACATCACGGGTCAAGTTTCAGCGGAATTGTGTCTGTAGTTTCTGAGAAGAAAGCAAAACCTCTTTTGGGGGGCAACACCCCTCCCCCCCCCCCCCGTAGACACCCTTGGACCCCGATTTTTTTTAGTGGTGTGAACAATCTTTGGTACATCACTGGTGATGAAGGTTGTGGTCAAGTTTCATCAAAATTGTGTGTGTTGTTTTGGAGAAAAAAGCAAATACATATTTTGGGGAGGCAACCCCTCCTTAATCCCCGATTTTTATGTCATGAACAAACTTTGGTACATCACGGATGGTGAAGTTTAATCGGAAGTGTGTGTGTAGTTTCTGAGGAAAAAGCAAATACCTATTTTGTGGGGCAAACCCTCTCCTTACATCCCCTTAGACCCGATTTTTTTAATGTTGTGAACAAACTTTCAGGTCAGGCCAGATTAGATCTGTGACTTGCTACAGGTATCATGTAAACTGTACTAACCTGTTCCATGGTCGGGTTGTTGGCGACTAAACAGTCTCCCCCACCAGGTTTTTTGGTGAGGAGGGTGTTTGGATATGGACACGCAGCAGGATTAAAAACAAAACCTGTCAAAGGGCGAAGGAGCTCCTTGTGAGCCAACGGCTATCCATATCTAGTGCCCAACTGTGTCTGCGGACGTCCTCCTGCAGTTGGTACTTTTATTAGGAGGTTGGTGGCAGGATTTGCACCTCCGGCCACCATAAAACCCTTCATTCCGTAAAACACAAAAACGCAAAGAAATCTGAAAAGCCACTCCGTGGGAGTACCTCCCGTGCAGCTTCCCTTCGAAGGGCAGCTCACCGGATGACAGGATTGGGGCAAAGCCTTCGGGACCCCAAACTTTGATGATAGGAGGGAACCACGGGGTAACATTCCCGGCTCAGATTGCGGGAGAGTGTGTCGAGTGGTGCTGAGGTGTCATCCACCAGACGGCGGTCTCCTTGGGTTAACCTGAGGCGGTCCCTTCGGATTGGTGCCTGGAATGTCCTATCCCTAAAGAGAGGATGATCACCTGTCTCTGTTATCATCTGAGCTCAAGCGTTTGGACATCGGTATTGCAGCACTCTCTGAGGTTCGGAGACGGATTGCGGCGAGATCAGGGTGGGTGGTTCAACCTACTATTGCTCTGATCGCTCTGATGGTTACCATGCCCAAGGAGTTGCTGTAGCTTGTGTCCAATAAGCTGACTCCAATGATAATTGAGGTAACACCGGTCAACGAGCGTATTATGAGACTAAGGATTCGTCACTTCTTCGGTGTCATTTCCCTGGTCTCTGTTTATGCTCCGACTGAGGTGAGTGATCCAACCGTGAAGGATGCATTCTACGCCACACTCGAGTCTGTGGTTGATCAGTGCCCCAGACGAGATACACTTCTAGTCTTGGGGGATTTCAATGCATCGACTGGAACTGATAGGGATGGTTATGAGACATGTGTTGGTCCCCATGGGTCTGGAACTGTGAACCTGAATAGACTAAGTTCCTTAACTTTGCAAGAAGACATGGACTTAAGGTGGCCGGCTCATGGTTTCGGCGCCCACAAGCTCATCTCTGGACTTGGTATTCCAACGCTGGCCGTGTGGCAAAGGAGATTGACCATGTGCTCGTTGATGGTCGCTGAAGGATGATCCAGAACTACAGGGTCTACCGGAGTGCACAGTTCCTCAATACTGACCACCGGCTTGTTGTAACAACTCTGAAGTTGCGGCTTAAATCCGGGAGAATGGTACCATCCCAGCCTAGGCTGGATGTTGGCAAGCTCAAGGATGAGAGGGTAGCTGAGGAGTTTGCAAACAAGCTGAGTGGAGATTTGGGTGGTCTTGGTACTTTGGGAGGTCCTGAAGAGTTGTGGAGTGCCTTCAAGAACACCGTCCTTGATGTTGCCGGTGGATGTCTTGGAACTCACCGCAGGGCAAAGAAGAATTTTGTCTCTCAAGGGACACTGGATACATTGACCAGAGTCGCAGGGCCAGGCTGAATGGCAGAGCTGAGCTGTTCAGGGAGCTGAGGCGTAAAACTGTACGTGCGCTAAGGGTGGACAAGGAGGCCTATCCACAGCCTGGTGTTGGCTCAGTGGTTAGGGTGGCGGCTTGGGATCCTATGGTCCTGAGTTCAAGCCCCATCAGCCGCTGAATTAATAACCAGGGGGTTGACAGCCCGTCATCCTTCCGAGGTCGGCGAAATGAGTACCAGTTCCAGTGTGTGTACTGGTCGAGGGCACTGCATCAGCGGCACAGTCGCGCTTCAGAAATGATAGCTACCCGGCAGCTAAGCTGCCATACGACCACCAAGGAAGCCGATGTGCAAGGAATCTGTGAGAGGGTAGAGCATCACCTGTGGTCAAGTGATTCTCATCCTGCTTACAGGAGAATTCGCGCATTGCGTTCATCCAAGCCCATCCCGGTGTACTGCAGTTAGAGCAGAGGTGGTAGACTCTTGACAGAGGAGTCCGAAGTGAAGGCCCGCTGGACCGTTACTTTGAGCGCTTGTGCCAGTCTGATCCACCAGCTGTCGAGTTGGACGTCCGGGGTGTTACAATCCCTGTTGCTGACCCACCAATCAACTGTGATCCACCTTCGCTTGTGGAAACACAGGCTGCGGTGAACCAGTTGAAATGAGGTAAAGCTCCAGGATCTGTGGCATCCATGCTGAACTTCTCAAGGCTGGTGGAAATGCTGCACTAGTGTCATTGCATGCAGTTCTGTGCTCTGCCTGGAACACAGGCATCATCCCCACTGACTGGAAGAGGGGCCTTGTTGTCCCTCTCTGGAAAGGGAAGGGTGATCGCCAAGACTGCAACAACTACCGAGGGGTGACGCTGCTCTCAGTGCCGGGCAAGGTCTTTGCTCGGATAATTATTATTGATAGGGTTCGCCACCATCTGCTTAGCACCAGCGTCCAGAGCAGTCAGCTTTACACCAAAGAGGTCAATGATTGACCGTATCCTTGCTCTTCGGGTCCTCACCGAACGCAGACGAGAGTTTCGGCAGGGACTGCTTGCAGCTATGTTGATCTCTGTAAAGCGTTCGATTCAGTAAAGCGGGATGCCCTCTGGAGGATTATTGGCCTTCGTGGGGTGCCACCAAAACTGATCGATCTGATGTCTGAACTCTACTCTGGTATTGAGAGTGCTGTGAGATGTGGTGGTACCATCTCTGACTTATTTCCAGTTGTTACTGGAGTTCGTCAGGGGTGTGTACTGGTCCCCACATTTTTCAGCACTTGTATGGACTGGATTCTCGGAGGATGTCAGAGAGATCAAACTGCGGTGCATCGTTTGGGAATGTCAAGATCTCTGACCTTGATTTCGCAGATGATGCAGTTATCTTTGCGGAGACTTTCGCTATTTTTTTGGGGCCTCGAGGTGCTGAATGAGGAGTCGGAGCCGCTGGGATTACGGGTTTCCTGGTCAAAACTAAGATCCAGGGGCTTTCAATGACATCTTGGATGCTGCTGTCCTGTCTGTGCCTCTTTGTGGTGAGGATGTTGAAGTCGTGCAGAGATTCATTTACCTTGGCAGTGATATTCATGTCTCTGCTGGCTGTGAGTCAATAGACGTCTGGGTCGGGCCTGGGGAGTCATGGATTCACTGGATAATGGGGTGTGGCGCTGCCGGTACCTGTGCGGGAGGACAAAAGTCCGAGTCTTCAGGTCCTTGGTGCTTCCAGTCTTGCTCTATGGATGTGAGACTTGGACTCTGACCAAGGATCTGAGATGGAGACTTAATTCCTTTGCTACCAGGTCTCTTCCGAGAATCCTTGGCTATCGCTGGTTGGACTTTGTGTCTAATGAGCGGTTGCTGAGAGAGACTCAAATGAGATTTGTTACCTGCATAGTCCGTGAGCGTCAGCTGCGGCTGTATGGACATGTGGCTCATTTTCATGATGCTAATCCTGCTCACCAGATTCTCTCAGCGAGGGAGCCTCGTGAGTGGAGGAGGCCAATGGGCCGACCACGTGCCTCGTGGGGTTGCAGCAGGTTGATCAGCATCTCAAGGAGATTGGGATGGGCCAGGCGTCTGCCTGGGGGATGGCCAGATGGAGGCCCCTGGAGTACCGGCAGAAAGTGGACGCAGCGATGCGCTGCTCTGGCGCATGCTCCCATACCTGACCTGACCTGAACAAACTTTGGTACATCATAGGTAATGAAGGGTGGTCATGTTTCATCGAAATTGTGTGTGTAGTTTCAGAGAAGAAAGCAAATACATATTTTGTGGGGCAACTCCCCCCCCCCCCCCCCCATTGACCCCTTTAGACCTCGAATTTTTTAATGGCATGGACAAACTTTGGTGCAACATGGGTGATAAAGTTTATGGTCACGTTTTATCAGAATTGCATGTGTAGTTTCTGAGAAGAAAGAAAATACCTAATTTGTGGGGTAACCTCCGTAAACCCCCCTTTGGGCCCAATTTTTTTCATGCCATGAACAAACTTTAGAACATACACGTTGTGGCAAAGTTCTATCAAAATCCTATCTGTAGTTTCAGAGAAGAAGTTGAAAGTATTTGTGGATGGACGGATGGACGGACGACGCGCCATCCCATAAGCTCCCCAGAACTACATTCCAGGTGAGCTAAAATATTGAGGCTGTGAACAATAGATTAAGAAGTGCATGGGGAGGGAATGGGAAGAGGGGTATGTGGGAAAGCGAATGAAGAGAGAGTTGCTAGTGTTGCTAGTGTTGCATGAACACTTTTATACATTCAAAGTTCTGTAAATAAACCGTGTAATGCCAGCTATTGAAGTCATACTTCTCTGTATGATGAACAGACTCAGGTAATAAACACGTTCGAATGAGCTTCTTGCACAAATTCTTCATGGTTTACACAACGGGTTTTGATCTTGTCAGCGAACAATAATGTGGAATGCCGCGGACCAAGAGTGGAGTTTATATTTGGCATAATGCATCGAGGGAGAGGGTAATGCATCAGTTCATCGTGATCCACAAGGGAGAGGGGTTTGCAGATGCAAGTTAGGCTCTACGTGCAGTAGACGAACACGAGGGCAGACGAGGAGTTGTTTCGGTGAACAAAGGAGAAAGTCAGTGGGATGAATGGCTTTCACTTTCAATTTTCATTGCACAAGATATGGAACAAGCTTCATGGCCCTGTGACACATTAACGGTCAATGATACCCCCACCTTCTGAAAAGTCAAGTCATCGTGTGCCAGTGACATGGCCAAATTATAGATTCTTACACCGATATATAGGGGGCAATGCATTGGCAGCACAGCTTCACCACAACCAGCTGCACACACATGAATGAATGAAGTGGTACACAATAAAAAATAAAATAAAATTGTTTTCCTTGCTCCATTATGTGATGGGAAAATGGTGTGCTTCTTGAACCGTATGCGTGGTACAGGTTAGTGATCACAATGCATTCACAAGTTTCACCAAACTAAACAGAAAGCAAGTCAGACTAAACTTATCTTAATGCTACAACTTTGTGCTTCCTGAATTTGGGAGAAAAATCTGAGTTGGCTTTTTAAAACTCCTTCTCTCTCTTCTTCTGTCTCTGTCTCTGTCTCTCTCCTGCTTAAACATCACTTCTCTCTGTGTCACAGATTGTGACAAGGATAGATCGTGAGGCACCTGGACAGTGATAATGTGATTACTACATCATCAATGAAAATTGAATTTCCTTAAAACATGATGATGCTTTGCTATTTCTGTTTTTTAAACTCTTTCAACTTCCATTTGATCGGTATTGATAAGCAGGTGAATTGAAAGGAACATTTGGAAGTTGGAGCAAAGATGAAAAACAAAAAGAGCAGGATGTCTGTCTAGATGGTAGACAGCCAAAACACATGGCCTAAGCATGCTGAAAGTCGTGACTTCTTTGACCCCGCTCCACACTCATCGTCCACAAAACGATTACAAAATAGGCTCATTTCCTCAAAGAAAAGGAGGCTCACATTTGTCGATTACATAACCGCAACGTGTGCCAGCACGAATGCTAAGCTAACTGGTTACACTGAACTTCAAATGGACACAAATCCACAGCTCTCGACCAATGCGGGCTCAGCTGAGGCCTTGGTCTAGTTCTTGAGCTCACGCTGCACAAGGCGTGCTATGCTGCACAGCCTGAGGGATCGCTGGGCGTTGCGGTTCTGGTTCCCCACACCTTTAAACTTGTTTTGCTGTGAGGTTTCTGGCTGTGAGCCACATTGATGTGATAGAGATGAGCCTTGGCCCAGACAATCATCTGCATTTATCCTCGGGGATTGATCACCACACTTCAACTGGTGAACGGAACAAAGGCACAATGATTACGATGGTTGGCTGGGGGAAAGGTTACATTTTATTCTCACCCAAAGTTGGATGCTCCATTTCTTGATATGTTTTCCCAATTACAATCGCACCCTCCCACCACACTCCTACCCACAATCCTCTAATCATAGTCTTCAAAACCAATCATCACCTGCCCATTTTTCAACATAACAGATAACACGTGCAATACACATACAACCCACAAAATCTGAGAGGAAGTTCTTTTGAATTTTTTTTGAATGCATGTTTTAATCTTAAAAGGATTCTAAGCACAATGCAGGATCATAATATGCTTGAAGAAAAAGCATTGCATGGTTGGGGATTTATGCTGGGCAGCAACCTTTTGCTTTGGTGCTTCTCTATAGCAACCACACTACTAAAGGTCCTCGTACTCAAGGTGGTCAGCATGTGTGGTGGAGTTTCCATGGACTTTCTTTGACACTGCAACAAAAATCTGGTGTTTGTCAATGAAATTTTTACGATGAATCGTCTGAGGCCCTTTTCCTCGAGTTAACGCTATTTGTTCACTGCTTCCACATATGTGCTTGAATTGAATGTAAGGAACAGCAAAGCAAGGCTTGGAGATCAGAAGTTTCATTCACTTTAAATTGTTTGATTTGATAAATATTAAACCTTGTCACATTTATCGCTTCCGAAAATGAACGACTGATTAGTGGTTTTCTAAAACAATATTTTTGACACATCGAAGGCTCAGGGAGGGGCTTGCACATATATCACAGACAGGAAAAGGACATTTGAAGACATCAGTGAATTTTTTTTCATGACTTAGGACTCCGTTACGAAAGATTGGACAGATGAACACAGTATAGAGGATTTGAAGCACGATGAGCTATATGTGTGGAAGCACCAAACTGAGCAACTCACAGTGATACAAGCCAATATCAATTTAAACTGTGGACTCACTCTTTTCTAATCCAGGGATCCACTAGTTTTTTGTGTTTTATTTTACAACATCGAGGCTCATGGAGTAGTGAGGTGATAGAGGGTATGGAGGGATGGTGGGGCAGTTGGGAAACAGTTGGACACAATAAGCAAATGAATGAATGGACAGGAAAAGCGAGAGGGGTTAGGGGTAGAGAGAGGATGGATAGAGAGAGTATGGGTAGAGAGAGGAGGGGGCATCGAGAGAGAGAGGGGTCGAGAGAGAAGGGGTAGAGAAGAAGAGGGGTAGACAGAAGAGAGGGTAGAGAGAAGAGGGGGAGAGAGAGAAGAGGGGGAGAGAGAGGATGGGTAGAGAGAGGATGGGTAGAGAGAGGATGGGTAGAGAGAGATGGGTAGAGAGAGGATGGGTAGAGAGAGAGGGGCATCGAGAGAGAGGGTCGAGAGAGAAGAGGGGTCGAGAAAAGAAGAGGGGTAGAGAGAAGAGGGGGAGAGGAGGATGGATGAGAGAGGATGGATGAGGAGGATGGGTAGAGAGTACAAGAGAGAGGAGGGGGAGAGGTGGCAAGTGGTGTTTTCATGTTAGCACACCGGGGGTGACTATCCCCAACCACCCACATCCATAGGTTGTGGATAGCGAAATGCCCTCTTTAGCTGTGTAAGCAGTTGGGGACAATCTGGTGGTGATTACTGAGGGTTAAGTAGGTTAACCAGCGAAATGGTAATCCTTACAAAATGCTTCAAATACCCAATGATGCAATCATCACTCAGCGAGTCCAAAGAGCCATTAAACATCATCCCCACTGTCTTGTGGGTTATCCATGGTTGTTGCAAGACGAGGAGAAGGAAAACTCTGATGTAACAGGAATGGGCTGGTAATGGAACCCACCACAACCTAATACTAGCATTGAACCCATCACTTTGCTGATGGTAATTGAACAACACAACATATACAGTCGCGTGCAAAAGTATGAGCCCAGGAGGAAATTTATTAATCGAGATGTGATAACAAAAGAAACTAGAACGAGCACTCGGTAGAGCACATACCTCTGCCAGGTTGAACAGTTTACGCTGTGTATCTTACTGATAGGCCGAATCTAGATCCGGACCAGAACCTAAATCTAATTGGCTTGTTATTGTCACCTATCCAACTCAATCCACCAAGTTTTGTCATCATCTGTCCACAACTTTTTGAAATATTCTCTTATTGTATACAGTCACGTTTTTGGCCCCATCTCTCAATGGTGAAGTCACTTAGAAAATTAAAAAAAAATTTTTTAATCATAACCGGCAGCAGATCTTCACCAAAATCTAATCAATTTGTTCTTGTCACACACCCAACTTGTCCACCAATGTTTGTCCGAATCAAGAAATAACTTTTTGAGATATCCTGCTCACAGCCAAACAGACAGACAGATAAACAGACATGGGTGAAAACATAACCTCCTTCCACCTTCAGTGGCAGAGGTAATCATTGTAATTTGAAACCAAAGCACTCTCAAAGGATTTCTATGAACTCTTAACGATATAACAAGACTTATTATAATAAGAAAAATCAAATCTGTCATTACATATAAGCAATAATCAGTGTGACCTTCTTTTGCCTTGAGAACTGCCGACCTTTACTCCATTTGGGATTGATTTAATTAGTTTATGGATTATGTTTCAGTCAATCTTTTCCCAAAAGTGTTGTAATGCACTCCAAGGTATAGTCGGACTGCTCACTTGAATTTTTATCTTTTTCTCAAATAAATTGACCCTTCGTTACCTCAGTCACTGAAGGTGGAAAGAGGTTATGTTTTCACCCCTGTCTGGCTGTTAGTTACTTGCCAAAATCAAAGATTTTTCAAGTATATTGGTTGGTTGCATGCATTATTCTGTTTGTTACTTACGAAATCTAAAGATTTCGTAAGTATATTGATCACTTCCGGACTCTGTTTGCTACTTACGAAATCTAAAGATTTCATTTGAAAACTAGTATTGACCAGTGGAAAACTAGCAAATCTAAAGATTTCGTAAGTATATTGATGACCTCCATCCTCTGTTTGTGTGTTTGTTTGTTTGTGTGTGTGTGTGTGTGTGTGTTTGTTTGTAGGCACGATAACTCGAGAACGGAAGAAGCTACCAATGCCAAATTACACCACGTGATTCAGGAGGGTGATGGCTAGCGCTGATTAGATTTTGGGCAAAATCGGTCAAAGGTCAAGGTCACAGTGAGGTCAAACATTCGATTTTTGATGGTTTGGAACAGAATCATCGTAGAAACTTCTGGTTTGCGTCGCTACCTTCTCTAGAGACAGCTTTTATTAGACAAGGTCAGAGGTCAAGTTGACGATTTCATAAGTACCAGTCTATGACTGCTTGTTTGTTTGTCCGTCTGTTTCTATGTTTATCACCTACAAGTCACAATTTCAAACCGATTTTCACGAAACTTCACCACATGGTCGAGTTTGTCATAAGCAAGGAGCCTATTCTTTTTTTTAGGTCAAAAGGTTAACATCGGCAAAAGGTCAACAAATTTATCAAATTTCCAAAATCCTCAATTTTCATCTGATTAACTAGAAATTTGACCAGGATTTGCATATCAGGTCACTGAATTCAACCACCATTTTTTTTTTTTAGGTCAACAACTTCAGTGATTCTGAAATCTTCAATTTTCATCTGATGGACTTGAAATTTGAAGAGGATTTATATTTCAGGTCACTGAATTCAACCAGCCAATTATTTTGGAGGTCAACATCACGCCCAAAAGTGTCACATGCGCCAAATTTCTAAAATTGTCATTTTCATCCCCGATTGAACTTGGGATTTGAAGAGGACTTGCATTTTATTTTTTCGATACAATGTCGAGGCTCGTATAAGAGTGAACACAATCAGAATGTATTTATAACAAAGGAGCAGGAGAACAAGAGTGCAGGAGAGAAAGCACAAAACAGTGGGGAACAAGAACATGAGATCTGTGGGAGAGGAATGGGGTGGGGTACACGGTGTAAATAAGATGGACACTCGGACTTTCAGGAAGGAAAGCAGGAATTTGAAAACGTGGGTTTGGGGTGGATTAACGGGAGGTAGAAAAGTCATGGTTTGGATGGGGGAATAAGAGATGGGTGGTGGAACAGCTGTTTTGAAGACCTGGAGGGAGAATAGGATTGAAAAGATGTGGGAGTTTGTTCAGAGGTGGGGAAAAGAGCAATGAAAGAGTGAAGGTGAGCAGTGATTCTTGATTTTGTAGTTTCACCAGAAGGGGTTGCTGGAGACCTTGAGCACCTTGCAGAAATATGGGGATAATAGATCACAGACAGGACACGGAGGTTGGGGGGGGGGGGCAAGGCCAGAAAGGAGATGGGAGAAGAAAGAAAGACCACAGACCAACTGATGGTGAGAGAGTGAGAGGCCCAAAGACTCAGCCTCATTGCGGGAGATGCAATGATCCGAAATGCCTTGGTTTTCACAGCGTGAAGCCCAAGAAAGGTGGGAGGCAGGAGCACCAGCCCAGAGGGAGAGACGCAGTACTCCTCAGGCTGTGGTCGAAAGCTTTGTAAGTGTCAAGGAGCTCAGGTGGGCCGAGGAAGGACTTTGCACGACTGAGGATTCCCAGTCGGCGACTGGCTTTGGAGGCAACGTTTGAAATGTGGCTTTCCCAGGAAAGGTCATGGCAGATAGTGAGACCCAGAAGCTTGAAAGAGAGGACT
>CM068952.1:121349472-121359800 GCA_035128595.1 Eptatretus atami | reverse complement strand
GGGTTGGGGTGGAGGGGGATGGTAGGACAAGGGACGAGGGGGGGGGAGGTAAGGAGGTTGTTGAAAGAGTGTGGGGGGATTGCAGAATAGCTAGGGAGAGGGCCAGATGAGGAGGAGAAAAGGCTCTGTTGCTGGGGGAGAAAGGGACAAGAGAGGGGAAGAAGGCAGTTGAGGATTTGAGGAGTGGAGTGAAAGATGGAGGTGAGAGGCAGTGGAAGGAGGCAGCTTTGTCGATGAGAGGGGGGGTCAACTTTGAGAAGGATGAGTGAGGGGGTGAATGGTGGGAGAAAGGTGAGGGGGAGTTTTTGAGAGAAGTGAGAGGAGGCTTGGAGGGAGAAGAGTGTGATGGTTGCTTTGAGAGTGAGGGGTGAGCGGGGTGAGTTGGCACTGAAATTGGAAAAAAGAATGGTTGATGGAAAGCGAACATTCATAGCAAACTGGGTTTTTTTTAAGTTTTAGGTCAGAGATGCGATTATAGTGGGATTATAGTTATAAAGTGGGAGTTCGTGTATTTTTACTTTTGTTATTAAAAGCAGCCTTGGAAAAATGTCATGATAAGTTATCTTAACATGGATATACACTTCAACATGGATTTTGCCCAAGGCGGAAAACTCCCTTGGGGAGGGGGGTAAATGAAGTTGCGACAACCTTCAACATTTGACCCTTTTTCCTCCTGTCAAGTTTGGTTGAGATTGGATAAGTAATGACTGAATGTATAGCGGTGAAGCAGACAGACAGACCGACCGACACCAAATTATGTCCAGTTTTTAGTGTGATTAAAGCAAAATTTGATGTTTGCTTATTGATTACTCACAGAGGTTACTCACAGCCATCACACCAAAACATTTATTTAATAAACGGGTGGGCACATATCACTCATTACCGATCGTGCATCGATTGTGTTTTCTGCTAACACATCCTGTATCCAGAAGCTGATTCAAAAAAAAAAAAAAAACAACCAACAACCAACACCAAAAAAAACAACCACACCAAAAAAACAACTCAGGAATTTTAAAATTGCATATTGTATATGGTACTCACTGTTATTAAATGAAGATCTTTTATAACTGCACCATCTACATCTCACATCTATGAGTTACAGTTGATACAAAATTACATTTAAAACCTATTTTCAGTTATTAGTGAACATTTTGCCTGCACTTTTTCACATTTATCCAAATGCAGTTGACAGTATAACTGAGGATTCGAAAATGCCACCGATATAAAGAAAAATACCTTCTCGTCAAAGGTCCAGTTCATGGCCATCATCTCACGAAGGGTTCGTAGTACCTTGAAACATAGGTCTTCCTCTTGTTCTTCCATCAGCTGCTTTGTATGCCTGATGAGCCTGGCAGTCAAATATTTGACAATAAAACCTACAATATGGTTTCCTCGGTAACAACAATAAAAGTAATATGATCATCCATTGCAAGCTCACCACACAAAACCTGTTGTGGCTGCTGATGCAGTTCGGCAGTTTGCTTCACTATCACAACCCTGCGCCTCTCCATTCACCCAGATTGTGTACGAACCCCAGAGTAAATTTTCAAATTTGCCCAACAAGCTTGCTGGAACAGCCAGGCTTAAAAGCCAGACTCACATGATGTGCATGATGATATCAATGCTGTAGCATCGTTGCATTAACAATGAAAAGGCATAGCGTTCACTTGCTTTTCACACAATATAGCAATGACACTCATATTAATAGACCAATGAATAAATGGTCACTTTATTGGTCATTACTCTGGACTGCCACATGCTACATTTCGTCCATTAAGCAAACCTGTTTTTAACCAACAACTGCCTTAAAGGTTCAAAAAATATTTTTAAAACTTTTAAGGTTCGAGTCTTCACTGATTGGGAACATCCCATTAGTACAGGTATAACTACTTCCTTGTTTTCAAAAAGAGCAATAATTCTGGAACCAAAGATAATCGAGGTGCCATTTGCATCATGAATTAGTAACTGGTTTATCATGATAACCAGAATATGGAGTTCAATTCCGCAGCATTCCATCAAATGTGGCCTTTTTTGCCTTTTGCACATTATGTTGGTCAAAAATGGTTATGGAGGCCTTGCAGTGTTTTGTGGACAAGGAAGTAGGATTATAACAAGATAGGCCCTGCCGATGTAAAGCTGTCATTAACATTTTAATCATGTCAATAATGTAGTGATGCAGTGATGCCATATGCTAGACAATATGGAGACCAAAGACAATGCAGACACATCTCGGCTACAGCATGGACAAGGTGCAACTGTTCCAATTTCGAAAACGCATTGTAGATTAAGTAAAAGTGTAAATAAGGTACACACTTGGTACATACAGGGACTATGAAAGTCAGCTTGGGTGTTAGCCCAAAAACCTACACTTGCAAAAGCTATTACAAAACAAGGGGGAGGGCAGGGGATCTATAACATCAACACTGCAAGAATGACAGCCAACCAGCATTCTTCCCAAAATACACTGCACTCAGTGATGAGCACCCCTTGCTGACACTGCATCAGACACCAGTTTTCAAATGAACGACATAGTTTTTTCTGGGGATCAAATCTAAAAATGGACAGCTCAGAAGCAGAAATCCAAATAATAGTTATTGGCCAAGAATGATGATACAAAGTAAAACTAGAATGGCACTTGGTAGAATGCATACTTCAGCCAGACTGAACAGTTTACATTTTGTATTCACTGATAGGCCAGGTCTTATCCCAAAATAAAAACAAAATCTAATCGGCTTGTTTTTTTTTAACCTACCCAGCTCATCCACCAAGTTTTGTCATAATCCGTCCACAACATTTTTGAAATGTCATGCTATGTATCACCTTTGACACCATCTCTCAATGGTGAAGAATCACTTAAAAATTAAAAAAAATTATCGGATCCCAATCCAGATCTTCAACAAAATCAAATCAATTTGTGCTTTTGACACCCAAGCCTGTCCACCAAGTTTCATCCAAATCCATCCACAACGTTTTGAGATGTCATGTTATATATCATTTTTAACCTCCGCCATCGAAGATGGATGGAGGTTACTGTTTTCACCCCTTTCTGTTTGTTTGTTTGTTTGTTTGTGTTTGTTTTGTGAACAGTATTACGGAAAAACTCCTCGACGGATTTCGACGAAACTTGGTGGGGGGTTAGGTATGGTCCAAGGATCATGCCATTAGATTTTGGACTTGGTCCAAAATCCAATATGGCCGCTATGGCGGCCATTTTGAAGAAAAAATTTGAATATTTTTTTTTTGCATTTCTACATGTTTTAAGTGATTTCAACCCCCCCCAAAAAAATTGTTACCCCCCCCCAAAAAAAAATTTTTTTTTTGGATTTCTACATGTTTTAAGTGATTTCCAACCCCCCCCCCCCAAAAAAAAATTTAGAGAATTTTTTTTTTTTGCATTTCTACATTGTTTAAGTGATTTCCAACCCCCCCCCCCCCCCCCGCAAAAAAATTGTCACCCCCCCCCAAAAGATTTTTTTTTTTGCATTTCTACATGTTTTAAGTGATTTCCAACCCCCCCCCAAAAAAAATTGTTACCCCCCCCCAAAAAAAATTGAGAAATTTTTTTTTTTTTGCATTTCTACATGTTTTAAGTGATTTCCAACCCACCCCCAAAAAATTGTCACCCCCCCCAAAAAAAAGATTTTTTTTTTTTTGCATTTCTACATGTTTTAAGTGATTTCCAACCCCCCCAAAAAAAATTGTTACCCCCCCCCAAAAAAAATTGTTAGAGAAAATTTTTTTTTTTTGCATTTCTACATGTTTTAAGTGATTTCCAACCTCCCCCAAAAAATGTCACCCCCCCAAAAAAAGATTTTTTTTTGCATTTCTACATGTTTTAAGTGATTTCCAACCCCCCCAAAAGAAGTTACCCCCCCCAAAAAAAAATTGAGAAAAAAAAATTTTTTTTGCATTTCTACATGTTTTAAGTGATTTCCACCCCCCCCCAAAAAAAAATTGTTGAGAAAAAAAAATTTTTTTGCAACTTTTTTTTCAACAAAATTTCGATTTCTTTTTTTTGCATTTCTACATGTTTTAAGTGATTTCCAACCCCCCCCCCCCCCAAAAAAAAAATGTTGGAGAAAAGAACTATAACTGTCAGCACTGTTGACATCATATTTAAAGAATAAGAAAAAGGTTCACTTGAGTGACCCAGCAGTATTGGTGCGGAGGTTTTGCACTCTCCCGAGTGCTCCCCCTCAGTTAACCTCCGCCATCGAAGATCGGAGGTTACTGTTTTCACCCCTTTCTGTTTGTTTGTTTGTTTGTGAACAGTATTACGGAAAAACTCCTCGACGGATTTCGACGAAACTTGGTGGGGGATTAGGTATGGTCCAAGGATCATGCCATTAGATTTTGGACTTGGTCCAAAATCCAATATGGCCGCTATGGTGGCCAATTTGAAAAAATATTTGAATTTTTTTTTCTGCATTTCTACATGTTTTAAGTGATTTCCAACCCTCCCCCCAAAAAAAATTGTTAGAGAGAAAAAAAAAATTTTTGCAACTTTTTTTTCAACAAAATTTCGATTTTTTTTTTTTTTGCATTTTTACATGTTATAAGTGATTTCCAACAAAAAAACATGCCAAATTATAATTGCGGCTGATTTGGAACTTCAGGTGGATATACCCACGTAAAATCAATTTCTGTCTCAAGGAATCTAGTTATGACGAATGAATCGAGTATGTAAAAGTTAAAAGTAAAAGGAAAGTTGCAAACTATAACTCTGTGAGCACTGTTGACGTCAAATTGAATGAAGGATATCAGGTGCACTTGAGTGACCTAGCAGTATTGGCGGCGGAGGTTTTGCACTCTACCGAGTGCTCCCCCTCTAGTTAGCTCTATTATTCAATGGTGACGAATCACTCAAAAATATTTTCGGATCTGGATCTTCACCAAAATATAAACATTTTGTTCTGGTCACACACCCGACCTGCCTACCAAGTTTCGTCCAAATCCGTCAACAACTTTTTGAGATACTCTGCTCACAGAAAGACAGACAAACAGACAGATAATGTGAAAACTTAACCTCCGCCCAACCATGGTGACGGAGGTAATTATTGTTATTGTTGTTAATATTTATGATCGAGGAATGTTATGTAACTAAAATCAGTTTGAATAATATCCTGTAAGGAGTTATTCTGTAGCTCTATCAATAGGTCTTTATGGACCAGAATTTTCTTAGACAGTCATAAAGGGAGTAACCCTAACCCTAATATCTATTGGATCTGACCAAAACCATGAATGGCTTTTGAGCTATTGCAATCAGACTTCTATGAACCTGTATTGCACTTGTGCTTTGAATGCTACATTACCGTGTACTGAGGTTGCACCTCAAGGAACTGATAAATCAAATGGATTATGTAGCATGTCTTTTCAAAAGTTTTTCTGATTATGGAAATTGATAACTATATGTATTATTAAACTATTTACATTTTATTTAATAAAATAGCACAATAAAATTATAATGAGCATTTGTAATCACGCTTTCAATCGACGTCCTGCACAACGGTCACATTTTGATTCTGCTGGGTCGTGGTGACGTGGGTCAAAAGTCGTTGCAGTGTGAAGAGATCATTAAATACACGTCATGTTGTTGTTCGTCTTTCGGCTGCTCCCGTTAGGGGTCGCCACAGCGGATCATCTGTTATGATCCGCATACTGATTTGGCATAGGTTTTATGCCGGATGCCCTTCCTGACGCAACCCTGGTCGCCTCTTACGACACAGGGATAAGGATTGGGTTTCGCCATGATTCCGGGCTGCCCTACACCCTCTCATAGCGCGGCCCAGCGCAGAGCACCCGTCCTCAAGCGATCCTCCAACCCAAGCCTCCGAGTAGCCGGATTACAGGCGCACGCCACTATGCCCGGTATTAAATACACGTCATGTGATGTCAAAATCAATGTCTCCTGTGTCATTGCAGCTCATCCTGTCCATCGCTGTTCTTTACTTTATGAAGTGCATTTGTAAGAGACGCTAAAATGTGAGCTTTTATGAATTTCAAAGAGGCACACATTTTAAAAGGCAGTGGATGTGGCTTGTACATATGAAGTGAGCAAACCTCAGGTTTGGATCATTTTACCGACTGCTATCAAGACAGTCTTGTTATTCAAATGGCAGTTCAAGGCAAAGGGAATATTGAAACCTAGGTCTGTCCAAACCCTGCATAACCCAGAATTCCTGTCTAATCCGAGTCCTTGGGAGTAAAGAAAACAGCATGCCATTAAGCCAGTATCGCAAGGGGAGTGACTGTTTGGCAACCTCTGCTTCAAGTGTTTATCAAATTTTCAAAGTTTGTCGTTACATCTATATATCAACTGCAACTCAGATAACTCCTTCCATGCTTATGCCAGCTAGCGTTTTGATTGACAATTACATTATAAAACATAAATCTGCATGAGACTAAGTTCTCTTTATTTCTAAAAGAAAGAAAAAAAATCAAATGCAGAGTGAAATTGCAATTGCAAAATATCCTTGCACATGGTCACTAAGATGTGTTCCAAGATTGCACAACCTCTAGATTTAGCACCTGAGCATGCTGACCCTGAGCATCCTCCAATAGCTCCAAGCAATGCAACAGGCTTGAATAAGTAGTGGCTAAACTATAGCAAAGCAATTCAGTCAGTCAACAATGTTTTTATTGATAGGCTTTATCAACTGAAGGATGACAAAGGTGTGCTAACTGCCATGGGAAATAGTCAAGCTGACATTTCAAGCATTAGCCCTTTGTCAGAGCAAGAGGAAGGGCTAACGCCCAAAAAGTCAGCATTACTTTGGTTCCCGTGGTAGTTGGCACACATTTGTCAACCTTCAATTGATAAAGCTTATTGTTTGAATTGTCTGCCAACTCAGACAAACAAGAGCCTTGACAAAGTCTAGTATTCCAATGTTTTATTGCCTCTGTCTTATTTAAGAAGTTCATCTTCGTTCAATATTGATAGCTCACATAAGCTTAAAAAAATCTTGCATTTTCGAGTCAATGCTACCCATCATTTACGAAGAACTTCATTTGGCACGTTTTCAGAAACTTTGGAAAAACTCACAACTAGGTTAGACTTTTGTTTTGTAACTATAAATATAAACTTGAATGTGACACTTTCAATTATTATTCCACTGGAATATTGATGAGCAAAATAATGCAAATGTGTACGACAATGGTAATCGTTTTTATGATGTACTAATGTTGATTCGCTTCATTCTACCCTTAAAAGGTACGTCACAAAATAATTTTGGTTTATACAGTACAGTACTCGTTAAAAAAAATACAAAATCTTATGTTTTTTAATCGGGTAACTTTAATTTTTGTCACTGTTAGCACAACCTACAAAGCACATGCCATAAAAAGGGGACTCAAAATGACATGTCATGGCATTGTCCTTTAACGTAAAAGAATGTGTTTTTGCTTATTTTCCTGTAAATGGAAGGGAAGGGTTCAGCACATTCCTGGACCTCCACTGCCCCAAGTGTCAGTTATGTCTGTGACATATATATTACATATATAATGGAGCAAGTGTATGTATGTATGTATGTATGACCTACTCCTCCAAGAGGATTTGAATTTGGAAGGTGAAACTTTCAGGGATTAATGAGGACACCCTGAAGTTGTGCCTGTGTGAGTTTTGTTTTATTCCATCAAGTTTTGGGGGAAAAAAGTTTTTTCGTCCATCTTGGCATTTTCTTCCTTTTGGGGAGGGGGGGGGGGGGGGGGGGTGCAATTGGAATTATCTGAGCTACAGTGGTGAGAAAAAGTTTGTGAACCCTTTAGAAATGTCTATATTTCTGCATAAATTTGACCTAAAATGTGATCAGATCTTCATCTAAGTCCTCCAGATAAAGAGAACCTGGTTAAACAAATAGCACAAAAGAAAAAATCGACTTTTCATTTATTTATTGAGCAAAATGATCCAACATTCAATTTCTTTGTCGGAAAAAGTATGTGAACCTCTGAGGTTAATCAGCTCCATTAAGAGGGTAATTAGTCAGGTGTTTCAATCAATGGTATGTCAATCAGGAGTGAGTTTGGGTGGCCCTGCCATATATGAAAAACATAAACTTTGTTCGTTACCATCAGAGTCTGGTCTTCACCACACAGGTTTGTGGAAGCGTGTCATGCCCTGATCAAAAGATATTTCTGAGAACCTCAGAAAAAGAGTTGTTGATGCTCTTTGGTGTGGAAAGGGTTACAAAACCATTTCCAAAGATGTTGGGCTCCACAAATCCATTGTCAGGCAGATCGTGTACAAAAGGAGAAAATTCAACATCATTGTTACCCCTTCCAAGAGCGGTTGTCCAATGAAAATCACTCCAAGAGCATGTCGTACAATAATCCAGGAGGTCACAAAGAACCCCAGGGAAGGGAAGGGTTCAGCACACACATATACATACATATATATTATATATACACATATATATATATAAACACATTTACATATATATACACACATATATATAATATATATATATATATTATAATATATATATATATATATTATATATATATATATATAGTATATTGCGGCTGTGAAACTCGCAAACACCATTCAGGTCCCGTAGGTGAGATTTTTTTTAAGTACATGTATAGTTAGCCCAAACCCATTGTTTTAGAGGGAATTAATGTGATTCATTCGGGCTGCGACACTTTGAGTTAGTCGTTTTTCTGTTCTTTCATTATTTTCGAACCAACCACACTTCAACCTCAACCACGCCACCACTTCAACAGCGCCAGCACCGCCACCCTCACAACCACCACCACCACTCGCCACTACCCCCGCTGATGAACGCCATCCTCCACGGTCCACATACGACGGTTTCCGCGTTGGAAACCGTCGAACGCGAAGAAGGAAAGAAGAAGTCACCACAGCGATGGCGCGCGGGTTTTCCGCCTGTTTCTTCCCTGGCCCGGCGCCAGGACGGATTTTCCTCGCCCCGCATGGCACGGGAGGGGGGAACGAGAGGGAACGCCCCTTTCTAGAAGCGCCTCGAAGGAGGTGGAGCCAAGAACGGGGCGGGGCGCCGGGGGTATAAGAGTCGGAGGCGCAGGAGCATTCGGGGGGTCTCTCTTGGTTCGGTATTCTCGCTCGGTGCTCTCAGTCCGGTGTGTTCGTGGTTCGGCTCGGTGTACGCCGTCGGTGCTCGGTCCGTGGCGTCGGGGACCAACACGAGCAGGCACGAGGCACGCTGGAGAGGCTTCACCGACCATGCTCGAACGGAGTCATGGCCAGACGGACCACGTCGGAGGACGGTCGCCAAGGACTCGAACTCAGGGAAGTCGCGACTTCCATTTTCTTTTGGGTTTTGTTGTGAACGTGGTGTTGTGGCGCCGAGTCCCGTCAAGTACAACTGTGTAAGTGTTGCCGAGTGTACGCTTATTCGGTCGTAGCTCTGCATTGTTGTGTTTGTTTTAACTTGCTAAATACATGCTTTATGTGTGCTTTTCGTGTGTGTGTGTAATAAAAATGCGTGCTTGTGAATTGTTTCCCGTTTCGCTGCGTCCTTTCCTTCGTGTGCTCCATCTTGCTTTACGTAAGGGTTTGAGTGGGCGCGGACGCCCGATAATATATCAGGAACCGTCGAGGCCGACGATAACACCGCTCGGTTATCCCGTTAGCACGGAACGGATCGCTTAAGCGGCAGTGTCCGAAGTCGACCTGCGGCGAGGTGCGATGGCCCGGTTTACCATCCGCGTGGGTACTTAGGTAGGTCGAGTTTGGCGAACAACCCTATCCCACGCGGGTGGCCGATTGGCACGATCGTGGTGAGGCGAAAGGCCCACCCGTGACTTGATCCCGGCGTTAGTCCGAGAGGGTCACGACTGAATTGTCCGTCCGGTGGGCGACGTGCCGCGATTCGAGTTACTGGCCGATCGCACGCCGGCGAGCGCGAATTCGCAACAATATATACACATTTACTATATATACACACATATATATATATATTGTTGCGAATTCGCGCTCGCCGGCGTGCGATCGGCCACGTAACTCGAATCGCGGCACGTCGCCCACTGACGGACAATTCTGTCGTGACCCTCTCGGACTAACGCCGGGAGCCAGTCACGGGTGGGGTTTAACCTCACCACAACCCAGTCCGCATTCTACCCGCGCAAAATAGGTGAATCGCCGAAAGTCGATATACCTAAGTACTCGCACGGTAACCTACCGAGGGGTTGTACCACGCACAGGTCGACTTTGGACACGACCGGCTAAGCAGCTCGTTCCGTGCTACAGGGATAACCGAGCGGAGTTATCGTCGACCTTGACGGTTCCAATTAATTATCATCCGTATCACGCCCACTCGAACCCTTTACGTGAAGCAAGATAGAGACCCAACAAA
>CM068952.1:121326394-121348005 GCA_035128595.1 Eptatretus atami | reverse complement strand
GCCCCGCCCTCCACTCCGCCCCCGTTTTCGGCTCCACCTCCTTCGAGAGGGTTCCCGAAAAGGGGCGTGCCCTCTCGTTCCCCCTCCCCGCGCCATGCGGGGGGCGAGGAAAGTCAGTCTTGGCGCAGGGCCAGGGAATTATTCCCCCAAAAAGAGGCCCCTCCTTTACATGACCTCTGACCTTTGACCTGCATCGCCCCTCCTCCACTCCAAAGCGCGCGGGAAGCCAGACGGGAGAAACAGGCGGGAAAACCTGCGCATCCTCGCAGTTCCCTCTGCGGAGATCGTAACCGCACGGAGCTTGTTGAATGGCGAGTGGTGAAGATGCTGGTAGCGCAGTTGTGGAAGGTGGCGTCGTGGCGTGAGTGGAGTGATTGTTGGCGTCGAGGTTGTTGGCGTCGTGGAGTGAATGGAGTGATCGTGGAGATGTTGGTTGTGGCGGTTTGTTGTTGTTTTGTGCACCAACATAACAATAAGAACAGAAAAATGGCTAACTCAAAGGATCGCAGCCCGAATGAATCACATAAATTCCCTCTAAACAACGGGTTTGGGCTAACTACACATGTACTTCAGAAATACCTCACCTACGGGACCTGAATGGTGGTTGCGAATTTCCACAGCCGTAACACTACCCCCTCCCCTTTTACAGACTCGTCCCGAGTCGTCAAATTCTCGTGTGCCATCATGTGTAGTTCTCCCCTAGTAAGTTTTACCTTCGGATCCCTGAGTGCGACATTCATGGTATTCGTGTCCCCAAAATAAATAACCTGAGGGCTGAGTAACTAACTAAACAAACCCACTCACACGGACGACTTAAATAAAATTGCCGGCCTAAGACAGACATGCCGGGGGCGACTCATATTTACAGTACATCTTAACCTTAACTTACAAATTTTACACTAAACCATGGCCCAGGATCAATGGACTCTGCAAAAAGAAAGCAGTTAGCAGGAGCCAGGCTGCTCGCATGCAGTCTCTGGCTCAAGCAATGCAGGTGACAGGGAACGTGCGGCTGCTCACACGCAGTCCTAGGCCTCCCCCTTTGAAAATGACCACAGTGAACCACAACGGTGCATGGGCTGCACAAACGCAGTCTCCGTGCCAGCTCAAGTGGCACATGCAATGAGCACAACGGATGGATGGATGGATGGATGGATGAATGGACGCAAACACGGTGCACGGGCCGCCACTGCAGGCCCGTGTTGTAGCTGCCAACAGGGCAGTTCTCGCAGCTTGCAAACTGTTGCTTTGATCCTGGCGCACATGGCAATGAACAAGGGGGGGTGGGGGAAGCAAAATTGAACGGGCGGGTGAACAGGGGCAGTGGGCATGGGCATGGCAAAGGTGAGCAGGCAAACACAGCCTGCAGACGAAGTGACCGGCACAGGCCTTGAAGCAAAACAGCCGTCGGACGATCCGACCGGCACAGGCCTTGCAGCAAAACAACAGCTGCCGATGAAGTTGGCCGGCCTCTTGCCGTGCAGTGGAGGTTGGTGGAGGGAGTGCGGTGGTGCTGGCCACACAGAAGGCGGGCTCGGACCTACCTACCTGTCTCCCTCCCACCTATCGCCTTTGCCTGTCACTGTCAATACCCACTCCCTTAATTTGTAAAAACCCAATTTAGCCCAACTTATTTTTTTGTTTGTTTTTATTTTCATCCTTACTTCCCCACTATAATTCGTCCCCTAACCCCCTTTACTGTCTCTGTTCGGCTAACCTATCTCGTCCTAGCCTACTCCCAACCCCTACGTTCCCTTCCCGGAGGGGAATGAGGAGGGCTAGCGTCCTGCGTCGAGGCCAATAAAGCCTCAAGATGGCCTCCCCAGACTTCAGCGATCTAACCAAAGTGGGTCCAGCGGCCCACAACGTGAGCAAGGGATGGATGGTGCGGAGGGGTACACTTCCTATCTACCCTATCCATTTAACTGTTAAACTACCCCGGGCTTTCAAAAAGCGCCTCTCGCTTAATCTATTGGTTCTAGCAACCAGATTCCCGTCGCCTGTGTTGTGTCCTCACAATTTCGGGCCTCGCCCCCCAATTTTCTTCCCGTGCCCTCACACGGTCTCATGGCTGGGACGCGTGGCTCCCTTGGCAGGCACGACCCTCTTGCTATGGCACCCCCGGGCACTACACTGCCTCTGAGCCTACCAGCTCCCTATACACCGGGGAGTGCCCCCCATGGCAACTCCCCTGAAACGCACACTGGCAGGCTGGCTTCCCGGGCCCCTTTCCGAGGTCACCCGTGCCCACAACACTGCCCACGCGGCTAATGGCGCCCCGGGCCCCCGCATCATGCGGGCGCACCCGTGCCCACTACACTAACCCGGCCCCCCATGGGCCCTTGGCCTACCACGGCCGACTAGCCCGGTGCCCGGGGTACCCACTCAGCGATACTCACCTTTCGCAGCCACGCTCCCAGCCCGTCAACAGGGCTCCTGCACCCCTCCAAATGGGTATCAGCCTACATTCCCACCAACAACAAAACGACTTCCATTTTGTCATTTTAACTAACCCACTAACTCACTTTACACTGACCCCGGGGTCCCTTGGGCGGGAGTCACTCCTCCCCCCAATCACTCATCGCACCATGCATTCCACATTCGCTCCAAACATACAGACCCGCTGGCCTCACTCACTCACCAAGCACATGTTTCCACTCAACTCACCAACTCTTCAACACACACACCGCTGAACTCTGCCATCCTTCTCACTACATCCCTAACTACCTCGTGCTCCCACGTCGTCCCTTAAAATACAGCACGTTCCATTTAACACTACGTAGCTAAGCTACGTTCCCTCTACACATCCACAGTCTGTCACTGTCCCCAAATCTCTAAAAATCATTTCCCAACCTAAATCTGACTAACATCCCTCTACCTCATCCATTCCACGGGCCCCATGAGGACTTACCCCTGCCCATGGAGCCGGTCTAGCTAAGCTAACCCTTCCCCCTAACTAGTTCCATCCTGTGCCCTGGCCAAGGGGATCATCCACCTTGCCCAGGGAATCCTGTTCACCCGAAAGCGAGGCTTGCTATTGTTAATTTTAATTATTTTTTTTTCAAATTCTGCGCAGCGCCAGCGCGCAACTCACAGCTCCGCACTTTGCACCTGCCCGTTGACGTCATGCAGCTGCACGTGTACCTCGTCCCTCTTGGACGGTACCATCCGGCAGGGATTCACCCTCCTGCCGGATTCCAACCCCACGTGCAGCCATGATGTCACGGTGCGCCACACAAAAGCAAACCTCGCACTCCGAGGGGCTCCCCACGCGAACACATGTGCTCTGCCCGTTGGAGCCTAACACACGCTCGCGTGGAGAACCCATCCAGTCTCCAAATCCGAAATCCTGCCTAAACTTTGTCCGTGCGCGGGATCGGCAAATCCACCGCGTGCGTTTCCGGACCGGGCTTCACTCCCGCAAGCGCGCACGTGGGGGTCTCGTGCGCTGCACGGCCCGAACCTCGCGCTCGCTGCTGGGTGAACCCGGCACGGTCCCCGAAACAACTACGGCCGCTGCTCGGCCCTTGTCCCTCTGTCGCCGTGTTCTCCGTTCTACCCACGCACACCTGCGTGTTACGACGCACAGACTCCACTCCATTACATCACACTCACACGGGAGACGCGGCTGCGTGCTCCCGCATGCCGACCGTCATCTCCCTCACATACCGCTCTCTTACACACACAGTCTCCCTCGCACTCGGCCGTTCACTCACTCGTGCCATTTCCCTCACACTCCTTCGCCAGAGACTGCGTTGCGCAGCCTGGCTACCTCTTCAGATGGCATGTGGGACGGCGCACCGTGGTCGCTGACTGAGCTGAACGCAGCGCAGTTATAAATAGCCTATCACTGGCGGTGTACACCAATGAGCGCGCATCACGATTCCATGAAATCGGGCTTCTCACGAGGCAGCAGTTCCATGTGACGAGTTAGGTGTGGTAATTTACTTGAGTTTCCATTACGCGGGAACGGACAACATCTGATGACTTAGACGAAGTGACGACTTCGAGATGACGACTTACAGACTTTATTCAAAGGGATTTAACATTAGATAAATTCAGGACTTTTTGACGCTGCCAACTTAGGTGAAGTGACGAGTTACACGCTGCCGACTTACGCGTAGTCTAGTGTATATATATATATATATATATATATATATATATATATATATATATATATATATATATATATATATATATATATATATATATATATATATACACACACATACACACACACACACGTTCTCTCATTGCTGTTTGACTTACCTGCAGACAAAACCACCAGTTTCACACTTCTGCCGTGCTTCTGTTCCTTCTGGGAAGAGTCGCTCTGGGCAATGCAGAACATCAACAAGAACAGAGAGCTCTGCCTGCACCAGCGGGCTCAGTTGCCTTTCAAGAGCTGCTACGAGATCCTGCCAGACAGGGATGGAAACTGGTGACAACTCAACAAGGCATCAACAGAAAATAACTCAACGAGCCATACAGCTTATAGGTAAGAACTGTGCAGATAAATAATTGGTGAGATGCAGCTTCAACACCTCTGAATGTTTTAAGGAAAAATTAATGCAGGAGTGTGGAAAAGAGTAAACCTCCCTTTCTTTTAAACAATTCTAAAAGGCTAACAGATTGTTGAGGGTTTGTGGAGTCATCATGGCCACATCTGGCAACTCCATGGTGATGTGAAGTCACAGCTACACAGAGTATTTTTGATGTGGAGGAATATTTGAGTTTGTCAAGGTTAGTGTTAATCTGCATCAGTGGGCACTTTGAATGATGTGTTATATCAACTAAAAGTTGACAAAGGTTTGTTAAGTGCCTGGGAATTGGCTCCTCGTAGGAGAAAGCCCTCTTGTTATTTGGGTCATTTGACCCTTAAAGGACAAAAGTGTCAATGAAATGGGTAATAAAAATACAAAGCTTAAACATGATCACAAATTGCCAATGGATGATGAACACGTTAATAGGCAACTAAATGTTGCGACTTATGCAAACAAAACCTTTGTTGAACAATCGTTTTGGGGCGATTCCCTGTAGTGTCCATGTTGTTTACCCCATGTACCTCACCCCATCCCTCTCCCTTCCACAGATCTCCTAATGTCTGCTCCCCACTGTTTTGTGCTTCCCTCTCTTGCCACTCTTGTCTCCTCCTCCCCTTGATATATATATATATATATGTTGTGTTGTTCTTCTTTCGGCTGCTCCCGTTATGGGGTGCCACAGCGGATCATCCGTTATGATCCGCATACTGATTTGGCACAGCTTTTACGCCGGATGCCCTTCCTGACGCAACCCTGGTCGCCTCTTATGACACAGGGATAAGGATTGGGTTTCGCCATGATTCCGGGCTGCCCTACACCCTCTCATAGCACGGCCCAGCGCAGAGCTCCCGTTCTCAAGCGATCCTCCAACCCAAGCCTCCGAGTAGCCGGATTACAGGCGCACGCCACTACGCCCGGTTGTTATTTATATGTGTTCTGTGTGTTAGCTCTTATAGGAGCCTATAAAAAAATAAAAATAATAATAATAAATGAATTACCGCATCAATTTGTGTAATATTCAGCAGAACTATGAATTTGTACACAAGTGTGGAAATCATCACTCATTTATAGCCAAATATTGATCAAGGCAGTGTGGGGTGTATGGGGAAATAATTGTGGGTGTGGTGAGGGGAGGGTGCAAGGGTTTCCTTGGATTATACATCAACAAGAACAGAGACCTCTGTCCCCCAAAAAACAGAATCCACCTTTACCTAATATCTTCCATCTTACAAATGCCAAGCTCTTAGTTGTATTTTCAGGTGATTGAAGAAGAGTGAATCACAAGACAGAGTACAAAAGTTGGTGACCATTCTTCCCTTTTTGCCTAAAGCGATTGATTCGAAGGGTTAAGGATGTCAATAACAACTCGGCAAAAGACTTATTCTTTGGAAATTTTTCTTAAAATGGACTCCTACAACAAGACTCAAATCGAGTTTAAAAGCGAGTTTGAAACTTACACTGTGCCTTGTAAGTCAGTGATATTTGCCTTGGTCATAAAGTTCAGAGAAAACGGCACTGTCACAAATCTCAGCAGTAAAAGTGCTGTTGGGCCATCACATATGGTACGTCCTCAAGATGTAAGGTCTCCTGGGAATACTGACCCTGTTTGTGATTCAGTGGACAGAGACCCAAAGAAATCTCTCAATTGTCAGAGTCAAGAGCCTGGAATTTCATGTGAATCAGTGAGAAGAATTCTCATCCACGTTGTGAAACCATACAGAATTCAGATTAAATACAAACTGACTGCAGCCTAAATGCCAAAAAGAGTGACAATGTGCCAGTGGTTTGCAGACAAGATTGAAGAAAAGCCTAACTTCCTTGACAATGTGGTTTTCTGATGAGGCCGATTTCCTTCTTTATGCACGTCAACTCCAAGAACTGCGTATACTGGGGTTCATTACCCCCCCCCCCCCCCCCCCACCATTCAAGCAACCTCTCTACTCAGAAAGATGCACCGCCTGTGTTGCAATTAATAAACATGGAATATTTGGCTCTCCTGGCTTGACGACAAAGGCAAGGCACTGACTGTCAATACAAAGCGTTACATCAAAGTTCTTGGGAAGTTTTGGAGGGTGCTTGGCAGTTACATGGGGGTTTCAAGAGAGGAACAATACTTTCAATAGGATGGAGCCACTCCCCACACTTCCAATGATTCACTGAACTGACTGACTGACTCAAGATACACTTTGGTGACAAAGTCATCAGTCATGATGACTGATGTTGAATGGGCCCCACAAGCCACACTCACCAGACATATCACCACCACATTTCAATCTTTGAGGCTTTCTGAAGGACAACGTCGACAGAGGAAGGCCACAATCCATTGAAGAACTCAAAGCAACAATTATCGATAAAATTAGCTTAATTCCTACAGCACAATGCATCAGAGTGATCAACAATTTTGCCTGTCAAATCCAAGTGTGCTTGCAGTGCCGTGGCAAACATGGAGCACGTCATTTAGCCTAGTCACATTTGCTCTATGGTGAGGATACGCGGCCTGTACGCCCTCTGAATTGACAGAAACGTGCGGCGCCGCAGAGTTTCTGCGGTGGCCTCAGGTGGCCCTACGCCGTTTGGCTATCTTTTACAGGCCGTAGGGTCGCCTGGATTTATAACGCGGAGTTATAACTTTTTTCATTTCTACGTTCGCCGTAGCAATTCGACATGCCGTAGTTGTGACGTAGTTGTGTTCCACGTCGACCGTACGTAGGGCGTATGGTGGACTTGCGTTATTCGTGCGGCTGCCGTAGTCTCTTATCAATGAAAAATGAATTTTGCCCTAAAAACCGAATACATTTTAAAAAACCGAACACAACGAAGCGTTCATGTTTGTTCACGCGTCTCCCCCACCTGTTCGACCCGCATCTTCACGCTTTGTTCATTCAGTTCGTTGGTGAAGAACTCGTGAAAGCATCTCTCGTGTGTCGATCGCTACTTTACCTCGTGTTTTCACCTTGATTTGTGGTTTTTTATCTTGCAAAACGAAGTTTTTGCAAGATATGTTAGTCAGCTTGTATGTTTTTTTATCTTGCCAAAACGAAGTTTTTGCAAGATATGTTAGTCAGCTTGTATGTTTTTTTTTTTTTTTTTGTTTTTTTTGTTTTTTTTTGTCTGTAATCACGTATAAAAAATTCTGCAGAGCACAGTTATCATTGGAAATTTTTGTAACTTCGCATATCAGAGGCCTATAGAGGTCCCTTTCAGCGCATAAAATTTTGAAGGTCAGGTCAAAGGTCAAGGTCACTGTCGCAAATCAGGGGAGTCGACGAAACCCTTATTTTTTGAGTAATTTTGATCGGATCGTCTTCAAACTTCATGGGAATATAGTTCATGGTCTGGCGCTCAGCTGATTAATTTTTGGTGGGATTGGCCTTGACCTTCATATTTTTTTTTTGTCTGTAATCACATATAATCACTCTGCAGAGCACAGTTATCATTGGAAATTTTTGTAATTCGCATATCAGAGGCCTATAGAGGTCCCTTTCAGCGCATAAAATTTTGAAGGTCAAGGTCAAAGGTCAAGGTCACTTTGTCGCAAATCAGGGGAGTCGACGAAACCCTTATTTTTTGAGTAATTTTGATCGATCGTCTTCAAACTTCATGGGAATATAGTTCATGTCTGGCGCTCAGCTGATTAATTTTTGGTGGCGATTGGCCTGACCTTCATATGTTTTTTTTGTTTTTTTTTGTCTGTAATCACATATAAATCACTCTGCAGAGCACAGTTATCATTGGAAATTTTTGTAACTTCGCATATCAGAGGCCTATAGGTCCCTTTCAGCGCATAAAATTTGAAGGTCAAGGTCAAAGGTCAAGGCACTTTGTCGCAAATCAGGGGAGTCGACGAAACCCTTATTTTTGAGTAATTTTGATCGGATCGTCTTCAAACTTCATGGGAATATAGTTCATGGTCTGGCGCTCAGCTGATTAATTTTTGGTGGCGATTGCCTTGACCTTCATGGTTAGCGCCTAAGGTCAAACATATTTGACCCCAAGGTCAAATTTTCAAGTTTTAGGAACCATATCGTGTAGTACCTCAAATTAACACCTCGATGAGTGCTTTCTAGATATGTCAAGCTTGAGACATTATGACGTCATTTGGTGACTTATGAGGCAAACGCATATTTTTCATGGTTACTCTGTAGAACATTCTCATCGGAATCTCTCGTAGGCAGATATTCCTCAAGGAGTCGCTCCTGGTGGTAGCAGCTCTGTTCACCTCAGTGTGACCTTAAAGAAGTCACACGTGGTCACCTTTTGGCAAGATACGGTCACCCTGCGAAGTGACATTGTTTTTTTTTTTTACTCATCTTGTGTTTTAATTAATAACAAAAAAGCAATCCGATCACGTGAGTGACGGACTGTCGGGCAAGGATTTAATTTCACAGAAAAACCGGTTGTAATTTGGAATATCCATGATTACCTCAGCCCGATGCGTTTGATGAAAGTGATTGTGGTTCTGGGGCATCATGTTTGATGAGCTGCCCTGGGGGCAGCACTCGCAGAGTGCGCGAGCGATCGGAACCCAGGCCGGACTCGAGCCTGTGTGAACCTTTGATTTGGTGATTGTACCAGTTTACATACAATACACCGCCACCGAAGGTCATTTACTCATCTTATTTTACCTTAAACATGGGGAATTTCAGTTGAAAGTGTCTTGAAAGTGGGTTTTCTTGGGTCCAGGAACAGATTAATTCACTCCATTATTTCTTATTGGGAAAATAGTTTGGGAATCGAACTTTTTGCAATCGAACAGCCTCCTGGAACGAATTCAATTCGGATTCTGGGGGCACCACGTACTGTATATTCTGAACTGTTATATTTTTATTTCAGTAAAAAAAGAACTGGTATATATATACCCACTCGTTACCGTCCGTCTGGCCGCACGTTCGCCTTAGGGCCCCCTGCGGTCGCCTTGCGGGCACCTTGAGGCTACCTTGCGTCTGCCTTGAAAATTCTATGGCCGCCGCAGGAACGCCCTAAGGTCACCGTGCGACATCAAATCAAAGACCGTACGGCACCCCACGTTTCGTCTCCACAATTTCTAAATACGCCGTGCGGCTCCCCGAAAATAAAAACATATGTGACTGCTACATTGTGTGACCGTGGAAATGCTGCGGCCGCCGTATAATTGCTAGTGGCCGTAGATTTTGGAGACCCCATGGCCGCCGTGGCAAATGTGACAGGCCTTAAGCACAGTTAAACACAGTCAGTCCTGGCCTATTCAAAGTAATCAGTGCTCAAAAGTGTGCCATTTGAGTGATAAATGAGGATTTTACATTAAATAGTATGGGTTCTGTGTTTTTGGGGGTCACCCTGTATTTCTACAACAGCAAGGCTCATGGAAGAGGAACGTTAAATTGACAGTGGGGTAGTGTGGCAACAATTGGGTATACAACAATGGAAGAAATGAACAGGAAAGGAAGAGAGAAGGGGAGGACACTCTGAAACCAGCAAGTAAGAGGGTTGTGTGTGAAGGGTTAAAAAAAAAAGACGTTTTTACAGCCATTTTTCCCTGCTGTGCAGGGGTTGGGCTTTTTTGAGGCAATGTTTTATGGCCGGATGCCCTTCCTGACGCCAACCCTGGTCGCTCTTACGACACACAGGGATATGGTACACCTATTCTAACCGGGGCATACACCGGGACCAGTACACTGGTACTCATTTCGCCGACCTCGGAAGGATGATAGGCTGAGTCAACCCCCTGGTGTTAATTCAGCAGCCAACGGGCTTGAACTCAGGACCCTGGGATGCCAAGCCGCCACTGTAACCACTAAGCCAACACCAGGCTTCGTGGGTGGAATGGTTAATGGGGGTAATATACATCATGGGTCAGGATGGTGGATGACATGAAATGGCAATGCACTACCTGATGCTTGAAGCCCTGGAAAGAAGCGTGAGAAAGAACAGCCTCTGGAAAGTGCTTCCATGGATGGGAGAAGTAAGAAAGAAAGGTGAGGTGAGGTGTGTAGTCAGCCTGGATTTTGTAAGTTTAACCATGATGCGGTTACTGAAAGAATGCGTACATCCTGGAGTTCCTGAAAAAAGCCGGAGGACTGAGATATCATAGGGAACAATATTGGAGATGGGGCAGTAAAAAAAACACTGAGACCACTAATCTGCCTGTGATGTGAAAGCAACAGACCTTGTGCTTTGGCCAAGTTAGCGGGAGATTCCAATCTTGTTGAGGGTTTTAGATTCCACAAAATCCAAGAGAGACTGATATGATGCTGGAGGCACTAGCCCATATGTGAGAACAGTACTCCATTGAGCGATGCACAAAGGCCTTGTAGACAGTGCCAGATTAACCTTTTGTGGGCATAGTGCGAAACAAATTTGTGAGCCCCCATCTGGGGAACCATTGAAAAAACAGGAGATTGACACAGAAGTTGTCTTCAACACAACACACAGCCGCACCGGTTTTATTTACAATATTCACAAGTTGAAGTTGCAGATGGAGGTGGCTACCACAAGGGTACCAGCAATGGATGCCATTTCTTGCAGATGGAGGTGGCTACCACAAGGGTACCAGCAATGGATGCCATAGGGCAGAAGGACATACACACTTCTTCTTTCTTTAATGGTCACAATTATTCCCCCATTCTGGTGTAGTGGGGCTGGCCAGCGGGAAGTTTTTGGCCCAAGTCTTTCATGAACCGGCTGGTCAGGCCTGACGTTCGACTAAGTAGTTATGGCAATAATTTGGAATTTTGCCATGGTGTGACTTCTGCAAACCATTGGTGCCATTGTAAACCAGACCCTGCTTGTAGACTGAGGAGCTCTGATTTTCCAAGGATATATTTGGATAGTCGGAGAATGCCCAGTCTGCGGATGGCTTTGGAGGCCAGCTTTGCAATGTGGTTGGCACAGGAGAGGCCGCAGCTGATGGTGAGGTCTCGAAGTTCAAGAGACTGATCTTCTTCCATTTGCTCACCATGAAAAGAGACAGGTGGGTTAGTTTGACATTCCTTATGGAGCAACCGGGTGAGACATTTTCCAGGATTGAAGGACATGTTCCATTTACCAGACCAGCATCTAATAAATTCCAGAGAAGTAGAACGGCACAGTTGCAGTCTGCCTAGCAGTTGGAAGGAATACTGTACTACACAATGTGTAGTCATCTGCAAAAAGGAAGAGAGGGTTTTCCAGAGCATCGGAGAGGTCATTAATATAGAATAGCCGAAACCCCGTCACAGACGGATGCTTCAGAGTTGAAGGTTGACTATTGGCACTATGTGCGATGCACTCTTACAGGTACAAAGTTTCTTTCAGTCCAGGTCACAGTACCGAGAAAAACGTGACGCGACCGCTAGGAGGAGCACAAAATTGGTCCTTCAGTATTAATATATAGATGAGTAACAAGACTGGAGTCAATACACTGCCTTGGGGAACTCCAGCCTCCATTGGGAGAGAGGATCAAAGGAGAGGGTTCCATTGGTAGCAGCAGGCTGACTGCGCAAGTGGAAGAAGTCAGAAATCCAGGGATGAAGGCAGCCTTGCATGTCACAGGCAGAGAGATTGGAAAGCAAAGCAGAATGCCAGACTGTCGAATGCCCGAGATATATCCAATGAGATGGTCCTGACCTCTTTATTGAGATTTAGGGCTTCAACCCATTCCTGAGAAAGTAACAGCAACATTTCCAGGGATGAGTGACCAATATGGAATCAAACTGATGGTCGGAGATGAAGTTGTTTGAAAACTGGAAAGACTTGACATCAGCAACAACGATGGATTGCATGACATTCCATGTTATTGGAATTAGGCCCACTGGCCTGTAATTGAGAGGACCTGTTATTATACTCTTCTTGTGGACAGGAGTGATGTTCACCAACTTCTCAGCCAATAGACAATCAAAGGAGGACAAATAAGGCAGACAAAGGGGGAAGTGAAAACAGTTAGTAGGATTTGAGAGCATGCACACTGATGCCCTCAGGGCCTGTTGCTGAAGTAGGGTCAAGGCTGGACAGAACTTTCCCTCCCATCTCAGGTGAGAAGGATACAAAGTCCTGCAGACAGTGTGTATGAGGGGGTAAGATGGAAACAGAGCAGCTTTGGCTGGGTACACCAGATTTGGAGGCAAGCATAGGATTCAGACATTCTTTCTTAATGCGGGCAAAGTCTGCAGTAATTCCATTTGAGGTGAGATGGGGGATGGCGGGGGAGCATACATGAGAGATGGACTTGACAAGAGGAAGGAGACTGGTTGGAAAGTTCGCCTTGAGATTTGCTATATGGTGTTTTCTGCCTCAGGATGGACATACACTTGTTGCGAGCCTTACGGAATGAACGCAAGTTGCCCTCAGTCTCGTTCGCTTTCCATGTTGAGAAAGCAGGCTATCTGTCCGCAACTGCCTCTCCACAGGATTCAGTGTACCAGGGCTGAGAGGATAGATAGGCAGGATGGGATAACCTGGTACACGAAAGAAAGTAGGCTTTTGTGAAAGTATTCCCAGGCAGAATCAGGTGCTGTGGTGATGGTAGTTCAATCCTTTTGAGAGAGCACAGATTGCAATCCTTGCCATTAGGCCTGGGCGAACAGCCATGTTCGGCATCATTGAGGTTAGTCCTTTACAATAGCTAGAGAGATATGGGCTATGACAAGTAAGTGGGCTGAAGTGGCAAGATGGGTGAAAGAGGAACACGAGAGATTGGTTGGAAGATTTGCAATTACTAGTTCTAATAGAGATGACGTAGGAGTTGCAGAAATTTGTGTTGAGAAGTTCACAGATTGAATTAGACCCCCAGTCACAAAAGGCCTTTGAAGAGTTCCAAAATAAATAGTTTGATTGGATGGCAGTTGGGGCAGGAAGTGCTTAATCATCTGACTTCTATGTCATCTGCACACTCAAAGAGTATCGAGGTTGCCTTAACTTTCAAAGTGATGAGGATGTGAGTGCAGATGTCCTGAAATGGTGTCAGTCCTAATAACACACACACACACACACACACACACACACACACACACACACACACACAAAATCACATAAATGGGACAAGTGTGGCTAATAGAGAAATAAGTCAAAAATATGGTGTTTCATTAAACTTAACTTCTCTTTCAAATTTCCTTCAAAAAGTGCACATTAACCTTGAACCGTGTGCATATCTGTGCATATGTGCATGGAATTTTATGAGAGAACACCAAGCTGAGAGAACACCCTCCACTGTACAGTTCCACGATCACAAATATGCATTCCAACAAGCTTGATGCAACAAATCACAGTTTTAGCACCCAGTCATGGTCTAAGATCCAATTATCACTGAGATGTAAACAAACAACAAATTAATAAAAACAAAGCTATCTGTTAAACCAGTGAGGAGAAATAAATAATTCTGCACTGTCTTTTTCGGCCCGTTGGACTTTTGTGACACAGAGGAATCATATCCATCCAATTATATGTGTAGCCGAGCTAGGTGACTCGGCTGCTGGAAAGGATTTTTCTACTTCCGGTGACCAACGACTGAAATGGATGATAGGATAACCAAATGTGAACAGTGAAGATGTACTTTGTACTGTCAACAAAGTATGAACTTAACTAAAAACCCCAGCCCCAACATACATGTCACAGGCCACAGTTTTGAAGACAAATCAAAGTGAAGCATAATCTTATGTTGATGGACGTTTACAGTAAGGACATGTGATAATGCTGTGTGTGTATATATCTATATTCTATACTAATAAATGTCAGTGTGTATCAGTCAGTCCGTCAGTCCGTCTCCTCCATAACTCCAAAACCATGAAACCTCGTGGCCCCAAACTTTGCATGCCTACTAAGTGAATCCAAGGTAGTGCATGAATGCAAATTGGGTTATTGAGTATATTTAAAAACCCCTTTTGAAGATAATTAACAGCCTTACTTAATTATTCTTTATCAAGGCGTATCCTTGGTTACCTCGCTGTCCCTCGCTGTGGTCTTAAGTCACCATTGTTTATGACCTGCTCAGTGCCTTCACTTGGAACAGGCCGCAACAGATTCTTTAAGAATTTTTTTTTCACTTTCCACACTCATATCATTGAATGCCTCATCATCAAAGCTACGAATCGCTGGATACATCGCTTTTGTAAGTGCTATAGTTTTCAAATTAGGAGCTTGGAGTGATTTCATGCATCACATGACACGATTTTCCACTATCTAATCTCATGGACTAATTAAAGTATGTCATCAAAATATTTTTTTGGCTTTGAGGATTTTTATTTTTTTTGGCTATCGTCATACGATGCGTCATATGCTGCAAAATATTTTTTTGGCTATCGTCATATGACGCATGAAATACACACACCAAATGATTGTCAAAAGCTGGAGTGAAATCTGATAATTTAAAGAAACGAGTCTTATAACCAAGCCTATATCCAAGGCAATCTCCACTCATGACTCGCTAACTTCCTCAACTGACGCAGCCAACATGTGGACCTTAATGGAGCTCTCTGATCCCCTCTTCCTCTCCAAGCTGGTATTCCTCAAGGCAGTGTTCTGGGCCCTGTGCTTTTTCTGGTTTTCATCAATGATCTCTCCGACTCTGTGGAAAATCCTGTTTATCACTTTGCTGATGCCGTACCATGTGTCATCCCTCAGATCGGCAAGCAGTAGCCTCTTCTCTCCCTGCAGATCTGGATAAAATCACAAGCTGTTCTAACACTTGGAACATGTCTTTCAATCCTGACAAATCTCACACTCTCACTATGTCTCTTCTAAAGGACCGTCTGGAACCCCCCCCCTCCACTTTCTCAACAATCCTCTTGAAGTCCTTTCATTCAAGCTTCTGGGTCTCACAATCTGCCATGATCTTTCCTGGGAAAGCCACATTTCCAAGCTGGCCTCAAAAGCTAGTCGCCAACTGGGCTTCCTCCGTCGTGCAAAGTCCTTCCTTGACACACCTGAGCTCTTGTCCCTATCATACAATGTTTGCTGTCAATACAAATATGAGAAAACAAAAAGTTTCACGGCGATTTCAAGCTGAAAGTTTGGCAGTTTGCAAAAGAGCACGGCAACAGTCCTTCCTTGGCACACTTGAGCTCCTGACCACATACAAAGCTTTCGTCCGCAGCCTGATGGAGTATTGCTCTCCCGTCTGGGCTGGTGCTCCGGCTTCTCACCTTTCTCGGCTCCATGCTGTGGAAACCAAGACATTTAGGATCATTGGTATCTCCCACGATGAGGCTGAGTCTTTGGGTCTCACACTCTCTCACCGGAGGCAGGTCGGTGGACTTTCTGTCTTCTACCGTCTCCTCTCCAGCCTTGCCCCCCTGCTCTGTCTGTGATCTGTGCCCCCTATATTTCCTTCCGCAGGGCGCTCAAGGTCTGCCAGCAACCCTCTTCTGGGAAAAGTACCAAAATCAGGAATCACTACTCACGTTCTTTCCTGTTTTTTTCCCACCTTTGGACAAATTTCCCACTCTATTCAATCCCACTCCTTCCCTCCAGGTATTCAAAACAGCTGTTCACCACCATCTCTTATCTTCCCACATTCTAAACCACAATCTTTTCTGCCCCGTTAATCCCCAATCCCACCTCCTTGAAATTTCCTACTTTTCTTCCTGAAAGTCCTGTAGTGTTTGGACTTGAAAGTCCTTGGGTATTCATCTTGTTTACCCTGTGTACCCCACCATCCCTCACCCTTCTACAGATCTCCTAATGTCTGTTCCCACTGTTTTGTGCTTCCTCTCCCGCCCCTCTTGTCTCCTGTTCCCCTTGTTGTACATTCTGTGTGTTAACTCTAATACGAGCTCGACATTGTGTACTTAATATATATATATATTATATATATATATATATATATATATATATATATATATATATATATATATATATATATATAATATATATATATATATTGTACGGTTATGGAAATTCGATTAACCATAAAGAGTCCTCAGGTGAGATTGCTCTGTAAGTACATGTTGTAGTTAGCCCAAACCCGTTGTATAGAGGGAATTTATGTGATTCATCCGGGCTGCGACGCTTTGAGTTAGCCATTTTTCTTTCTCTATTATTACTTTCGACCATTAAGCCGCCAACAACGCAAACAGCCACGACCTTTACCTTCACAACTCCATCCAAACATCGCTTCACCGCCATTCCCAAACGGCACCATAACCATCAAACCACACCGAAAACCCTCCACCACCTTCGCCTCTCTCCTTCACACCCAACAACCGCACCACTGTGAACACTGAACGTCGGGCTGTTAGGGCCCGTTCGGCGATTGGTGCCAAACGCACCGAGCCGCGAGCGCGAATAGCGGCCTTTCCGAGGGAAAATTCGGATCCAAAACGCTTACGCCCACTTCCCCTCCGTCCAATGGCGGAGCGCGAGGCGGCTTGCCCCGCTCCAAGCGTGTGTATGTGAAGTCCGTATATGCAAATTTTAGGATCAGGGGAGGTTCACGCCCATTTTTGCCCGACCAATGGCTGACCGGGGCGGCGTGGCCCGCCTCAATCGCATTCTGATCTGGAATTTGCATATCGGCGCTCATGAGAGCTATAAAGATGCGAGCGGAAGGCGATCGGGGGAGTTGGTTGTGAGAAGAAGTTGGAGCGTGAGCTTGGGAGTGTCGTCGAGTTGAGTTGGTTGTGAGAGAAGTTGGAGCGTTGAGCGTTGGAGAGTGTCGTCGAGGAGTTGCTTTTGGAGACAAGGAGCGTTGCGTTGGTGGAGTTGAGTCGAGTGCGCGCGGTGGAGCTGCAGGCAGGGAGCTCGGGTCGAGGCAAGGAGGATGGCGGTCGGCGACGAGGTTGCGGTGTGGGGGATCACTGTCTCGTCGTGGGACCCAAGCCAGCCAGCCACTCCCTCCCCCAGGGCATCAACAATTTCCCTTCCCCCGCGCTGAGATAGTGCAAAACGGGGCCCGTTCCTCCCACCCCAAACGTGGTGCCACGAGCACGCCAAAGGGCACGGAGTCGGGGCACAGCGGCGCGCCCATTTTGCGGCTTGCCGCCAACGCGTCACGAGGAGCGGGTAAGACTCCCCGTCTTCGCGACTGGCGCTCCTCCAGGCCCGCGCACATTTGGCCTACGCCTGTCTGCCTCCTTGTCTGTGAGGGTGGCTTCTTTCTTTTGCTTTTGTGTAAATGTGTGTTGGCGCCGTCTGTGAAGTAAAACTGTGTAAGTGTTGCCGTGTGTACGTGTTAGTCGGTTGTATTACATTTGCTTTATGTGCATTTCGATTCTGTATGGCTGTATATACGTGCTTTCCGTGTGCCGTGGAATAAAATGCTGCTTGTTGAACTGTTCCACTCTGCTTCGTCTCCTTCCTTTTAATTGACTCTTCATCCTGCTTCACGTAAGGGGTTCGTAGTGGGTTTAAAACGCCGGTAATTAATCGGAACCGTCGAGGCCGACGTAAACACGCTCGGTTATCACTGTAGCACGGAACGGACCGCTTAAGCGGTTCGGGTCGGAGTCGGCCTGTGGCGTGGTACATCGCCCGGTTAACCATTCGCGCAGGTACTTAGTAGATCGAATTTGGCGAGCAACCCTATCCTGCCGGGCGGGCAATTGGCACGATCGTGGTGAGGTTAAACCCCACCCGTGACTAGCTCCCGGCGTTGTTCCGAGAGGTCACGACTGAATTGTCCGTCCGGTGTGGCGACGTGACCGCGATTCGAGTTACGTGGCCGTTCGCACGCCGGCGGGCGCGAATTCGCAACAATATATATATATACTGGTAATTTAAAGAAATAACGAGTCTTATAACTAAGCCGGTATACCTATTTACTTTGAGGAAGCAACGCCATGGTCCCTCCTTCTCCATACATACACAAGAAAATGTGAAATTTCCAAAGCATTAAACTTATCTTTCTCCTGTTTGGAGAATTATATTGAGTGAACAAAAAATTTAGGATGTGCAAAATACCAGATTCATTGAGCGGAATCATTTCATGCATTCACTGCTTGATCTCATGCCCTGTCCCCGAGAGGGACTGCTTTTCTATAGTGTCTGCCCGATCTGTGTCTATATTTTCGAAAGGTTTCGCGAGGTAATGTTCTTCAGTGTATCAAAGCAAGTCTGGTGAAAAACAGATGTTTTAAAATAAAGCTATAACATTTGCACGAACTGTGAACGATGTACCACATGACGCGTGCACAAACGAGGAGGCAACATGGCGGATTATCTGGAATGTTTATTTCACAGGCGATTGAACTTTGCGATGTCACCAGGGTTTTTCTACATTAGGCAGCAACTCTTTTGTGGATAAAGCAATTATTTGAACTAAATCATTTTATTTCATCAACTGCTGCGTGCACGGTGAAGAATGGCTTCAAAGTTAAAGGAATCCGATATGTCCTATCCCTAAGAGAGGATGATCACCTGTCTCTGTTACCATCTGAGCAGAAGCATTTGAACATCGGAAATTCAGCACTCTCTGAGGTTCGAGACCGGGTAGTGGTGAGATAATGGCAGATGGTTACACCTACTATTGGGCTGGTTGCTCTGATGGTTACCATGCCCAAGTAGTTGCTGTAGCTGTGTCCAAAAAGCTGACTCAACTGATAATTGAGGGAACACCAGTCAACGAGCATATTATGAGACTAAGGATTCATCACTCCTTGGATGTCGTTTCCCTGGTCTCTGTATATTATCTGACGAAGGCGAGTGATCTCACCGTGGACACATTCTATGCCACGCTTGAGTCTGTGCTTGATTAGTGCCCAGGCGAGATACTCTTCTAGTCTTGGGGATTTTCAACGCATTGACTGAAACTGAAAGGGGTGGTTATGAGATGTGTGTTGGTCCCCATGGGTCTGGAATTGTGAACCAGAATAGCACTAAGTACCTTGACATTGAAAGAAGTCATGGACTTAGAGTGGCTGGTTCATGGTTTCAGCGCCCACAGGATCACCACTGGACTTGGTATTCCAACGCTGGTGGTGTGGCAAAGGAGATTGACCATGTGGTCATTGATGGACACTGGAGGATGATCCAGAACTGCAGGGTCCACCAGAGTGCTCAGATCCACAATAATGACCACAGCCTTGTGGTGGCAACTCTGGAGTTGCAGCTTAAATCCAGGAGAATGCCTAGGCTGGATGATGGCAAGCTTAAGGATGAGATGATAGCTGAGGAGTTTATGAACACGTTAAGTAGAGATTTGGGGGGGGGAGGGGGGGGAGGGGTTCTGGGTGCTTTGAGGAATCCTTAAGAGTTGTGGAGTACCTTCAAGACCACCATCCTTGATGTTGCTGGTGGATGTCTTGGAACTCACCATAGGGCGAAGTAGAATTTTGTCTCTCAAGGGACACTGGATACCATCGATCAGATTCGCAAGGCCAGGCTTACTGGCAGAGCTGAGCTGTTTAGGGAGTTCAGGCATAAAACTGTACGTGTGCTGAGGGTGGACAAGGAGGCCGATGTGCAAGGAATCTGTGAGGGGGGTAGAGCATCACCTGTGGGCAAGGGATTCTCGTCCAGCTCACGGAGAAATTTGCGCATTGCATTCATCCATGCCCGTCCCTCGGTGTACTGCAGTTAGAGCGGAGGGTGGTGGGCTCTTGACAGAGGAGTCCAAAGTGAAGGCTCGCTGGGCCGGTTACTTTGAGCAGCTTTACCAGGCTGATGCACCAGCTGTTGAGTTGGATGTCAGGGGTGTTACTATCCGTATTGCTGACCCTCCAATTAACTGTGGTCCACGTTATTTTGTGGAAATAAAGGCTGCGGTAAGCCGCGTGAAAAGGGGTAAAGCTCCTGGGATCAGTGGCATCCACGCTGAACTTCTCAGGGCTGGTGAAAATGCTGCATGTCATTGCATGCAGTTCTCTGCTCTGCCTGGAATGAAGGCATCATCCCAACTGACTGGAAGAGGGGCCATGTTGTCCCTCTCTGGACAAGGAAGTGTGATCGCCAGGACTGCACCAACTACCAAGGGGTGACGCTACAATTAGTGCCAGGCAAGGTCTTTGTTCGGCTAATTCTTGAAAGGGTTTGCCACCATCTGCTTGAGCACCAGCGTCCAGAGCAATCAGGCTTTACACCAAAGAGGTCAATGATTGACCTATCCTTGCCCTTCGAGTCCTCACGGAACGCAGGCGAGAGTTTTGGCAGGGGCTGCTTGCAGCCTATGTTGATCTCTGCAAAGCATTCGATTCAGTGAAACAGGATGCCCTCTGAAGGATTCTTGGTCTTCGTGGGGTGCCACCAAAACCGATCAATCTGATGTCTGAACTATACTCTGGTACTGAGAGTGCTGTGAGATGTGGTGATACCATCTTCGACTTATTTCCAGATGTTACTGGAATTCATCAGGGGTGAGTACTGGCCCCCCACACTTTTCAGCACTTCTATGGACTGGATTCTGGGGAGGATGTCGGAGAGATCAAGCTGTGGTGCAATGTTTGAGAATGTCAAGATCTCTGACCTTGATTTCGCAGATGATGCAGTCATCTTTGCGGAGACTCTGGATATCCTTTTGGGAGCCCTCGAGGTGCTGAATGAGGAGTCGGAGCCGCTGGGATTCAGGTTTCCTGGGTCAAACTAAGATCCAGGCTTTCAATAACATCTTGGGTGCTGCTATCTTGTCTGTACCTGTTTGTGGTGAGGATGTTGATGTCATGGAGAGATTCACTTACCTTGGCAGTGATATTCATGTCTCTGCTGGCTGTGAGCAGAGGTCACCAGACGTCTGATTGGGGGGGGGGGGGGGGGGGGGGGGGGGGGGGGGGGGGGGGGGGGGGGGGGGGGGTGATTGGGCCTGGGGAGTCATGGATTCACTGGATCATAAGGTGTGGCGCTGTCGGTACCTGTGCAAGAGGATGAAAGTCCGAGTCTTCTTGGTGCTTCCAGTCTTGCACTACGGATGTGAGACTTGGACTCTGACCAGGGATCTGAGATGGAGACTTAATTCCTTTGGCACCAGGTCTTTCGGAGAATCCTTGGCAATCGCTGTCTGACTTTGTGTCCAACGAGCGGTTGCTGAGAGGACTCAAATGAGATTTGTTACCTACATAGTCTGTGCGCATCAGCTGTGGCTGCATGGACATGTGGCTCATTTTCCTGACGCTGATCCTGCTCACCAGATTCTCTCAGCGAAGGAGATTCGTGAGTGGAGGAGGCCAATGGGCCAACCACGTGCCTCGT
>CM068952.1:121308650-121326384 GCA_035128595.1 Eptatretus atami | reverse complement strand
GATTGATCAGCATCTCAAGGAGATGGGGATGGGTCAGGCATCTGCCTGGAGGATGGCCAGGCGGAGGCCCCTGGAGTATTTGAGGAAAGCGTACGTAGCGATCCGCTGCTCCGGAGCTTGATTCTATGTATAGCGATACCTCAACTGACTTGATTCTATATTGTATGCAGTCACAGCCTGGCCAGCCGTTCCTTATCAACCATTTGATTGGAGTGCTTGCTTGAGTGCTTAAACCACTTGCCGAGTGCCCTATTGTCGATAGCGATACCGCGCTACATTATTCTGAGCGAATAGTTCACTCACTGCGGACACTTTTGCCACGCCACATCATTCAGAGCGAGTGGTTCGTGCTCCGTCATCCTGAGCGAGTGGTTCGTTCTCCATCATCCTGAGCGAGTGGTTCGTTCTCCGTCATCCTGAGCGAGTGGGTCATGCTCCATCATCCTGAGCGAGTGGTCCGTGTTCCTTCATTCTGAGCGAGTTGTTGTGACATCACACCCAATTTCAGAGCCGTTTGCCGTAGTAACGTGTTTTCTAAATTCACGAGGCAAATTTTTTTTTCACCTGTCACATGCAGATGTTTATAAAAATTAATGTTTGTAAATGTTTCCCTGCAACATCTATATAAATACAACAGTTTTTCTGTGTAAGCTACTCAAGGTTTTTGGGTTGTATACAGTATGCACTGCAGTCAGTAAATCACAGACTCCAAGCTGCCGATTACCGAAAAATTGCTGATGTCGGCCAAGCACTAATGTGTGGGTGTATGTTTGTGTGTGTTGTTCAGAAAGCATAACATATTCTCTCTGCTAACTCCCCTACCCCCACCTCTCCCTCTCTTTATCCCATCCTTGCTCTACCCCCACCCAATACAGTGCAGCACCCTCCTCCCACACTCTCACTCCCCCCTCTCTCTGTCTCTGGGCATATCTGGGCAGTGCTTATGTCTGGACGGTGTTTGTCTCCGGACACGTCCGGGCGGGATTTGTCTCCAGATGTGTCTGGATGGTATTTATCTCCGGACGTGTCCAGATGGGAGTTTGCCTCCGGACGTGTCCGGGCGGTGTTTATATCTGGATGGTGTTTGTCTCTGGACGCGTCCAGGCGGTGTTCGTCTCTGGACGTGTCCGGGTAGTGTTCGTCTCTGGACGTGTCCGGGTAGTGTTCGTCTCTGGACGTGTCCGGGTAGTGTTCGTCTCTGGACGTGTCCGGGTAGTGTTCGTCTCTGGACGTGTCCGGGTAGTGTTCGTCTCTGGACGTGTCCGGGTAGTGTTCGTCTCTGGACGTGTCCGGATAGTGTTCATCTCTGGATATGCCCGAGTAGTGTTTGTCTCTGGATGTGTCCGGGTAGTATTTGTCTCTGGACGTGTCTGGGCGATGTTTGTCTCTGGACGCGTCCAGGCGATGTTTGTCTCTGGACGCGTCCAGGCAGTGTTTGTCTACAGACAAGACCAGGCAGTATGTATGTCCGGACAGGAGTTTGGCTCCGGACGCTTCCGGATGTGAGTTTGGCTTCGGATGTATCGAAGCAGTATTTGTGTCTGGATGGCTTGGCTCCGGATGCATCTGGCGGGTTTTGTCTCCGGACGTGTCTGGGGGGTGTTTGTCTCCGGGACGTGTTTATAGTATAACCAGTTGAAGATGGATTTCAGACATCATTTTGTTTCCATCTTCACTGTTATTCTATGCAGAAGCATTTTGATGAAACAGCATGAATCGTAATTAACGCTCCACCGCACATCTGCCTTCTCTTCCTTTCACCTCACACTGTATTCCTTTCCACCATCCCTCCTCGCTCCCCCATCCCTCCTCGTTCCCCCTCCCTCCTCTCTCCTTTCCGCTCCACCTCGTGACTCTCATCGCTCTCTCTCCCCCACCCCTCTCTCCCTCTTCCCACCTCTTTTTCTCCTCCCTCCCCCCTTTAGTATTCCTGTCAGCGAAGCATCGGGTGGTATTTGCTTGTGCATGTATATGTATGCAGATATAGAGTATATGCAGATATATATATATATATATATATATATATATATATATATATATATCTATATATATAGTTTTTTTAATGAGTGCTGCCCAGTTATTCTCTAAATTTGAAAGGTTGTACTTGTAGCCAGCACTGCGGAAGGTGTACTTCTTTTTCATGCCATGTGAAAAGCCCAGTTTTTATCCTCATTTGAAAAGGGTCATTGTCAATTTTCGACCCCTTTATCCGATGCCATTCGTGTAATGTTTTTGAAGTATTTCTTTGAGTTTATAACTTCTCCGAAATATCATACAAATATCCCTTCTGGCCTCAGCTCCCCCCACAAGTACCATTCCTGATGACGACCGAAACCAGCGGTGGTACCTGCAATCTCTCGATGCGATGGTCCCAGGGTATGACATTAAGTGAGTCTCGACGTGTGCAGGCCCGGGCATTCATTCGCCAATTGAGTGCGGTTTTCTGGACAAAGTGCTGGGGTTTCAAAATGAGTGAGGTAACTTGGGTGTCCAGATCCACAGGAATAGCAATGCCTCTGCTCTTAGCTGGGTGAAGAGTCAAAAGGAGAGCAGAATGTATCACAGTAATACACAAAATGCACTTTGTATTATGAGACAGGTGATAACACATCAATGTACAAATTATTACGTTAAACAACATATCAGTAATTCAAGCATGAAAATTAATTATTTGCACTTTCTAATTGTTTGTCAACAAGGAATACAGCAAATATTGGATTGGATAAGAATGAATAAGATAATATACATGAGGAATGAACAAACTACAACATCCCTGTCTCATAACATCATAATAATAAAGATATTGTAAAACCAGGCAATGTAGAAACTAACCGACTCCAGCAAGGCTTTTTATGCAAGTCTCGATGGTGGCTTTTTGAGAGACACTGGGCCAGGTACACTGGTACACGCGGAGTACACCTTGTAATAACTGCACAAACACGGGCTGGTGTGTCTGTAGGTATACACGCATATACAGCAGAAGTGACATCACCTTAAACACTAAAACAAATATTTTTGACTGTTTCAATTAAAGAAGTAAAATGAAAAAAAAAGTGATTAGATAAGCATAAAAATTAGTGAATGAGAACTAGAATATACTATCTGACATTTCCCCTAATTTCAACATAATAGAAACACCTGCTCCCTTCGGAAACATTGACAAGTCGTTTTTCCCTCCACCACAAAAGGCGGATGGAGGTTATGTTTTCACCACTGTCTGTTTCTCTGTCTGTGTCTGTGAGCAGAATATTTCAAAAAATTGTGGACGGATTCAGACGAAAGTTGGTCCACAGATTGGGTGTGTGATAACGACAGATTGATTAGATTTTGGCAAATATCTGAATCCGACTACAAGAATTTTTTTAAGTGATTCTTCACCATTGAGGGATAGGGCCAAAAACGATTTCTAGCATGATATCTCAAAAAGTTGTTTACGGATTCGGACAAAACTTGGTGAATAGGTTGGGTGTCTGACAAGGATGAAATGACTCGATTTTGATGAAGATCTGAATCCGGAAATGAGAAATTTTTTATTTTTCATGTGATTCTTCACCATTGAGAGATGGGACCAAAAACAATAGCATGATATTTCAAAAAGTTGTGGACGAGTTATGACAAAACTTGGTGGATGAGTTGGGGAGGTGACAATAACAAGCCGAATAGATTTTGATTCAGGTCCGGATCCAGAGTTGGGCTCGAAAGCGGCGCTGCATGTTGGGTTAGGAAGCGGCGCTCCGGGTTGGGTTCGGAAGTGGTGCTCTGGGTTGGGTTTGGAAGCAGCATTCCAGGTTACATTCGGAAGCGGCGCTGCGGGTTGAGTTCATAAGCAGCGCTGTGGGTTGGGTTCGGAAGCAGTGCTGTGTGTTGGGTTCGGAAGCAGCGCCTCAGAATGGGTATGGTGTGGTGCTGCAGAATGGGTATGGTGTGGTGCTGTAGAACGGGTATGGTGTGATGCTGCATAATGGGTATGGTGGGGTGCTGCAGAATGGGTATGGTAGGGTGTTGCAGAATGGGTATTTTGGGGTGCTGCAGAATGGGTATGACGTGGTGCTGCAGATTGGCAGAAATTTGTTTGTAGAAACCTCTTTGTAGCAATCTATTTAATGTTGAAATGCAGGTCCTAAAATGAGGATGGAAGTCCTAAATGCCAAAAATGAGATCAGAGCCATCTCCCTAGACATATCACGAGATTTCGATATGGTCTGGCATCCCGCACTGCTCACCAAAATCTCTTTTTATGGTATCCAAGGCAATCTCCACTCATGGCTCGCGGACTTCCTCTCCTGTCGCAGTCAACGAGTGGTTCTTAATGGAATTCTCTCATCTCTTCTTCACGTCCAGGCTGGAGTTCCTCAAGACAGTGTTCTTGGCCCTGTGCTTTTTCTGGATTTTATCAATGATCTCTCAGATTCCTTGGAAAATCCTCTTTATCTCTTTGCTGATGACTCCACCCTCTGCCATACCATCTCTTATCCCTCTGATTGGCAGGCAGCAGCCTCTTCACTATCTGCAGACCTGGATAAAAAGACAAGTTGGTCAAATATTTGGAATTTGTCTTTCAATCCTGACAAATCGCACACCCTCACCATGTCTCTCCAAAAGGACCAACTGGACCCACACACACACACAACACACCAACACACACACACACACACACACACACACTCCCCCTCCCCCATCTTTTCTCTCAACATTCCTCTTGAAGAAGTCTTCATTCAAGCTCTTAGGTCCTACTATCTGTCACGATCTTTTTGGGAAAGCCACATCGCCAAGCTGGCCTCCAAAGCCAGTCGTCGACTGGGATTCCTATGTCGTGCAAAGTCCTTCCTTGGCACACCTGAGCTCCTGACTAAGTGCAAAGCTTTTATCCACAGTCTGATGGAATACTGCTCCCCTCTGGGCTGGTGCTCCTGCCTCACACCTGGCTCGACCACGCTGTGGAAATCAAGGCTTTTACGATCATTGTATCTCCCCGATTAAGCTGAGTTTTGGGTCTCTCACTCTCTCACCGAGGCAGGTCGGTGGTCTTTCTGTATTCTGCGTCTCTCTCCAGCTCCCCCCCCCCCACTCTGTATGTGATCTGTGCCTCTATATTTCCTCAGGGTGCTCAAGTCTGCCAAAACCCCCTTCTGGTGAACTGCCAAAATCAAGAATCACTGCTCACCTTTACTCTTTCATTCTCTTTTTTCCTGCCTCTGGAACATACTCCCACACTCTCTTCAATCCTCTCCTCCCTTCAGGTCTTCAAAACAGGTGTTCACCATCATCTCTTATCTTCCCCATACATCTTGTCATTACTACACCCCGTTAATCCACCCAAACCCACTCCTTCAAATTCCCCGTTTTCCTTTCCTGAAAGTCCTGTAGTAACCATCTTGTTTACCCCGTGTACCCCGCTCCACCGCTCTCCTTTCCACGGATATTCTATTGCTTTGCTCCCCACCATTTTGTGCTTCCCTCTCCCGCCCCTCTCATCTCCTGCCTTGTTATATGTTGCTGTGTATTAGCTCTTACAAGAGCCTCGACATGGCATAAAAATTATTTTTAAAATAATAAATTGGTCATGTTTCTTGACATCTGATGGAAAGTTTGAAGGAAATAGCTCAGTTTGGTCATGTACTCACCCTAATGGTTTTGATTATTGATGAAATTAGGGTTTGACTGCAAACGGTCACCCTGGTACTTTGCAAGCAGGGTGTTGCATTCTATATTACCTGCTCATACCCACTAGAATACATTTTATTACCGAGTTAGCATTATTGCGGCCATCTTAAATGTTAACATTCACTTGTGGACATCAAATATCCAATGGTCATTGAAAAACTACACTGGTACACTGAGCAAAATATACAATTTCTGCCCCTCACATTGTGGCCGCAAACGACGTTAATGGAACAGAAGTTAAACAACTCAAAAATATAGACATTCCAAAAAGAATTCACAAATCAAGAAGGGGAAAAAATCCTTTTCAACAGGGAATAGAAGGGGATGTGATGGATAGTGAAATACCTAATAGATTTCTGAAACACACAGGAATTAAGTGATAAAATACAAGATGCACTTATGACATAAAGGAAAATATAGAACAGCCATGGTTGATAGTTCAATTTCGGTATTTCCTCATTCTATTTTGCCATTAAATCTCAAGGTCAGAAGCCACAATGAACTATGGAACGCAGCAGCATTTGGTGAACTGGACATAACTCAAAGGAGATTTTTGAGAAATGGAACATGAAAATCCACCTTAGGTTCATGTACCTGCAGGCTTGCACTTTGATCAGACAATGGTAAGCTGAAGAACGTTGTGATGATATTTGAGACTGTTTCTGTCACATAATTCTCCAATATGGAGTCATCCTGGTGCCCTTTCAATGATCGATTGCACACCTGCGACAAACCACACCGCAACAAACAGTTGTCCTTCCCATTGTGATCATTTATTCTCAAAATGTGGTCACCATTTGTTCAACAAAACTGATAATTTATTAAACCAAGTTATTTTTCTGCATTACGAACGTACAATTTTAATATTTTAATTACAGATATTATTTTATACTTTTGTGATCAATGCTCATCGATGAGGAAAAGCCCAATAAGCAGAGTAAAGACTTGTAAGCATTATCATCTGAATGCCTGGTTCATGATGTGGAGAATCTACTTACAAATCCCATATACCATATGGGTTTGTCCGGTGTCTGCTAATCATATAATTTGAGAAATGTCTGTTTGTTTGACTTCTATGCACCCCTGAAACGCTGGACAGAATGAAGTGAAAATTGCGAGTTGTACTTAAGGTGTACCCAGGAAGGTTTTAGGAGGTAAATAATTTTTTATTGTCCCAGGGCTTCAGGGTGGGGAGAGCACCCCAATTCTCTGCATGTAAATGTGGATCACATAGCGCTGCTCCCAGTGGGAGTGGGTATAACAAATCATCCCATCCATAATTCTGAGGGAATTAACCTGGCCGTAAGGATGAGTTCTTCACCAGTATGCTTGTAATTTATGTAAAAGTACACTGATCCTACAAAAGTCTTTGTCCGTGTGATATTTCTACAAGCTACCCCAGGAGTCATATTCACTGAAAAATAAAAACACTAAAATAAAAAATCAAAAAATCATGCTCACAACATTTGTAAATCCACCAGAAAAATACAACCTACACGGCTGATGTCGACCAAAAAACTCTCAAAGAGCTTCCACATGTGATTACTTGTGTAGATTTCCTTCATCTCCACCTCAGTATCAATGTAGCAGTGGTTCAGAAAGTTCACATAAGCTATTTTTACCTGGAAAATTTAAAACAGAATTAAAGTCAACAGCAATAACTTTACAACACACAAACTCATTTGAAGTTCACATTGATGTATTCGTCCAGACTTATCAGGGAAAGCTCTCATTTGAAGTTCACATTGATGTATTCGTCCAGACTTATCAGGTAAAAGCTCTGCATTCACCTATCCTGTTCACAATATTCCATTCTAACAAGAGACCTTTTACACTTTTAGAGGACTACCTCAGGAATGCAGTCGTCATGTATGACAATATTCACAACATCTTCAAGAGGCAGCAGAGAGTTGCACTTTATCTCAGTGTAAACGTTCTTGCCCTCCGTGCATGCAGCCAGCAGTTTGACAAGTTGCAGGTGGTATCTCAGTGGCCCATCCTCGGCACAACACTCACGCTCCGATCCCATGAGGCGCAGCAGCGTTTGGAAAGACGCACGGTCATTGTAGAACACTAGCGCCTCCTCCCCAGCATTTATCAACTGGTATGAGTCCAAAGAAGAAGCATTAATGTGTAATCAACGAATGAGACTCAACCAATGCACATTGACAGTTTAAAAGAGCTGTGAATGCAAAAACAATAATCATAAATCAACACACTCGTGATGTTTGGTTTTTCATTGTACAGCATTTAAAATGATCTACGGCTCATAGAGTGTGTTCACATAAGCTATGGTTGGGTTCGGAAGCAGCGCTGCGTGTTGGGTTCCCATCCTGCAGTACCTTAAATACTATCAGCACAAAACAAGAAAAGAGAGATGAGTCTGAAAATAATGCCAGTTCTAGGAAATCATCCAGGCAAGGATCAAGCTTGGCATCTCGAGTTTTTGAGGGAGAATGTAGCTTTTGTCAGAAAGCCAACAAGTTTGTTTGCAGACAGAAAACAAGAAAAATCCCTTGTACAATGCCAGGAGGTGCAAGCAGATGCCAGCATCAGAAATGAAGAAAATGGATAGTAGATTGCTTACTATTGTCAGCAGAGACCTCATAGCAGCAGAAGGGCACAATCATAGGTTGTGCTACAGATCCTACACAAGGGAGGAAAAGGCTGCCCGCAATGCGACACGTGATAAAGTGCAGTATGAGGAACATATATATATATATATATATATATATATATATATATATATATATATATATAAAATCCTCAATTTCATCCGATTGACTTGAAATTTGAACAGGATTTGCATATCAAGTCACTTAATCAACACCAATTATTTAAGGTCAAATGGTCAACAGAGGCCTGATTTCTAAAATTGAGAGGCAAAAGCTATATATATATGAAGACACACAGGGGAAACCAGAGATGTCAGGATAAGTCAATCTTGAAGAAACTAAACAAAGTTTCAAGACTTGGTGGACTGTTAATAACTGTCATATAGATTTCTTTTCCAGTAAAAGGAAGAGTGATCATTGGCCGATCAAATTAAGCATGTAGCTTGCCAAGCTTCTGTGTTATTTAATTTAAGAGCAAAGAACGAATCAAGTTGCAACTGACATCACGGTTATTCCCTTGTTTTAATAATTGCCATGCAATTTTAACCCAGGATGTGTACGCAAATTCATGTTTCTGGTTATTAGCAACATACATGATTTGGTGATCACAGATTATTTTTTCACATAAACGGTCATTGTTTTTTGTTTGATTGGTGTTCAACGCCACTCAAGGGTATTTCGCTTATTAGACGACGGATTCTCCATTTCTTACTCGTGACTACTTAATATGATGAAAAACGGGAGGAAACAAGGATAACCACCCCGCGATAGCCGAAGTCACCTTCATGTGACCCCTCATATACCTAAGCAGGTTGATGGCGGTGGGACATCGATGAGGATGGGTACTCAGAGCGCTAACATTAAGCCACGGCGTGTTGTCCCATAAAAGTCACAATAAAAGGTTTTGACAGGCTTGACACGATATGCACACACTACGGAGCCCATGATATAACCAATAGGCCCATTGTAGTGCTCAGAGTTTATGCTGTGAAAGTTTTAAACCTTCATTTTTTTGTTTCTCAACTCTGAATATTATGGTGGACAGTTAACATGAATGAGAAGGGAGATAACAGGAGTAAATACTCTGAACAACTCTGTTTCTTACTTGTTCAGCTTTGACACACTTGTTTTTTCATTGCCCGGCTAAACTTTATACCATAATAAATATGTGCACCCTGGTTATTTTTAAAGTAATAGTTGAGAGGAAACCTATGTCCAACTATGGCAGTGCAATAACCCTGAATTTATAAAAAGTGACATCTCTGGTTTTCCCCTTGTGGTCTTATATATATGGAATTATATGTTGGGTAGCTTTGGCTTGCCCGGTGATGGCATATACCAGGTCATGACCAATGAGCATTACAAGCCTTTAAATCGTTTGGGAGTGCATGGCTGTTTGCCTTGGTACTGTTTTTTGCGGCATTTTCGATAATGCGATAATTTTTCGATAATTATATATATATTGGTTCGCGGGCGCCATCAGTGACCACTATTTTGTTGTGTCTGTGTGTCTGTTTCTTGTTTGTGACTCTCTCCATAGCATAGCTCTTCAGAGTTTGATGCGTCTTGATGTAAACTTGGACACAAGCTCGATATCAGTGGTCTAGTTGTCTTTTTGTATGAGGGCGTCCCACGCCTCCTTGTGGGCGGAGCCACGCCACTTGAACTTTTTTATTTATTTCTCGATTTTTTTCTCGCATTTCATTTCCAGAAGCTGTTGCGTAATGTCCATAAGTACAACATATAAAAAATCTATTTGATTTGTCAATTTTGAGGAAGAGATAGGTTTTTACGTAGGGCTTCCTCAAAAGCTTCCACTAACTCAATTGTACCTATTATGCTTGTTCAATAATGCCCGCGACCATTGTCGCCCCGGCTGGAATACTATATTCTTAACATTTTATTCATACAACAAAACTTAAATATGCATTTCAATAGAAGAGACAACCCTTTCAAAGCTTTTTGACTTGCACTCCTCAGGATAAACGCAAGCAGATGAAAGAGAAAGCACAAGCCTCGTTTAACTTTGTTCGTTTGCAACTTATAAACGAGAGTTTGGTGCTCTTCATCTGCTTGCGCTGTTTATCCTGAGGAGTGCAGTCGAAAGCTTGATAATGTCTATTCGATTGACATTATATAATATATATATATATATATTTAATCATGATAGCTCAAAAGTTGTGGACATGCTATGACAAAACTAGGTGGATGAGTTGGTTAGGTGATGAGAACAGCAGATTCGATTTGGTTTCAGATCCAGCTCTATCAGGGATGCAAACGGAACCTGTTCAGCCTGGCAGAGGTATGTGTTCTCCTGTTCCTGGTCACAGCATAGATGAGCAATCCTTGCAAAGCCGCTTCGATGGCAAGCTGTTGCTTGTCTCACTCGTGTCTATTTTCATTCAAGCACCTCTATATACGATAATCCGATTGAGGAACGTAATTACAAAAACGTAATTCTTAAAGTAAAGGAAGGTGTGATCTGAAAGCAAGTTTGCATACATCTGCAACAAGGAAATAAAAATGGGCTTGTCACCTAGGATCATACTCACTTATCCATCTCATCTATATTTGTCATGATAGAATTTATTACAGCCATGACACAAAAAAATCATCCACCTGTCTTTTCTGCCAACAAATATTCAACGTATCAACTTTCTCTTGTGACTAAGGAATACACAGTAGATCAATGTTGTCTGGCAGTTAAATGAACACGAAAATGTGAAAAATAATTAAACTCCTAACCTAAATAACACATATACAGTATGCCTAGTTTCATTATAATATTCCTAAGGCATGACACATTTATTTAAATAGTCTGTTCTTCTGTTTAACAGACCATATCATACCATAATCCAACTGTGCCATAAGGAGAGGCATGTAATGGTGTTTAATGCACAAAATAGGTAATGCCTGCAAAAGGATAAAGTTACTCATTTGAAAAGGTTGTTGCTTATTTCTTACTTCTAGGGGTCAAATAAGTTGGCACCATTTAAGTTTTGTCCACTCCCCTCTCCCCTACCCCCCCCTCTCACACTCCCCCCCCCCCCTCAACCCATCCCTGGTCATACCACCATCTCTTCTGGCCCATGGACTATAGTTGCAGTTGATATAATTGCTTTGAATTATTATTATTTAATCAATTAGCTGATTTGTGGATTAATAGAGCAACAAAGCAAAACTATTGTTGGGGAATTCATCACAAGAAGTATTCTGGAGAGTCAGATGGTGAGATTAACCTTGTAGCACTACAATTCACCACATTATTGCATTCAATTTTCTTCCACCCTTTTCTCGACAGCTTCCTATGCACCAAACATTACAGGTCATCTTTACTGATAACTGAAACTGTGCAGTGCCATGACGGAGCGTGTGGTGCAGCACTTTGTGCGTTGTATCGAGACTCATGGGCGTCATGTGCATACATGCGCTGCCTGCAGACGCTGATAAAGGTGGATGGAAGATACATCAAGAAGTGCCAGGACATGGTCATGGCTGAGGTGAGGTCACAATCATCGCTAAGATATTAGTTGTTTTATCATTTGCCAGGTTCATTCTGCATAATTGTGATTTTTAGAAAATATTATCTGTGTTTTCATCCTCAATATCCTCCTTGTGCCTTCTTTTCTGTTCTTTGTTTTTCTTCTTCTCTGTTTCTACAATTTGCTTCCCTTTCCTGATATTTCTTATCCCTTCATGGAAATCCCAGCCATCTTCCCCTCCAGCCTCCCCCCCCCCCACCCAACCACACTTAATGACAATGCTCATTCTACATCGTCGTCTTCTTATAATATTACTTTTCTTCTCTATTCACCTTATCTTCCTTTGATGCTCTATTTGTACCAATTATTTTGTAAACATGTGATTTGTCATTTTGACTTTGCAAAAAATGATTTTGCACATTTTCATTGAATTTTTATTGAAATTCTGCCCTTTTTATATAAGGGCCATGCACATGCCTGATGTTGGCTTAATGGTTAGGGTGGTTGGCTTGGTTCTTAGCATCCTGCATCAAATCCCACTCAGCTGTTGAATTAATACAGGTGGGTTGACTCTGTCTATCCATCCTTCAGAGGTCGGCAAAATGAAGTGCCGGTTTGCTGGTATTCTGTGTCGGATGGTGACCCATCCAGTATTGTGCCCAATAGCCAGGAGACTGCTTAGGCAGCACCAACCCTCTGCACAGAGTATAGTCCCAATGCATGGATGGATGGTTATGACCCTTGAAAATCATTTTGCAGACCATAACTCGAGTTAAAAGCATAGATCTGATGTTTTTCTCTTCGACTTACTCTTTTCAATCGATCTATATATATATATATATATATATAAATATCTCTCTCTCCTCTCCTCTCTCTCTCTCTCTCTCTCTCTTCTCTCTCTTCTCTCTCTCTCTTCTCTCTCTCTCTCTCCCCCCTTCTCTGTCTCTGTCTCTCTCATGTGACCTTTAATTTTTCTTTTGACTTTAATTGAGATCAAACGTAACAGTCGATTGACATCGAACTGTGGGCGAAGGCATATTCATGACGCATTTGCGTCAAATTCTAAAATTGCTTTGTTTTTCACTCATCTGCTTTGGGGGACTTCACCATTCCAAGTGCAAGACCACTTAAGAGCAACAACTAACTTCAGTAATTTATTTGCATAATATTTTGTGCAAGCGAGTCATTTGAGTTGCAGGATACAATTTGCCATTCCGCCATTGCCATTGCGACATTGTTGTGCATCAGGGATACAAGTATGAACAATTATGAGAGGCTCCAGTGGGTTCCACAAAGAAGGGATAAAATATGCATATCTGTATCAAACAAGTAAAGAGACAAAATGACAGAGCCCCCGTTTTTTTTAGTAATTTGCGATGTGGTTAAAGGCTAGCCCATATTTATTAAAACTAAAACGGCCCACAGTTACCAGTCGGCCATGTTTGATCAGATTGCAAAATAAAGTGAGGGGCACGCGTATGCCATCATATGTTGTCTTGTGCCAAGTTTGACAAAAATCGGACAAGCATGTCTGAGAAATAGTTGGGGACTCATTAAGTAACAAAATGGCCATCAGTCGGGCATCTTGGATATGATCTTGAACGAAAATGTAAGCCATCATTCATTGTCTGTGTGCCAAGTTTTAACGTCAGTAAATGCATGTCTGAGAAAATGGTTGAGGACATGTTCAACATCAGGTTTTTTTAACAAGTAAAATAGCCACCAGTCTACCATTCAGCCATCATTGATCAAATCTCAAAATAAAGTTGGATGCAAGTGTATGCTATTGTGCACTGTGTTTGTGCCAAGTTTGAACAAAATCGGACCATGCATGTCGGAGAAATGGTTGGGGACATGTTTAAGTAACAAGATGGCCACCAGTCGGCCATCTTGGATCTGATCTCAAAAAAAAAATGACTGCATATGTAAGTCATCATTATTTATCTGATGCCAAGTTTGAACAACATTGGTAAATGCTTATCCGAGAAATGGATTGAGAATTGTTTCAACATCAAGTTTTTTACAACTAAAATGCCACCAGCTGGCCATGTTGGATTTGATCTAAAAAAAAAATGACGTGCATATGTATACCATCATGTGTTGTCTTTTTGCCAAGTACGAATAATATTGATCTACACATGTCCGAGATATGGTTGCGATGCACGCACTCGCGCACAGACACGAAAATCGAGGCTAAATCCAGAAGCCCCCGTTTTGGACTAAGTCCAACGAGGCTAATAATGGGTTGGCCTGTTTAATGTTCACATTTGAATGAGTTCATGATGTTCAGAATCACCAGTGCATATCCCACATACAACGTGCTTTTGTCCATTGTGTACTAATCCATTATAATTCATGTAAAAGTACACTGCTGTCTCCTTATGTCTTTATCATAACTGTGGTTTATGTACAAGCTTAGTATTTAGGGGCTTCATTGTGCCATTTTATATATTATATATATAAATATATTATATATATATTATAATATATATATATATGATTGATGTTCGGATTTTAGAATCCGGTCTGATGAATGGATCCACACATCCAGGTCCTCAGACAGTTATCCTTAAAAATGCATGTTCAGATTAGCCCCATCCCCATGTCTAATGGTTCTTAAATGTGATGTGTTGAGAAGGATAAAAATAGATCCCCTCTCTTATGGGAAGCCTTTTCTTTACGACAGACACGTCACACACATTTCTTTCACGAGCTCTGAAGCCCGCCCTCATTTTCCCTCAGCAACATTTCCTTCATGAGCTCTGAAGCCCGCCCTCATTTTTCCTCAGCAGCATTCTTTCGCGAGCTCCGACGCCCGCCTTTTTTGAGAGCACACGGGTCGTCATGTAACCCTGCCCAGTGGGGTAGGGTGAGCTTGCGGCGGACACCACCCGCGGTGAGGGCCCGCCCTCGTTTTTCCTCAGCAACATTCCTTCGCGAGCTCGACGCCCACCTTTTTGAGAGCGCATGGGTCGTCATGGTAACTGTCCCCAGTATGGTGGGGTGAGCTTGGGGCGGACGGCACCCCGTGGAGACGGCCCGGGGATATAAAAACAAGCAAGAGAAGCGTGAGGAGATTCTGTGAGGAGGGCATTCTGTGAGGAGAGGCGTTCTGTGAGGAGAGGCGTTGTGTGGAGAGAGACATTGGGAGAGGAAAATGCGAAAGGGGGACGTTCTGAAGCCGAGAAGAACGTTCTGTGAGGAGATACATTTTGAGAGTGGGGAAAATGCGAAAGCGATACGTTCTGAAGAGAAAGAGATACGTTCTGAAGAAGAAAGAGATACGTTCTGAAATAATAAAAAGCGTGAACGAAAGAGGTACGAGAGAGAAGCGAGCAAGAAGTGGGTGTAGGCGCGCAAAAGAGAGAAGGAAGCACGCTGTGGGGTGTCTGGCCAGCACCAACAGCGAGACGGTTCGTCCTCCAGAGCTTCGGCAAGCGAGCGTGTGGACTGGCGTTCAAGCTGCCCCGCGAGAGGCTGCACGACAAAGCTAGGTGCTGGCGACGGACGTGACCATGCACACATGCATTTCAGAACGTTTTGCTTCACGGACGACTTTCTGTGAGCGAGATGATTTTCTCCCCCTCCCTCCCTGAATGATCCGTTGGTACCCTTGTCTTTGTTTAGCTGTAAGTCAACCCCCGTTAAGCATCTGCTCTTTGTCTCTTTCCTGGCATTTTGATTGATTTTGCTTTCAAATTCTTTATTTACCTCAAAATAAAAAGTTTTTATTTATTTATTTTTATTATTAATAAATTATTTGTCGATTTCCAACCTGTCCGTGTTTGTCCTTTCCTTCATTGGTCTGGCATTGTCCGAACCTAGATAGACTGGGAGGTAATTACCACAGATTTGACAAAAAAATTGTCGGCACGCACCAGCGGTTAAAACGCTCAGCCGCCCTAATTACAATGTAATCAGATAATATTGGTGCTTTGCCGAGGGCGCGCTCCCCTCTCAGGTAACCACGTGACCTCGAGTTAAACGGAATAATTAGACGGCGGACACTGTTCTGGTTGAATGGGTGGTGTTCGTGGTTGAATGGGTGGTGTTCGTGGTTTTAAAACAACCCACCGTACCATAACGTTAATTGTGAGCGGTGGCCCCAGGTCCGGCTCTACCGAGGACAACCAGGATTAATCCCTTGAGTGACAAGCTGGGGTCTCGGTATCCGTCATCGCAACAATATATATATGTATAAATTGTTGCGAATTCGGCCCGTCGGCGTGCGATCGGCCACGCGACTCGAACCGCGACCGCCTCGCCCACCGGACGACAATTCAGTCGTGACCCTCCCGGCTAACGCCGGATCCAGTCACGGGTGGGCCTTTCGACCTCACCACAATCGTGCCAATCGGCCACCCGCGTAGGATAGGGTTGTTCGCCAAACTCGACCTACCTAAGTACCCACGCGGATGGTAAACCGGGCGATCGTACCTCGCCGCAGGTCGACTCCGGACACGAGCCGCTTGGGCGGGCCGTTCCGTACTATCGGATAACCGAGCGGTGTTATCGTCGACCTCGACGGTTCAGATTATTTACCGGCGTTTTGCACCCACTACGAACCCTTTACGTGAAGCAGGATGGAGGGTCAATTAAAGAAAAGACGAAGCGAAACGGGAAAACAGTTCACACAATGCACATTTATTTCCGGCACACGGAGCACACCCTATAGCACGTATTTACAGCCACAATTAACGATTGCACATATATCACATAGAACAAAAGAAATGCACATATAAAAGGAGTTAAAACCGACTACACGACCAACGGACCACTTATACAGTTACTACCTTACAAGACACGGCGCCACAACACGCATTCACACCGAAGCAAAGAAAAGACCCCCTCACAGCAAGGGAGTCAGACTGGGCCCTGGGCCTAATGCGCGTGGAACCTGGATGAGCGGCCAGGCCCACGAGACCGAAGGGTCCTACCCGCGCCCTCGTGGCGAGCCGCAGAATGTCGCTGCACGGCGTTCCGTGGGCACCTGCTGGTGTAAGTGGGAACGGGCCCCTTGTCGCACTCTCTCAGCGCGGGGAAAGGGGGAATTGTTGATGCTCTGGGGAGGGAGTATGGCTGGCTTGCTCGACTCAACGCGACCTCGCTCCCGAGCCTCCAGGTCCTCCTCAGCCGATCGCCCCCGCTGCCGTTCCCTCCGCAGCCGTCTGCCCCACCTCTGCTTCGAGCTCCGTCTCCAACGACCCAGCCCAACGGACTCTCTCACCGATCTCGCCAACTCGACTCACTCCACGATACTGGTCTCCGATCTGCTCGAGCTCCGCTCTCCAACGACCCAGCCCAACTGACTTCCTGACTCACTGCGCTCGCCTTTTTATCGGCTTCGGGAACCCACCATATGCAAATTCTCGGATCCAAACGACCTCAGGGGCGGAGCCACGCTCGCCGATTGGACGGAGAAAAAGGGGCGTGTATCATTCCTGATCCTCAAATTTGCATATATGCCGATTTTCGTCAGGCGCGTCTGGAGGCGGGCCAAGCCGCCCGCGCTTCCTGATTGGGTGGATCAGATGTGGGCGTGTATCATTCCTGATCCGAATTCTCCTCAGAAAACCCGCCATCTGCACTCGCGTCTCGCGTGTCTCGCTGAAGACAGCTCGACGCTCGGCGCCCACAGTGTGCGCGGAATGGCCGTAGGAGAAGGTGGTGGAGGGTTTTCGGCGGTGTTCGATGGCCATGGTGCTGTTTGGAATGGCGGTGATGTGAGGTTTGCGGTAGCGAGTGGTGAAGGTAGGTTTTTGCTGCTGGCGTTGTTGTTGTTGTTGTATCAAAACAAGTAGAACAGAAAAACGCCTAACTCAAGGATCGCAGCCCGAATGAATCACATTAATTCCCTCTATACAATGGGTTTGGGCTAACTACACATGTATTAAGAAATATATCTCACCTACGGGACCTTTATGGTGTTTGCGAATTTCCAGAGCCGTAACAATTATATATATGTATGTTTAT
>CM068952.1:121269520-121280955 GCA_035128595.1 Eptatretus atami | reverse complement strand
TGGACCTGGTGAAAGACTTACCTGATGGATAAATCCCACCAGTTTACCATTATCGAAAATGCCTCATATCTTTACGAATGAAGAGACTTCCTTATGCTATCAGCACAAAACAGGAAAAGATCATGAGTCTGAAATAATGCCAGTTCTAGGAAATCCATCCAGGCAAGGATCAAGCTTTGGCATCTAGTTTTTCAAGGAGAATGCATCTTTTGTCAGAAAGCCAACAATTTCTTCTGGACAGAAAAACAAGAAAATCCCTTGTACAATGCTACAAGCTGCGACTAGATGTCAGCATCGAAATGAAGCTACAAAGGAAATGGATAGTAGATTGCTTACTATTGTCAGCAGAGATCTCGTAGCAGCAGAAGGGCACTATCATAGGTTGTGTGCTACAGGTCCTACACAAGGGAGGTAAAGGTGTCAGCATTGTGACACGTGATGAAGACCACAATGATGAAGCTCAGTACGAGAGTGCTCAAGTCACTCATACGGTGAGATGTTCCTGTTTATCAGGGAATGACGTTTTCACCAACCCCCAGGTGATAGCGATGGCCGATCTCACAATTTAAACTGGTTACATCGATTAGATCTCGTCATTGAACAGGTGAAGGACTCATTTAACAAGCACCTCCGCCAAAGGCTGGAAAGTGAGTTTGGTTGAAGCGCCGAGCCATCTTCGCCAATGAGAAAGGAAACATTCTTCTCTATCCGGAGTGTATTCTCTCTATCCGGAATAGAAAACTATTCTCTATCAACTGTCAATAACTGAACTTGAAAAGAAATACCAGATGCTGAAAGCAGAGCTGCAAATGCTGAAATTCCTACTGCAGAAGACTGATAGCAAAGGCCCAGCCTCTTCAGGTGAGAGCAGATGTCATAAAGCAAGATTTTCCCCAGGTCTGACCACAATGGTAGTGGAAGCAGAGGGAGAGTGGACCTATCATCCAGAGTCTCTCACCCCCTTTCTACAATATTCCTGACAGGTACCAAGGACAACGGCCATGCATCCCAAAGAGTTTAAAGACTTGTATGCTCATTTGGTCATGACCTGGTATATGCCATCACTCATGGCAAGCCAAAGCTACCCAAAATATCATTTCTGCCATTTGCAGTCAAGTCTCTGACTGGGATGTAAAGCTTATACAGACCGTCAACTGACTTGGTCACAGTGTATCCTACTCCCACCATCCTGCTCCCAGATGAAAGAGGACTGACACAGCCCTGTGTCTGCAGACGCTCCAGTGTCAAAAGATTATGTTGATATTCCAGCAAACACCCATCCTGGAGTTTTTCACTACCCTAGCCTGGGACAATATTGACTGACTTGAGGAGACAAGCAGTGCGTGAGGACATCCCAAAGAGGTCAATGGAATTGCTATCCAAGCCAAGGCAGTTGATGTGCAGCCAGCTAAAACTTTGCCTCCTGTTGACAAGATAAAGAAGAGAAGCATCAGTACCTCACCACTGATGCTGCCCACATACAATGTTGGGCAAATAGAGCGGGCACCCAAACTGAAGGGCGTAGACATTGCTCTGCCATTGTTCCTGCCCACGTGATTGAAGACCTCATCTGGGTTATGGCCCACAATGAGAGAAGAAGACCAATCAATCAGCAATCAGACTGGCTTCAATATGCTGCTCGAGGTGACGTAACAGTCTCTTCAGGACAACATTGGCATTCTACCCACAAATCAATGGTCCTGCAACACAAATGTCGACCGTCAACAAAGTTCTGAATCACTCACTCGCCATAATGCAATGTTTAAGCTGTCCACAAGATCATACTATGTGTCTTTGACCAGGCACTGTACTCAAAGGATGCGAGATAGATGAAAACATTCTGAGAACAAAATGTCTACGAGGGTGGATACACAAAACAACTGATTACCACGACCAAGCTACCTCTCAGCAATGGTTATCATACCAAAGTATATGCCATAGATAAGATATATATAAAAAAAAAGATATAAAAATCTGGGGACTTGTCCCCATAGATATATTAAAAATAAGTTAGACTTTGACCCACCCCCCGAAGTGGTACCAATAAGTGAAATTTCTGGTTCTGGCCCACGGAACTACTAGAATGTGCTCAGTAGAGTGCATACCTCCACCAGGCTGAACATTTTAGGTTTTGTATCCAACTGATAGGCCCGATCTGCATTTGGACCTGATCCAAAATCTAATCTGCTTGTTCTTGTCACCTACCCAACTCACCACAAGGTTTTGTTCATTATCCGTCCATAACTTCTTGAAATATCATGCTGTGTATAGTTTTTGGCCTGATCTTTCAATTATAAAGAATCACTTTAAAAAAAAAAATTAAATTCTGATCTGTATCCGGATATTCACCAAAATCTCATCAATCGTCCTCGTCAAACACCAGACCTGTCCACTAAGTTTCATCTGAATCCATCCATAACTTTTTTGAGATATCCTGCTTACAGAGAGCCAAACAGAAAAAAGACAGGGGTTAAAACATAACCTCCATCCACCTTCAGTGGTGGAGGTAAATTACTTTGGTGCTTCAGCAAAAAATGAAAGCTATCGTTAACTAAACGCTGAAGTTATGAGGCAGCACATCTCAGAAGCACACCATTTCTTTGAGCTGAAGTCAGCTATTCAGTCAATATTTAAGTTGTAGATATGAAGATCTCACGATACGAGGTCCGTCTAAAAGCAAAGGGACTGAGCCTGCTGTATGCTCCACTTACACAACTTGAATGAACGGGTTGCGTCACAAGTCTTTCGCAACATTCCAGCAATATATATGATTGGTGATGGTTGACTGCACTCATCGTGTGATTTTTTTACAGGTCGTGCTTTACACGTTGTCTAGTCTGAGTAATCGTTCTACGAGTCGTGAGCAGAGAGCCAATATGAAAGTTTCTTGCCAAGCTTGGCAAAACATCTTCCGAATCCTTCCAATGCTGCAGCAAGTCAACGGAGAAGAAACGATGTCACGTACACGTGCATTTGAATGACACAAGAGGTTCAAAGAGGGACGGGAGGAGGTTGAAGACGATCCACAGTCTGGAAGACCTTCAACGAGCAGAACGGCGGAAAACATTGAGCGTGTGAAGCAGATCATCGACTCACGGTGTGGATAATTGCTGAGGAACTTTCATCAACAAGGACACTGTCTAGAGCATCATCAGTGAAAATCTCGAAATGCACAAGGTGTGCGCAAAGATAGTCCCCAAGCTGTTGTCCGAGGACCAGAAACAGCAAGAGTCACTGTCTGTGAAGACATTATCGAGCGCCTCGAGGACGACCCAGATCTGCTCTAGGAGAGTCATTACTGGCGATGAATCGTGGATATTCGAATACGATCCCGAGACCAAACGACAGAGTTGTCAGTAGAAAAGTCCGGCATCACCAAGACCAAAGAAAGCAAGGATGTCGAAGTCGAAAGTCAAGGTGATGCTCATCGCGTTTTTTGACATCAAGGGCATTGTCCACTTTGAGTTTCTACCACAGGGTGAAACAGTGAATCAATACATGTACAAGGAGATCCTCCGGCGCCTCATGAGATCAGCCCGGGACAAGAGGAGGGATCTGTGGAGAACAACGCCTGGGTGCTCCACCATGACAACACCCCTGCTCACAGTGCCCTGAGCATCCGACAGTTTTTGTGGAGAGGAACGTGCCAACTCTGGAGCAACCCCCGTATTCGCCAGACTTGGCCCCTTGTGATGTTTTCCGATTCCCCAAGTCAAGAGGGTGATCAAGGGAACCGATTTCCTGATGTGGAGGCCATCAAAAGGGCCGTGATGACGGAGCTCCAGAGGATTCCTGAAGAAACCTTCCGGGGGTGCATCGAAGCGTGGAAGAAGAGAATGGACAAGTGTGTGAGACTGGAGGAAAACTATTTTGAAGGGGACAAGCTTGATTTCAATATATTTTTTGGAAAAAATTTCTGTGAGTCAGTCCCGTTAGTTTTTAGACAGACCTCGTATGTTTAAAAGCTCAGCCATTATGTGCAGGAAAAGGCATGATTGGCCATTGTCTTCGTCTGTCTGTTTTTCCATATTGGGGTTTGGAACTAATTGGTCTGTTTATGACATTAAAGATTGTTTGCTACACCAAAGACAGTAACCATTAAGAAGTTTCAGTGAGTATAATGACCCAGTGGTGCCTACCTCCATCCCTGGTGTGGCAAAGAAAAAAATTTACAATTGGCTGAAAAAACTAACCATTCCTTCATGCCATGAGTCATATTAGGGTTGCCAAGGCAGTTTCATTTGGATAAGGAGCACAGTCCTGGATGGGTCGCCAGTCCAACGCAGGATACTCAAATGGTTTTTACCCCATTAAGGCTGGTACTCATTTGCCAACCTCGGAAGGATGACAGGCTGAGTCAACCCACCTGGTGTTATTTCAACAGTATGACAGGGGCTCAAACTCAGGACGCGAAGATCTTAAGCCAGCTACCTTAACCGTTAAGCCAACACCAGGCTTACCAGCACATAATGACCTATTCTTTTAGAAAAGCACCATGTGATCTTTAAAATTGGCTTGTGAACTCCCCTCTGAAGGACAATAAACAACTCTTTGATGAAACTCCCATCCTGGAAAGCTCAAAGCAGCAAATTTTTTGTCAGATACTCATATCATGAATAAAGCACAGATGAAACTCAGAGGTGAGAGCAACGTTTGTCAGCAATTTAATACTCGCCTTGATTAACTTGTGATACCTTTCCATTACGATATACAAAGAACTCGTTACACATTTGGTCATCCTTGACCACAAAGCACCAAACTTGTTACATCAACATCTTTGTCTACAAATGAGAAACGTGCCAAGAAAACGTATCTGAGAAATGTGGCTGCAAAGAATGTATCTCAAACGTGTGTGCGTGTGTGTGTGTGTGTGTGTGTGTGTGTGTGTGTGGTGTGTGTGTGTGTGTGTGTGTGTGTGTGTGTGTGCTGCCAAGTGCATCTGCCAAGTGTGTGTTTGCCAAGCTTGCACCAGCATGTGGATCATTCAAAAAACACACCAATTACATTATTTAACAATCCATTACAGTGTCAAAATCAGCACGTCCGATGGACACGGAGGTAATGGGCAAGTGCTATGTTTTTTTAAATGTAATTCTAAAAGCTATATTCCAAATTAATTAAGAATACAAACTTAGGAAACCATTCACATGAAGATCGGAAAGAAAAAAAAACCCAACAAGATTGATGAAGTCAATGAATGCAGGATCTGATTTAGGGACATTTGACTTTTGGTCAGAATGTGGTTGTTATGAATACTTTTAGGTATTTATGCTGTTGGATCAGTTCCTACTCCTGCATGTTCTGCAGGGAAATGTTCGATAAAAAGTCATCTTTTTTTGCTAACATGCTTTATCAGCTTGTTAAACTCCAATGAATAGCAGGACAAGGACTTACACTTGGCTAGAAAGAGGTTATAGTGTTTATGCAGAAGTTCCTGATTTTGAGGGTTCTCGACACAAAAGTGTTGCAGAACTCATGAGCAGTCGCATGATTTCCTGCATCCTGTAGTCCTCAATCTGGGAGGCAAGGAACATTCATGTTCAGCATCAATGTCAGTCCTATTATCTCAAAAGCCTTCAACATAAAATTATATCTGACAATTGAATGGTGCCTCCATGGAACACACATGCAACAAGCTGTTTAGAATGTGCTGAATATCTCTGACAAAAGTACATATTATTGGTGACAAACATTCAAACTTTATCTTTAAATATGAAAATTGACTGTTGTCATCTCCAATAATCCACTATAGTTAATGTTTAAAAAGTTTTGAACACAATATTCCAAATTAATTAAGATTACAAACTTTGGAAACCATTCACATGAATATAAGAAAATAAAACCCAGAAGAATGATGAAGTTAATGAATGCACGACCTTCTCATAAGGGATCTGTAAAAGCTCGAGGACCACGCGTGTGAGCTGCCATATTCCTGAGCAAACGCTGCTGTTGTTTGCGGTTCCGCCGACTTCCTGCTCCTTCAGGCATACATAGCTTGCTGAGTCTCTGTAGGATCTAATCACAAAATTGGCAAAGACCAAGGATGTCACAAAGCAAAACTTTAGGAACCAGAGGGTGATGGGGATGGGTTTTCAAGAACACAGGTAGAAGATCTTAAAATCAAAAACAATTTCAAAAATTCTTCAAACAAGCAATGATGATGCAGCAGAAAAATAGGATGAAGAATAACGTACCTCCTGAATGATCATATAGTTTGGATGCTTGTCGAACAGATCTTCATGGAGTCCTTGCCGTTTTTGGAAAATAATATGCCTGATTCAAAGGAAACAAAAAGCACCAAGTAAAAATTTAAAAGCAGCAATGAAAGCACAACAGTTCTGTGCCTCACTGGCATGGAAACACAAAGGTTTAAATTTGGGGTAAAGAAATCTGCTTTGCCATCTGTCCTGACTTCCACATTGGTAAAAGAAGTTTGTCCCGGAAAGGAAAAGAGTAAAGGCCCAAATTCAAGCAAAGTATATACTTATGATTGGGATAATGGATGGAATAAACAGAAGTTGATCGAAGAATGCTAACTGCATGGAGAAGCTTATGTTTAAGACATTAACACTTCGTCACAGCAAAAGAAAGATTGACACTCAGTTTCATGAGCATGGCTTGTTCTACATTTATGTACACTCTCCACCATAAAAAACACGAAAATGTAGAAGTGATAATATAACTGTTGAACTTTTTTTCATTATTCATTCCAACTGCCTAACTATTCATTCCAACTGCCTTTTTAGCACGAGGGATGTGCAGAACATATGACTGCAAGTTTCCATGTAACTAATTTCCTTATGCAATAATCGTTCAGCACGTCAACTCATGCACCCCAAGGTTTTTAGAGGTGACATGAAACAGTCTGAGCAAATTAGAACAGTCTTTACGAGGACACCAGCATGTGGATCATCCAAACAACATGGATACATTCTTTAACAATCCATTACAATGTAATGCCACATCAGTCAGAAATGAGAGAATCAAATAATTGGACATCTTCGAGCATGGTCTTCATTATCCATGTGACAAGGCTCTAACATGAGAACAACTGTTTATGACCTCAGATGTTATCATACCACTGTTAAGCCTTTGGAAAAACAAGAGATATGGCAAGAAGTGGACATCCCAGGATAACGAATCCTGATCAGGAACAATACAATTGCATGACCCATCTACGCGCAATCTGTTTTAAACTTCCCAGATTACTGCAAATACATCCCTGGACCTCACAGGATAAGTGTCAACACTGTCTTGAGGTGTCTTCATGATGCAAGGATTAGTGTTAATCATCCTGTTCAGCATCCAAGAGTTGCACCGCAATACATCCAAGCATATTTGCAGTGGTCAAAGCAGCACGTCCAATAGACACGGAGGCAATGGCAAGTGCTATGTTCAGAGACGAATCCACGTTTCTCCAGGGAAAGCATAATGGCAATGCACAGGTCGACAGAAGATGCAATGAGCGATATGCCTTGTCTGTGTCCAAGAGGCTGCAAATTTTGGAGGTGGAAGTTTCTTGATGTGGAGTTGTATTGTGAAACTTTTCTCATCGACTTGATCAGTATCCATGGCAACCTGACAGCAGATTGATACATTAATGAGATCTTACAGCAACATGTGTCATGTACCCTTCAACAACAATGTCAAGTAATTTTCTTTATGCATGACAATGCTCTTGCTCAAAGGGCCATTCAAACAAGGAACGTCCTTGTCAATGCCAAGGTTAATGTCATGATACCCTGGCTTGCCATATCGCCGGATTTAAATCAAATTCAACATCTCTGGGATATCAGCTGATCATCGCGTTCAAACTTGCCAAGGCAGCCACAGACCCTCGATGAGTTTGAACAAGAGCCGATTCAGACGTGTAATACCATTCACCAGGAACACTTTGGAGTGGTTGTACTGTACAGTAAAAGTGACGACTGTGCATGTTGTGATTCCTGCCGGAGGTGGATATACCCAGAATCAAGATTATTACCCTCACCAAAGGAGAGGGTATTGTATTTAGGTCCGTTTGTTTGTTTGTTTATTTGTCTGCACAGAACTTTCATGTTTTTCTCCTCAACCGCTTTCCGAGACGAAAATTTCACCATTGGTGCGACTATTCATGTAGAATGTTTTAATTATAATTACTAGTACGTGCCCTAAAAAACAAATAAATAAATAAATAAATAAATAAATAATTAATAAATAAATAAACCACACAGGCCGTTTCTTCGCTCTTACCGTGCCCGTACGTGCGTGACCCGGAAGTTCGATATTATTCGCAGTTACGATTATTCACAATTTATTTTTAATACCCAATTATTCAATTAGCGCCAACGTATTTTACTTTTCGCAATGTCGTGGCAAGGAAAAACAAAAAAGAGAAGAGAAGAGAGAAAAAATTTACTTCCTGGTTCGGAGCATACCAGCACTCTGATGTTTCCCGAAATTTATACACCGTCTAATTGAAAACGATCATAACTTGGGCCATTGTGTTTATCTATAAATGCCATAAGAAATCGAGAAATTATTAGAATACACGAAGTCATCACTCTCCGAAAGCCCATACGTTGTAACCCGTAATGGGGAACGCGGCTGTGCTTCCCTTCCCCATCGGCCACGCCCACGCAACACGTGTCTTGCCATTGGTTTGGTAAATAAATGGCCATAACTTGGGAAGCACTGTCCGATTAATATCAAACCTTGAAAAGGCACATCCTCAGGTCCCAGCAATATACTGGCAAGTTTCAATTAGATCGGACCAGTGGTTGTCGAGAAACAGCGGTCACACACACACAGACACACAACACACACACACAGAGATTGCTGGAATTATAGATAGATGACATCATAGGTCATGTGTGTGGCAGCCATGTTGGAAAAAAACAGAAAAAACATTAGACTTCCATCTCTGAAACCACACCAAGGAAAAAATTGAAACTTGGCACATAGCAAGTACTCCTCATGAGGAATGTGTTGATTTTTTATGATGTCATAGGTACCTTCATTATGTCATAAGAACAATAGGCTTCTTCCGTATGACAAACTCTACCATGTGGTAAAGTTTCGTGAAGATCAGTTTAAAATTGTGACCAGTAGATGATAAACAGACAGACAGATAGACAAACAAACAGACAAACGAGAAGAAGACGTCATGCAGACCATGACACTTGCAAAATCCATAAAATAAATTTGACCTATAAAATAATTGGTGGTTGAATTCAGTGACCTGATATGCAAATACTCTTCAATTTCAAGTCAATGGGATGAAAATTGAGGATTTTAGAAATCTCACTTAAGTTATTGAACTTTGGCCTATGTTGACCTTAAAAATAATTGGCTCGTTGACTTCAGTGACCTGAAATATAAATCCTCTTCAAATTTCAAGTCAATCAGATGAAAATTGAGGATTTTATAAATACCACCTTAGTTGTTGACCTTGGGCCTATTTGACCTTTTGGTCAAAGTTGATCTCAAAAATAACTGGCTGTTTGAACTCAGTGACCTGAAATATAAATCCTCTTCAAATTTCAAGTCAATGGGATGAAATTGAGGATTTTAGAAACCTCACCTAAGTTGTTGACCTTCGGCCTATGTTGACCTTTTGGTCGATGCTGACTCAAAAATAATTGTTGGTTGAATTCAGTGACTGAAATATAAATCCTCTTCAAATTTCAAGTCAATCAGATAAAAATTGAGGATTTTAGAAATACCACCTTGTTGTTGACCTTCGGCCTATGTTGACCTTTTGGTCGATGCTGACCTCAAAAATAATTGTTGGTTGAATTCAGTGACCTGAAATATAATCCTCTTCAAATTCAAGTCAATCAGATGAAAATTGAGATTTATATAAATACCACCTTAGTTGTTGACCTTGGGCCTATGTTGACCTTTTGGTCAAAGTTGATCTCAAAAATAACTGGCTGTTTGAACTCAGTGACCTGAAATATAAATCCTCTTCAAATTTCAAGTCAATGGGATGAAAATTGAGGATTTTAGAAACCTCACCTAAGTTGTTGACCTTTGGCCTGTGTTGACTTTTTGACCTTTTGACCTGAAAACAACAGGCTTCTTCTTTATGACAAACTCTACCATGTGGTGAAGTTTCATGAAGATCGGTTTGAAATTGTGACCTGTCGGCGATAAACAGACAAACAAAACAGACAGACAAGCCAGTAGGCGGCCATGGGTCACCGAGCACGATGACCTTTGAGTCCTGATCTGAGTTAATCTAGTACTAAGCACTTACGAAATTGCAATCGAATCGTTAATCCGTGTAGAGCAAGGGGGATTTGAATGGTCATTTTTCCCGAAAAATGCACTTATTGAACTTTGACCCCTGACCTTGCCGAGATAGGTCAATATGTCCTGAAGCAAAGTTGTAGTACTCATTGAGTACTATGTACCTATGAATTTCATTCGTATCGGTTAATGCGTGTAGGAGCAAGGGTGCCTTGAATGGTAATTTTGCCCGAAAAATGCTTTTATTGACCTTTCACCCCTGACCTACTCGAGATAGTCATTATGCAAATGAGCAAAGTTTTTAGTACTCATTACGGTGTTAAGCATGTAAAGATTCATTCGATTCGGTTGACCATCTTGAGCTAGTGTACTTTGAATTTCAGCGGAATGCTCAATGGCCCTCGGACACCCAAGTTGAGAGGGTCACCATTTGGAGACTATAAGATATAGAAAAAATGGATGTCATATAGCGGATAGAGAATCACCTTAAGATTATGCCTAACAAATCTCATCGAGTTCCATCTACTTGATAACTACTCGGTATCAATTTGAATGAAAAGTACCGAAATGCGGTTTGATATCGGAAATCCCCAAAGTTCGAGGGGGTGCTGGGGTGAACAAAGATCTAAATCTAAAATCCGGCTCAATCGTTTGTGCACAATGCATTCCAGATGATTAGTGTGAATTTTCATGACCATCTGACCAAACCCTAGGAAGAGTAGCATTTGGCGCGAAGGCACCTCCAGCTCTCGCATATTATCGATTTTTGCCTTTGACCCCTGACCTAGCAATATCGGTCAATATGTCCTGAGGCAAAGTTGTAACTCATTGCGTGCTATGAACCTGCAAAGTTTCATTCGGATCGATGCACTCACCTGGTCGCTAGGGGCCTTCAATTTTTCGCCAATTTTCCGGCATACCCCATTTGTAGGGGGCGCTGCGGGTAAACTATTCCATATATCACAAAAACCGGAATATATTTGTAGGTAGAGCATCACCTGTAGATGATGCATGCCAAATTTCATAAGCCTACGTGGGATAACGGCTTTCGGAATCGATTTCGCGTGAACGGTACCGATTTTGAAGGTTTTTCGGCTGTTGCTGGGGTACCAAAGCGTCCCTAGCAACAATCACAATTTCCAAAGCACTAGGTCATAAGAATGATGTACATACCACCCGAGTTTGGTCAAAATCCGCCCACG
>CM068952.1:121253883-121266187 GCA_035128595.1 Eptatretus atami | reverse complement strand
GTTGAGCTCAGATGATAACAGAGACAGGTGATCATCCTCTCTTAGGGATAGGACATTCCAGGCACCCACCCGAAGGGACCGCCTCAGGTTAACCCAAGGAGACCGCCGTCTGGTGGACGACACCTCAGCACCACTCCGACACACTCTCCCGCAATCTGACCCAGGATGTTACCCCGTGGTTTCCCTCCTATCATCAAAGATTGGGGTCCGAAGGCTTTGCCCCAATCCCGTCATCCGGTGAGCTGCCCTGCGAAGGGAAGCTGCACAGGAGGTACTTCCACGGAGTGGGTTTTCAGATTTTTTTGCGTTTTTGTGTTTTGCGGAATGAAGGGTTTTACGGTGGCCGGAGTGCAAATCCTACCACCAAGTGTCCATTTCATGAAGATTAAAATTAACAATCTCAATCAAAGCTCAGGTCAATCGGGTGAAAATTGATTATATTTCACATTGAAATTGATGACTTTAGAAGTATGACCTTGAGTTGACCTTTGACCTTTTGATCTCAAAAATAGTTGGTTTCCCAATTCAGTGACGCAATATGCAAATCCTGTTCAAATATCAAGTCAATCGGATAAAAAAGTGACGATTTCAGAAGTTTGACCTCAAGATGACCTTTGACCTCAAAATTAATAGGCTTCTCAGTTGGGACTACCTCTACAACTTGTTAAAGTTTCATGAAGATCGGTTTAAAATTGTGACCTATAGGCGATTGACAAACAAACAGACAGACAGACAGAGACAGAATAACAAAGTCAACCAACCAAGATACTTGAAAAATCTTCCATTTTGCAAGTAACAAACAGACAGACAGACAGGGATGAAAACCTTCGGTGGGGGAGGTAAATATAATTGGGAGGGTAAGGAAAAAGCTGGAGAGGCAGGAAGAATCATATAGTGGGAAGTGTTTAAGAAAGGAAAGACCATTTGTATCTCACCACTTTTGTTCATCAAATCACCATATATATTGCAATTAACAGTTACATAAAAAAATTAAAATATCAGAAAATATGATTTCATGGGGGTGGGAGTTAAAATTCATCAGTGGGAACTTCAAATATAACAGGAATAGAAATTCCACAACCCGAAACATTGCAAATATGAAGAACAAAAAATAAAACAAAAGTTCCTCACTTCACAGCTTTTCTTTTCCTCCTCATCACCAACATCAGTTTCTCCCCTTCCTGCCATGGTTTCTGGCCTTCCTCCCATGTAGTTTCGCCCCTTGTACACCCAGAGCTCAGATTTTTCAACAAGGAGTCGCAGGCAGTCAAGATCCTTTTTTATCTGCTTGTAACTATCCACATCCTGAACAGTGACCAGGAGTTGCACCTGATCGGGGAACACATTCACAACTATGCTTACTTGCAGTGCACCTTTTTAACAGGTAACACTAGAATGCAAAGATGCATCACGTATTTCAAGGTGTACAGAAAGAATGAAGCAAAAGTGAAAAGGAAAATGTGCTGACGCAAGAATAGTTTCACACTTCAAATTCTCCAGTGTTGAGAAATGTAATTAGCAGTCGCAATCGTTAAAAGATGATTGATGAAATTCAAAAGTGTATTTATTGTCAACATTAGGGTGACAAATCCATAATATATTCATAGACTCATTCATATTGAAATAAAATTATGAATCTGCATCAAACGCTTTCATTTATCTTGGCTATTCAAAAGAGTAGGAAAAAAAATTTACTTCATAAATACTTGAACAGCAATCAGTCGAGCACATACCTATGTCATCCATCCATCCATCCATTGGGACCAGACTCTGTGCAGAGCATTGCTGCTGCCTAAGCAGTCTCCTGGACTACTAGGCACAATCCTGGACAGGTCACCACTCCAACACTGAATACCAGCAAGCTGGTACTCATTTTGCTGACCTCAGAAGGATGACAGGCTGAGTCAACCCCACCTGGTATTAATTCAACAGCCAAGTGGGACTTGAACTCAGGATCCTAGGATCCCAAGCCCACCACCCTAACCTTTAAACCAACACCAAGCCATTACACCTATGCCAGGCTGAACAGTTGTTTTGTAACCCACTGATAGGCCGGATATGGATCTGGATCCAGATCTTCATCAAAATCTAATAAATTTGTCCTTGTCTCACACCGAACCTGTCGACCAAGTTTGGTCCGAATCCATCCAGAACTTTTTGAGACATCATGCTATAGAGTGTATCTCGTTTTTGGCCCCATCTCTCAATGGTGAAGAATCTCCTTAAAAATTCTAGTATCTGGATCCGCATCTTCACCAAAATCGAATCAAATCGTCCTTGTCACACATCCAACCTGTCCACCAAGTTTCATCCGAATCCATCTATAATTTATTGAGATATCCTGCTCACAGACATACAAACTGGGGTGAAAACATAACTTCCATCGACATTCGGTGGCGGAGGTAACCATGATCTGTATATATGAAAACAGATAAAGAGTCGGGAGTTCAGCCTATGTGGATAAGTGACCCATCTGTCATATAATCAGTACCTGTCGAAATGCCCGCAGAACCTCCTGCCTCTGGCTGAAGTGTTTGAAGAGGAGTTGAAGTGCACCTGACACAAGAGGTGGGTAATCGTGCATCGTGAGGTGAAGGAGAACGCGCAGGAACGTTCGACCACCATCCTCGTCAAGGTCCAGGGCACATGCTTCCTCCCTGCCTCTCCACCACACAAGGCAAAGGAGTAGGAGGTACAGTCTATAATATGCACAATGATATGTGATCGATTGCACGCGAGCCAACACTGGGTATCGACCAGGTCTTGAGATGCATGCCAATTTACACATCCAATTATATATAGTATAGCATTATTCCTTTTATTGTATAATTTCATATTTATCTGCTTCTTTCCTCATTATCTATACACTCACAGGAAATTGTTTTCCTAAGTGATTTAATTTGCTTACATGGTATAATATATGTTTGTGCATTTCATTCATGGTTCAAGAAAGGTTTTTGAATGTTACGATAAAAAAGCGCACAAACTGCACATGAACATGGATAATTTAGTAAACACTAAACAAATACAAGGAAATCTAACAGGTGGAGGCCATTCAGCCCATCATGCCTGCATGAACACCATACTAATTTATCAACACAAGATCCAAGGAAGAAAATGCAAAAAAAAAGTTTTTAATTAATGAAATAATTGTTTTTTGTACTTTTTGTTTTTTTGGTTTTTTTTGCTTGGTTTTTTTTTTTCTTCTGCTCAGGGGAGGGGGCATGGGCTTGGTTAAAACACACACAACATCAACCACACAACACCCCTTGACAAGACCCCCACCAACAGCACTCCGTACACATGCACACAATCATCCATCAATGCTCAAACTACCTAAAAGTCCTGTCAACATCCCTTTACCCCTCTATCTCCAAAACTTCCAGGTACCTATCTAATTCTAATTCAAACTTATCTACTGTTTCGGCTGCCACTACCTTATGGGGATAAACCAAAAGTCATACTTATGGGGATAAACCAAAAGTCATGAAATAGGAAATTACATGATGCTATGAAGCTTTAGAATATATCACAAACTGGTGGTATGGAGTAACAGTTGCTAATGGAGTACATAGAAAGTCAATATGAGAGTGAGAATGAAATATAATTATTGTGGTTCCCAGAGGGAGGCATTAAGCATTTTATTTTAGTGTTCATGGTGTCCCACTTTTTCAAGAAAATTTTTCCCATTATTTATTTAAAATTTTTTATTTATTATTTCATTTTTTTCCCCAAATTTAATCAGTTATTTCTTTTTCAATTTGCAGTTATTTCATTTTTTTCATTAATTGTTTAATTTTTCAAATTATTTTTTCAATTTAAAAATTTTGAATTGTTTAATTAAAACAATTAAAAAAAAAAATTTGAATTACTTTATTTTCTCAATTTCCATTATTTAAATATTTTTCAATTTTCAAACACTGCACTGAGTTTTCACACAAATAACCCACCCTCTGATGTACCCCGCACCTGGGGAAAAAAGTGTTCTTGGAAAATTTCAGGCACGTATAACCCGCAAGCCAGCTTTCCTATCAACATGACTGGGGTGTGTTGAGTTACCAAGTTTCATGTAGAGCACTCACCAAGTAGCTTAAACACTCAAGCAAGCACTCCATTCAAAATCGCTGATAAGGAACAGCTGGCTTGGCAAGCACTGCTTGGTAACTGAACACACCCCTGGAGATAGCGATGTCCATATTTCCAGCAGCCGACACAGCTTTGTTGTCAACAGCTAACGAACGGCTCTTTTCAAATACTGTATATCTGCGATGATTAACCAATTGACATTAAAATTATATCTTGATAAAGGGTTGTTGTTGTAAATAAAGTTTACTGTACTGATGTGTTAAAACCCACTATTGTTTCCAGTTCCGATGCAACCGGAAACCATGCTGCTCATCCAATAGAAGTGTATAAATACCCTGCACGCTGCTAAATTTTATATCATTCCATAAAATCATCCATAACATGACAAGTCCCTGTACGCAATGTTTGCTGTCAATACAAGTAAGATAAACAAAAGTTTCACTGTGAATTCAAGCTGAAAGTTTGTCAGTTTGCAGAAGAGCACGGCAACAGTCCTTCCTTGGCACACCTGAGCTCCTGACCACATACAAAGCTTTCGTCCGCAGCCTGATGGAGTACTGCTCTCTCCTCTGGGCTGGGCTCCCCCTCTCACCTTTCTCGGCTTCACGCTGCAGAAACCAAGGCATTTAGGATCATGGTTCTCCCGCGATGAGGCTGAGTCTTTAGGTTCTCACTCTCTCGCCGCAGGCAGGTCCATGGCCTTTCTGTATTCTACCGTCTCCTCTCCAGCCTCGCCCCCTCTGCTCTTTCTGAGATATGTCCCCCATCTTTCCGCAGGGCGCTCAACGTCCGCCACAACCCCCTTCTGGTAAAACTACCGCAATCAAGAATCACTGCTCACCTTCACTCTTTCATTCCTCTTTTTTCCCACCTTTGGAACAAACTCCCACACTCTCTTCAATCCCACTCTTCCCTCCAGGTCTTCGAAACAGCTGCCAAGCTGTTCACCACCATCCGGAGCCAAGCTGCGCAGAGTCAAACACCGCCCAGACGCGTCCGGGACAAACACTGCCCGGGCATGTCCAGAGACAACACCGCTCAGTTCACGCCAGATCGAACACTGCCTGGACACGTCCAGAAACAAACTCCCGTCCGGGCAAGTCCAGAGACAAACACTGCCCAGACACGTCAAAAGACAAACTCCTGTCCAGACATGTCTGGATATAAATACCGTCCGGACACATCTGGAGGCAAACACCATCCAGATATAACCACTGTCCGGATATGTCCAGAGAGAGAGAGAGAGGGTTGGGATGAGGAGGGGGGAGGGGAGAGTGAGAGATTGTGGGAGGAGGGTGCTACACTGCATTGCAAGGGGTAGACAAGAATGAGACAAAGAGAGAGAGAGAGGGGTGGGGAGCGTAGTTTACAGAGAGAATATGTTATGCTTTATGAATAACGTGCGCACGCGCGCGCACACACACACACACACACACAACACACCACACACACACACACACACAAACACACACGTGCTTGGCCGATATTGGCAATTTTCAGAGAATCGGCAGGTTGGAATCAGTGGAATCACCGACTAGCAGTTACATACTTATAAAACCCAAAAACCTTGAGTAGCTTTCACCGAAAAACAACGTTGCATTTATATAGAAGTTTCAGGGTTATGTACGCAAACATTAATCTTTGTAAACAGCTATGTGCGACGGATGGAAAAAAAACAAATTTGGATCGGTAATAGAGAAAACACGATAATACGGCAAACGCTCGGAAATTGGGTGTTATTTCACAACTCGCTCAGAATGACGGAGCACGAACCACTTGCTCCAGATGATGGAGCATGAACCACTCGCTCAGCATGACAGAGCACAAACCATTCGCTCAGGATGACGGAGCACAAAACACTCGCTCAGGATGACAGAGCACAAACCATTTGCTCAGGATGACGGAGCACAAAACACTCGCTCAGGATGACAGAGCACAAACCATTCGCTCAGGATGACGGAGCAAGAACCACTCGCTCAGGATGATGGAGTACGAACTACTCACTCAGGACGACGGAGCACGAACCACTCGCTCAGGACGACAGAGCACGGACCGCTCGCTCAGGATGACGGAACATGAACCACTCCTTCTGAATGACGTGGCGCGGCAAAATTGTCCGCAGTGAGTGAACAATTTGCTCAGAATGCAGTAGCGCGGTACCTCCATCGATTGTAGGGTGCTCGGCAAGTGGCTTAAACACTCAAGCAAGCACTCCAATTACATGATTGATAAGGAACAGCTGGCCAGGCTGTGGCTGCACACCATATCGGATCCCTTTTACTTTAAAGCCGGTCTTCACCTTGCCCACAGCAGTTAAATAAATTCAATGAATTCATTCAAATTGTGACATTATCCAGAAAAGAGATGCTGTTTAATGACGAACAACCCTGGAGACATCGCATAGTTTAATTGCCCATGAAATAAACATTGCAGATAATCCGCCATGTTGCCTGATCGTCTGTGCGTGCGTCACGTGGTACATCAGTTCGCGGTCCGAGCAAACGTTATAACTTTATTTTAAAACGTCCGTTTTTCACCAGATCTGCTTTGATTCCTTGCAAAGCACTTCACAAAACCGCCAAAAATATAGACATAGATCTCGCAGACACTATGGATAAGCAGTCCCTCTGGGGGACAGGGAACGATGTCAAGCAGTGAATGCATCAAATCTTTCGCTCAATGAAGCTGGTTTATTTTGCCACATTCCTAAATCTTTTGTTCACTCAATATAATTCTCCAACCAGCATAAAGAGATAAGATTAATGCTTTGGAGATTTCACATTTTCTTGTGTATATATAGAGGAAGGAAGACAGCCTTGCTTGCTTAAAATAAAAAAGTATTTCGGCTTTGTTATAAGACTCATTATTGGGTCGCCAAAATAGGTGACCCTTATTGTCAGTAATTCTGTCTGTTTGTTTGGATGTTTGTCGTTTGTCATCAGCATAATTGGGAGTAAACGTGGGCAGATTTTGACCAAACTCGGGTGGTAGGTACATCTTATGACCTAGTGCTTTGGAAATTGTGATGGTTGCTAGGGACGCTTGGTTCCCTAAACAACGGAAAAACCTTCAAAATCGGTACCGTTCACGGCGAAATCAATTCCGAAAGCCATTATCCACGTAGGGTTATGAAATTTGGCACGAATGATCTACAGGTGATGCTCTATCAATATATCCGTTTTGTGATATATGGAATACTTTACCCGCAGCGCCCCCTAAAATAGGGTATGCGTGAAAATTGGCGAAAATTGAAGGCCCTCTAGCGACCAGGTGAGTGCATCGATACGAATGAAACTTGCAGGTTCATGGTACTCAATGAGCACTACAACTTTGCCTCAGGACATATTGACCGATTTCGCTTAGGTCAGGGTCAAGGTCAATTAGTAAAAATCGATAAGATGCGAGAGCTGGAGGTGCCTTCGCGCCAAATGCTACTCCTCCTAGGGTTATGGTCGATGGTCATGAAAATTCAAACTAATCGTCTGGAATACATTGTGCACAAACGATCGAGCCGGATTTTCAATTTAGATCTTTGTTCACCCACACCCCCTCGAACTTTGGGATTTTCCAATTTCAAACCGCATTTTCGGATTTTTCATTCAAATGGATACCGAGTAGTTATCAGTAAATGGAACTGGATGAGTTTGATATGCATAATCTTAAGGTGATTCCCCATTCGCTAGATGACATCCATTTTGCTCCTATATCTTATAGTTTCCATGCCTCGGCGACCCATCGCACCTACGGCTTGTTTCTTTAAATTACCAGTATATTTTGTTGTTTTTTTAACACAATGTCAAGGCTCGTTTAGAGTTAACACACAGAACGTACAAGGGGAACAGGAGACAAGAGGGCAGGAGAGGAAGCACAAAACAGTGGGGAACAGAGACATAAGGAGATCTGTAGAAGGGTGAGGGATGGGTGGGGTACACAGGGTAAACAAGATGAACACTACAAGGACTTTCAAGTCCGAACACTACAGGGACTTTCAGGAGAAAAGTAGGAATTTTAAGAAGGGGGATTTGGGTGATTAATGGGGGCAGAAAATATTGTGGTTTTGGATGTGGGAAGATAAGAGATGGTGGTGAACAGCTGTTTTGAAGACCTGGAGGGAAGGAGTGGGATTGAATAGAGTGTGGGAATTTGTTCCAAAGGTGGGAAAAAACAGGAAAGAAAGTGAGCAGTGATTCTTGATTTCGGTAGTTTTCCCAGAAGGGTGTTGCTGGCGGACCTTGAGCGCCCTGCGGAAGAAAATATAGGAGGCACAGATCACAGACAGAGCAGGGGCACAAGGCTGGAGAGGAGACGGTAGAAGACAGAAAGTCCACCGACCTGCCTCCGGTGAGAGGGTGTGAGACCCAAAGACTCAGCTTCATCGTGGGAAATACCAATGATCCTAAATGCCTTGGTTTCTGCAGCGTGAAGCCGAGAAAGGTGAGAGGGGGGAGCACCAGCCCAGAGGAGAGAGCAGTACTCCATCAGGCTGCGGACGAAAGCTTTGTATGTGGTCAGGAGCTCAGGTGTGCCAAGGAAGGACTATTGCCGTGCTCTGCCAAACCTTCAGCTTGAAATCGCCGTGAAATTTGTATTCTATTATTTGTATTGACAGCAAACATTGCATGATAGGGACAGGAGCTCAGGTGTGCCAAGGAAGAACTTTGCACGACGGAGGAAGCCCAGTCGGCGACGAGCTTTTGAGGCCAGCTTGGAAATGTGGCTTTCCCAGGAATGATCATGGCAGATCATGATACCTAGAAGCATGAATGAAAGGACTTCAAGAGGATTGTTGAGAAAGTAGATGGGGGAGGGGGGGGTTCCAGACGGTCCTTTTGGAGAGACAAAGTGAGAGTGTGAGATTTGTCAGGATTGAAAGACATGTTCCAAGTGTTGGAACAGCTTGTGATTTTATCCAGATCTGCAGAGAGAGAAGAGGCTGCTGCTTGCCGATCTGAGGGATGGCATGTCTGGGATGGCAGTCGAGGGAGATGGCTCTGATCTCAGTCTGGAATTGAAGATCTCCATCCATTGTTGGGAGAGCAGAAACATCATGTCCAGGGTAGTGACCTGGTCTGAATCCAAATTGATGATCGGAAATCAAGCAATTGGAGAAGAGGAAGGATTTAATGTCTGAAGCGATGATGGATTCCATAACCTTGCCGATGATTGGGAGAAGGCTGATTCGTCTGCAGTTGCAGGGATCCGTTTTTGCACCTTTGTTATGCAGAGCAGTAATGTTTGCTGATTTTCAAGCAGATGGCAGATGACCTTGAGCAAATGAGAGGGTTAATAGAACAGAGAGAGAGCGGGAGCAAGAGCAGCAAAGTAGGTTTTCAGGACACATGGACTGATGCCGTCTGGACCGGTTGCAGAATCTTGAGTCGAGGTTTGACAGCAAGCTCTCCATTTAAATAAACATCCAGTTTGCAATGCATGTTAATGTTCCAGCAATCATACTTTTTTTCCATTTTCATGGCCAATTCACCCCCCTCTTAAATCTACCTCCTCCTAACTCCTCACCTGTTTACCCTCTCCTTACCCCTCCCAATTGCTGCTAATCCTACCTCCACTCTTCACACCTCTTCACTGTTTCTGCCTTCAGTATCAGCTCCTCCTCCAGTGTCCAAACTGTGTGTGTTCTACCATCTGTGGCTCCATTCTAACCTAATGATATCTCACTCTCTCAATCAGTACACCCCTGAACACCTCAACATCGTCCTTCTTTCCTCTCATCACACCTCCCCCTTTCCAACCCCTCAATTCTTGTCCCTGTCACATCCGCAAAGCTGCCTCCTTCACCTCCCTTTCTCTTCCATCTATCCCTCCACCTCTCCAATCTTCAACTGCTCTCTGCTCCCTCTTTATTATTCCCACGTACCTCAACCCATCACCACCGAACTTTTTTCTCCTCATCTGGCCCTCTCCCCTAGCTTTCTGCAATCCCCCACATTCTTTCAACAACTCTCCCGAACCCCCCCCCCCTTTCACCCTCGTCCTATCCTCCCCCATCCCTTCCCTGCATCAAAAGCCTCCTCCCCTCTCCCTTCCTTAGAGTGTGGACCTCAAACATCCAGTGCATTTGCTCAAACCTGACAGATCTTTTCATGTATGTTGCCACTGACAAACCAGGCATAATCTGTTTAACAGAGACTTTCCTCCTTCAGACGTCTGTGACTCCCTTGTATCTTCTCCCTGTTACTACCTCCTCCGGTAAGACATACCTGAGCCTCGTCCTGGCAGCAGAGTTGCTTTCTTCATCAAAGACTCTATTGCTCACTCTCCATGCACTGTGCTCACTCTCCCACCTCCCAGGAATACCTCTGGTAACGGCTTGCCCTCTACTCCACTCATGTTTATTTATGTGTGTTCTACTGTCCAGCAAACAGTGATGACTCCATATGCATCTTGCTCGCCAAAAACATGAACAATTCTATCCTCTCATCCCAGCTCTCTCTTCCTCATATGTGGTGACAAATGTCATCATGCCAGTTGGCTGGTGTGGTACCTCTCTCACCTGCCATGGCACTTCAGCAAAACACTCTGCGACTCATTGGGACTGACACAATCTGTCAACGTCCCGACCCGGATCTCAGAATGTAGGTCAGATCTCAGAAATCTCAGAACAACTACTATAATGGAATCGGAATTTAAAAGTTGAGAGAGACAGAATCGATTCCATATAGTAGTAGTAAACTTGGTCAATAGGTCATTATGCCAACAAGATTCGCCGGCCATGAAATGAAATGTTTATTACTGCTCTTGGCCTTACTGGCCTTAAATGCAGTGAATAATAAATAATAATAATATACATGACCAAATTACCTTGTGACCGAATTGACCGAATTACGACCAAATTACCCTCGTGACCGAATTACTGTGACCAAATTACCTTGTGACCATTTTACTGACAAATTACCTTGTGACCGTTTTACCGTGACCAAGTTTCCCGTGACCAATCGAATTACCGCGCCCCGGATCTCAACCAATGACTCCATCTCTTCTGGATCTAATTTTGACCAATTTCCCTGAAAATATCTGTTGTTCTTCTCTGCTCCAATCGGTTCATCTGACCACATGCTTTTCAAAGTAGACATCTCTCTGGCAGTTATTTAGAGAACCACCTCAGCACCGTCCAGTCTGGCATTTCACTCAGGCCAACTGCGAGGCACTTCAAGCAGCCATTGAACTTCTGGACTGGTCTCCATCTCTACTTCTCTGACCTCAACTCGTCCTGGGAATTCTTTTAAAGAAAATTGCTCTCTCTCATGCAAAGATTTACCCATCTCGTCTTCAGTTGTCCTACCTTTCCTCCTGCCCATGGTACACTGAAGCTTGTGTCGAGGCAGTTGCCTGAAACATTTGCCTTCGCCGCATGGTAGGCTAATCCAACTGGAGCAATCTCAGTTCCTTCTACAAAGCTTGGAACAAGTGTGTGTCTACCTCAGGAGAGCCAGGAAACAACATCTTTCTAAACTGAAGTCTGAACTCTCAAACCTATCAACCTCCTCCAAATCCTGGTGGTGCCTCGTTAACTCTGCCAACGAAGGTGTAGAGGTTATGTTTTCACCCCCTCTCTCTTTGTTTGTCTGTCTGTGTGCAAGATATCTCAAAAAGTTGTGGACGGATTCGGAATGAAATTTTGTGGACAGGTTGGGTGTGTGACAAGGATAAAATGATTGGATTTTGGTGATGATCCGGATCCGGTCCGACTACAATAAATTTTAAGTGATTATTCACCATTGAAAGACAGGGCCAAAAATGATATATGTCAAGATATCTCAAAAAATTTGTACGGATTCGGACAAAACTTGGTGGACACGTTGGGTGTGTGACAGGAAGAATTGATTCAATTTTGGTGAAGGTCTGAATCCAGATAGAGAATTTTAAAGTATTCTTCACCATTGAGAAATAGGGCCAAAAACGAATATATCATGATATTTCAAAAATGTATTGGGCCCGTATATGTTCTCGTGGATCAGACATTACGTGGGAGGTATGTGCTGTACCTAGTGCCTTCAAGTTAAGTCTGTTTTCGGTGTATGTGCCCCCTCCATCCCTCCCTTACTCAAATGGCCGCACAGCTGACACTGCACGTGAAAAGGCTAAATGGCTAAACTCTGTGTTTGCTTCTAAATCTTGTGTCCGAAAACCCATCACTTTCTGTACCACCTTACCCAGTCGCACCAGCCGTTCTGGACTCTTGTCCTTTTCCCCTGACAAG
>CM068952.1:121240266-121251234 GCA_035128595.1 Eptatretus atami | reverse complement strand
ACCAGAGAGAGATCACAAAAATTTCCATCCGAATCCGTCCACAACTGTTTATTGAGGATATCTTGCACACGACAGACAAACAAAGAGAGAGGGGGTGAAAACATAACCTCTACAACCTTCGTTGGCAGAGTTAACGAGGCACCACCAAGGATTTGGAGGAGGTTGATAGGTTTGAGAGTTCAGACTTCAGTTTAGAAAGATGTTGTTTCCTGGCTCTCCTGAGGGTAGACACACACTTGTTCCAAGCTTTGTAGAAGAACTGAGATTGCCTCCAGTTGGATTAGCCTACCATGCGGCGAAGGCAATTGTTTCAGCCAACTGCCTCGACACAAGCTTCAGTGTACCATGGGCAGGAGGAAAGGTAGGACAACTTGAAGACGAGATGGATATAATCTGTGGCATGAGAGAGAGCAATTTCTTTAAAACGAATTCCAGGACGATTGAGGTCAGAGAAAGTAGAGATGGGAGACCAGTCCAGAAGTTCAATGCTGTTGAAGTGCCTGCAGTTGGCACTGGTGAAATGCAGACTGGACGGTGCTGAGGTGGTTCTCTAATAACTGCCAGAAGATGTCTACTTTGAAAAGCATGTGGTCAGATGAACCGATTGGAGCAGAGAAGAACAGCAGATATTTTCAGGGAAATTGGTCAAAATTAGATCCAGAAGAGATGGAGTACCATTGGTTGAGATCCGGGCGCGGTATTTGTCACAGGAAATTTGGTCACGGGAAACTTGGTACGGTAAAACGGTCACAAGGTAATTTGGTCACAGTAAAAATGGTCACAAGGTAATTTGGTCACAGTAATTCGGTCACGAGGTAATTTGGTCGACGGTAATTCGGTCAGCAAGGTAATTTGTACGGTATAATTATTATTAATTTATTATTCACTGCATTTAAGGCCAGTAAGGCCAAGAGCAGTAGTAAACATTTTCATTTCATGGCCGGCGAATCTTGTTGGCATAATAGACCTATTGACCAATTTACTAACTACTATATGGAATCGATTCTGTCTCTCTCAACTTTTAAATTCCGATTCCATTATAGTAGTTGTTCTGAGATTCTGAGATCTGACCTACATTCTGAGATCCGGGTCGGACGTTGACAGATTGTGTCAGTCCCAATGAGTCGCAGAAGTGTTTTGCTGAAGTGCCATGTGCAGGTGAGAGAGGTACCGCACACCGCCAGCCAACTGGCATGAAGACATTTGTCAACCACATATGAGGAAGAGAGAGCTGGGATGAGAGGATAAAGTTGGTTCATGTTTTTGGCGAGCAAGATGCATATGGAGTCATCACTGTTTGCTGGACAGAGAACACACATATAAACATGAGGTGGGAGTAGAGGGCAAGCCGTTACCAGAGGTATTCCTGGGAGGTGGGAGAGTGAGCACAGTGCATGGAGAGTGAGCAATAGAGTCTTTGATGAAGAAAGCAACTCTGCTGCCAGGACGAGGCTCAGGTATGTCATACCGGAGGAGGTAGTAACCAGGAGAGAACAAGGGAGTCACAGACGTTTGAAGGAGGAAGTTTCTGTTAACAGATTATGCCTGGTTTGTCAGTGGAACATAACATGAAAAGATCTGTCAGGTTTGAGCAAATGCACTGGATGTTTGAGGTCCAACTCTAAGGAAGGGAGAGGGGAGGAGGCTTTGATGCAGGGAAGGGATGGGGGAGGATAGGAAGGGTGAAAGGGGGGGGGGGGTTCGGAGAGTTGTTGAAAGAATGTGGGGGATTGCAGAAAAGCTAGGGGAGAGGGCCAGATGAGGAGAAAAAGCTCGGTGGTGATGGGTTGAGGTACAGTGGGAAATAATAAAAGAGGGAGCAGAGAGCAGTTGAAGATTGGAGGAGGTGGAGGGATGAGATGGAAGAGAAAGGCAGTGTGAAGGAGGCAGCTTTGCGATGTGACGGGACAAGAATTGAGGGTGGGAAAAGGGGGAGGTGTGATGAGAGGAAAGAAGGAGCATGTTTGAGGTGTAGGGGTGTACTGATTGAGAGAGTGAGATATCTTTAAGTTAGAATGGAGCCCACAGATGGTAAGAACACCACACAGTTTGGGACAACTCGGAGGAGGAGCTGATACTGAAGGCAGAAGACAGTGAAGAGGTGTGAAGAGTGGAGGTACGGATTAGCAGTAAGATGGGAGGGGTAAGGAGAGGGTATAACAGGTGAGGAGTTAGGAGGAGGTAGATTTAAGGAGGTGGGGTGAATTGGCACTGAAAATGGAAAAAAAGTATGATTGATGGAAATGAACATGCATTGCAAACTGGGATGTTTATTAATTTTAAAGTAGATGCGATTTAGACATTACATAAGGGATGGCAATAAAGGAGAATTAAGAGAACTATGTGTACCCGTACGTGCGTGGGCGTATGTGCAAAAATTTTAAAAAAATTAAAATTAAAACACTTTTCAAACGCACGTGCCAGAAACAACAACCACACAGGCCGTTCCTTCACTCTAGCGTGGCCATACGTGCGTGGCCGTACGTGCAAAAAAAAAAACTTTCAAACAACCACACAGGCCGTTCCCTTCGCTCTCGAAACGACGGACTGGATTGGGGCATTGTGTTTATCTATAAATGCCATAAGAAATCGAGAAATTATTATAATACAGTAAGTCATCATGATCCGGAAGTCCGTTACAGTTGTAACCCGTAATGGGGAACGCGCTGGTGCAAAACGCCAAGCAACGTGTCCTGTCATTGGTAACTGAGGATCTCTTCCCCAACGGCCCACGCCTACGCAGCAACGTGTCCTGTCATTGGTAACTAAATGGCGCCTTTCCCCATCGGCCCGCCTACGCAGCAACATGTCCTGTCATTGGTGTTGGGTAAATAACATGGCCATAACTTGGGAACCAGCTTGTCCGATTAATATCAAACCTGTGAAAAGGCACATACTCAGGCCCAGCAATATACTCTGGCAAGTTTCAATTAGATGGAACAGTGGGTTGTCCGAGAAACAGTGGTCACAGACATGACGACCAGACACAGACAACAGACCACAGACACAGACACAGACACAGACACACACATCACAGATTGCTGGAATTATAGCACTTTAGATGGAGAGAAGAAACGGCTGTTACACAGTTTGAACTTTTTAGATCACGGAGATAGGAAATTTAATTGAAAACAGCCTTTTTGAAGAAGAATCAGAGTAGTGAAATTATGACTAAACATACGGAGAACCAGACATATGGAAGAGGAGTCCTGAAACATTTATAAGGCATGCGTTTTTTAATTTTTTATAAAGAATTTTGTAAATTAGGTAAAGGAACGGTTGAAGAAAATCATATTTCAATCAGTGACTGAAGAGGAAATTGAATGTGGATCGGCTAAAGTAGAAGGAAGCTGGTGGGTCAGCGAAAGTTACAGGAAGAGGAAGAAGGGGTGAAAAAACACGTGATTATGGGAGGTGTAAGGTGAGAAGTGAAAAAACAGAATTTTTTTTTAATTTTTTAAATATTTAATTATGTAAGATTAGGGAAAGGAAAGGTTGAAGAAAAAATCGTGAAGGTGTATGGTGAATGTGGGTTGGCTAAAGAAGGAAGATGGTAGGTCAGCAGAATAAGGAGGAAGAAGAGTCGGTATAGGAATTCATGTGGTTATGTGGGGAATAAGGCAAGGAGGGAAATGGGTTTTTTTGTTGTTGTATTTTTAATATTTTAAGACATGAAACAGAGGGTATAGTTGGGAGGGATAGAAGGAGGGTGGAGAGAAAAGTGGAGAAAATAAGAACTGATGGTAAAAGAAGAAAATACAAAACAAGAAGAAGATGTCGTGCAGAGCATGATATTTGCAAAATCTATAATACAAATTTGACCTCAAAAATAATTGGTGGTTGAATTCAATGACCAAATATGCAACAACTCTTCAATTTCAAGTGAATCAGATGAAAATTGAGAATTTTAGAAATTTGGCCTATGTTGACCTTTTGGCCAATGTGGACCTCCAAAATAATTGGTAGTTGAATTCAGTGACCTGAAAAATATATCCTCTTCAAATTTCAAGTTAATCGGATGAAAATTGAGGATTTTAGAAATACCAACCTGGTTGGTATTTGGTTGACCTTGGCCCGATGTTGACCTTTTGGTCGATGTTGACCTCAAAAATAATTGGCTCGTTGAATTCAGTGACCTGAAATATGTCCTCTTCAAATTTCAAGTCAATCAGATGAAAATTGAGCATTTTATAAATACTACCTTAGTTGTTGACCTCTTAACGGATTACTTTACAAGTTCCAATGTGTCGTGTGTTCAACTGTTCTGACACGAGTTTTTTCTTTCTTTTGTGTTCGGTTTTTAAGCATAACATACAGTATTATTCTCTTTGCTTACGCCACCTCCACCCATCACCTTTCGATCTATGCCGTCCTGCCCCCCCCCCTCTCGCAGATGAGTGAGTGAGAGAAGGAATTGTGATCCCTCGAGGACCTCCTCAGAGAGCATTGTACTCTGAGAGACTACGACGATGCTCGGACTCTCTCACACGCGCGCAGACCTCAGGCCATGAGCAGGCAGCACTAGACTCCCCACGTTCGCACGACGCTGACAACACAGAGATGGATGACTGGATGTGTGATGTAATTGAAGAGAAGCCAAACGTTTGTAGCACACCTCGCCCCCCCTCGCATTCCGGAGATCACGGAGACCGGCCCGACGTCTATTTCCGGACGGGGAGAGGAGGAAAGTCGCACCTTTTCCATTTACTTTCACTGTTTTATGTTTCCACTTCCTTTACTGCCTTTCTCTCCCTTCCTCCTCTCACTCCTTCTCTCTCCCATCCCCCTCCTCCCAAACAACAAAATATATACCACTTCCACTCTTCGGCACCATCTCGAGGAGACCAGGTCCGTCTCCTAGCCTCTGCGCCTACTCCTGAGTGCTACCTCTCTCCTCCCTCCTCCCGAGCGGGGATGATGATGATGCAAGATGTTCTCTGTGGAGGGAACTGGTATCGTTAGATAGAAGAGGTGAGGAAATAACACGCAACAGTGAGAAGACCGGACGACTAATGACGACATCTAGATAAAACGCAACAACTTAACTTATCCCGCGGCCATGTATATATCATCACTCTGACTTCGGACCGTCGGGCTCGGCCTTGTCCTCTCCTTGCCCTACCTCTCCTCCTCTCCTCTGCTCCTACCTCCGTCCTCTCCCTCCCTCTCTCTCTCTCTCTCTCTCTCTCTCTCTCTCTCTCTCTCTCTCTCTCTCTCTCTCTCTGTCCTCTCTCTCCCTCTCCCTTCCTCCGTCCTCTCTCTCCCTCCGTCCTCCTCTTCTCTCCCTCCCTCCCCCTCCTCTCTACCTTCCTCCACCTCTCTCCTCCTCCCTCCCTCCTCTCTCTCCCTCTTCTCTCCCCGCCCTCCCTCCTCTCTCTCCCTCCTCCCTCCTCTCTCTCCCCGCCCTCCCTCCTCTCTCTCTCCCCTCCCTCCTTCTCTCCCTCCCTCCTCCTTCCTCCTCCCTCCCTCCCTCCCCTCCTTCCCCTCCTTCCTTAATATCCCCATCAGCGAAGCGATGTATTTGCTCATATATGTATGTATATATTAATATATATATATTTATATATATATATGTATATATAATATAATATATAAATTATATGTATATACATATACACACAATGCAAAAGAACTGATTATTAATATATTATAATTAAACTTGCAAAAAAAAACTGCCTCTTTTTGTATCTTCGTTGATAATTAACTTGGCCCCCTATGGTTATGTCATGTGCCATAAAGTGAAATACCATATAAACCCGCACATGAGTATACCCTGCAGTTGGAATTTTTGGAACAAATTTAATGTATAGCCCATGGGTTATTTGTGTGAAAATTTAACTTTTCCATTATTTAATTTTTTTATTGTTTTTTTTCATAATGAGGCAGACTTTCAAGTGCTACCAATTGGCTAATATTACGAGTTGGTTATATGGGGAACCATCAGTGATCTCCGATTGCAGCCAAATAGTTGTATGCAGGTATTTATAGGGGAATAATTTTTTGCCCATCACAAAGTGTCGAAAAAAGCCCTACAATGTCGATTTTCGATTTCGCCAGTGAAGTCGCACCTTGAAGCCACATTGATCAGAACAGCGGTTCACATAGAGAAACAGTGCATGTTGAGCTCGGATTCAGATACTGATTCCACCGTCATTAGCAACGCTAAAGGTTCTCAGGATGTTGAAAGTGATCATTGAGATGTTGAAGAAATTAATGGAGACAAAATTAGTGATGGAAACACCTCCAGGGGAATTGTGGAGCTGAATCGTTTTGAGCCTTGTGCGAGCGATTCAGAGGAAGAATGCGGAAGTGTTCGTGATGATGAAAACACTGGTCACACGATCACTTCAGCTCAGTAGGGTTTCATTTTCCGTTCAATTAACGATTCACACGGGAGGAATTTTGTGTTAATTGATAAGTCGGTTTACATATTACACAAGCAGAAATACCTATCATCGCCCAAAAGCACGGGCACCACGGACAAAATGGGCAACAAATGCTTTGTCTCATCATCGCGGGCTGACCAAGTGTCTTGTATTTTATGGGACGGTCCTGCTTCATACTTTTCCAGGACGCCATTTGTGTCTGTGCCATGTCCCACCGTCATGTCCGTGAGGTGTCGATGTCCCTTCCCAGTGGATGGGGGATTGTGGAGAGGAGAGGAGGGTGTAAGAGGAAGTGTGTGGGGTGGTGGTGGATATTGTGGGGGTGATGATTGATGATAGAGGGGGGTGTTAGATGGTGGTGGGTATTGTGGTGGTGTGGTGGAATGAGGGGGGAGGTAGGATGGTGGTGGGTATTGTGAGAGTGATGATTGATGGTGGATCGTGGAGGGGGAGGGGGGGGTAACCCAAAAAGTTTTGGTATCCTCGGTCAAATCCTCTCGGTGGAGTAGATGATACATACTACACATACTTTCTCTCCACTATAAATAGATGGTGGTTAATTTGACTTGCAGAAATGTGTTGATAGTGGATAATTAATTTCAGGCACTCTTGTGATAACTCCAGGCAATGGAAAAAGGTGTTTGATTCACTGCTGAAATTGTCCATGTACATGTGCTGGTAGCTGCGTAGAGATGGTGTTACAGTTTCAAGAGTCGTGGCGGATAACCACAAGATCTAGCCATCTCTCTTGCTTCATAACTGATCTCTGTAACATGTTCCGAGCGCAAAAGCGAACATTTTGTCGGCCCATTCCACACTCAGATATTTCGGACAAACCTCGTCCAATTTCTGGTAAACTGAGGGTGTTTCGGCCATTGGTGTAGCATCACAGTTTGTATTACTACAACAATCAGGAATGTATCGACTCGGCACATTTGTGGAAAATTGAAAATTATTCACCGTTTGAGTTAAAACATACCGTAATGTAACCCGGCCACAGTTTGGAACTGGTGGTTTACTTCCAGGTGTGACGTCACAGCTAATCTGAAGAAATTTCGACTATTAATCACAAATTTACCTCCTGTCTAATTCAGAAATCGGAAAAAGACGCAGCATATCTATTTTGTAGGGTACCAAGGGATAGATTAGCATCTAGGTGGTTTGGGTTCACCTTTAAGCTCATTGAATCGCTGAACAACAAAATGGCTGGTGGCTGGACATATTGACATTGGCAAGGCAGGGAGAAACAACACAAAAGATAAACGAGCAGGGGTTGAGAGAATATAAATTATCAGAGATCAAGGTAAGCAAATGTTGTAAGGAGTGAAGGGAGGAGCAGAACTGGAAGGAAATGGAAGATGTTCCTACAGATACAAGAAAAAAAGGAGGGACTAAGTGTGGATGTGAAAAGACATCTGGCTTGAGGGAGTGAACCCGATGTAGCTGTTCAATGATTGTGTATGACCAAAATGATGGAGATTGCAAATGGTGAAACACAAGACAAGTAATGATGGACAGCCAAGAGTCCACCAACCTGTCCATATTTGGAGAGTAGCAAACCTTGTAAACCATGTATGGAATATAACACCAAGTCACGCTCATTACAATCCCAGATTGAACAGATCGTCAATGATTGCCACAAAGCAAGCAAGTAATTTATTTTTTACAAATAAAACTCTAGTGATAAATGCAATCTTACAAAACAATTTCAAGTGTTTGTGCATTTGTATGTCACTCTTTCATGGCTGAACCGTAGCACCTAGAGGCCCCAAATTTTGGGAGTAGGTACTTCAGAATTTGGGCAAGGTTTGAAGATACCACACGTTCGCCTTAAAGTCTGTTTTGAGGTGATCAAAGGCCACTATAAAGTGTATATTGGGATGTGGGGTCAGGCAGTGCAGCTGCCAGCCCTCAAGCGAAAGATAACCACCATGAGGCCAATAACTCCACAGCTTTTAAATGTCCAACAAGTCCTGAAACCTTTTCATCTGGCCGGGCAGCGCCGGGTTCCACCCCAACCCCACCCCACCCCTTTAGTATCAAATAAAATTCACTTAATATATTGCTTTCCTTTGTTTAAACTTGTCTCTCCTGGATACTGGAATCCAAAGCTCTCAACACATTGGCACCCCCCCCCCCCAGATTGTGCCCCCTCTGCTAGTTCATCCCTTGCCAGGACACACATTCTGAAAGCAAACTCCTCCTTGTGAAACTCTCATAATGCAGGCTTACTGATCCTCTCTATTCCTTTATTTCTCTCTTCTTCCTCAGTGTATTCAATTTCACTCTTTCTTCCAGGGATTCAAGTGGGCAGTGTCACACGATCTCAGGTCATTCACCATCTTTACTGATTATATTTGGTATCTGCGTTTAAGGCCCAGTCACACCTTGACGTTTTAGCCAGCTTATGCCGATTTTTGAAAAATTTGTCTAAACGCTGGCACACGTCGAATACGTTTGGTAAGTTTTGGAAACATTGAGAGCGACGTGAAAAACACTGCCATACGTCGTAGTACGCTGGCTTTCATCGTTGTACTTTCTGGTTGTCCTCCAAATTTTAGCATGCTTGAAATTTTACGACTTATGCCAGCGTATGACTCACAAGTTCCGCTATGCTGGCCATAAGTTTAGGCACGTTTATGCGATCGTTGACACGTCGACACACGTTAATTGTAAGTTTCATAAGTCGAAACACGTCGAGGTATGTTTAGCGTACCCGAAACTTATTTCTAACCTATGAGTAACGTATTGTAGGCACGTTACGCGATCGTTGACACGTCGACAACGTTACTTGTAAGGTACTCATAAGTCGAGCCGTCAATGTAATGGTTAGCGTTAGTGTCCAGACTCCCTGGTTTTTTTTTTTTTTCGGTACGACGGTCATGTTGACACTTTGATTTCTAGTGCGGTTTGATTTAAATCAGTTGAGCGGCAGCCTATTAAATATATTATATTATAACCACACTAGAAATCGAGGTTCAAATCACCGTCATACCGAAAAAAAATAAAAACCAGGGAGTCTGGAACACTGACGCTAACCATTACATTGACGTGTTTTCGACTTATGAGTAACTTACAAGTAACTTTTGTCGACGAGTGTGCCAACGATCGCATATCGTGCGTACAACTTATTCCCATCGCATGCAGAACGGTGTGAGCATCGGCAAGTACGTCGTAAAATGTTTAACACGTTTAAAAGTACAAGACGTACTCCACTTACTACGAGTATGATAGCGTACTTTAGCATTCTATTCACGTATACTAAACTTACCCATACCGTATTCGATCGCGTGCGCCAGCATTTTAGATGCATTTTTCAGAGGTCGGCATACGCTGGCAAGATCGCCAAGGTGTGACTGCGATGTTGACACTTCCATTTCTCCGGCAGTTATGATTTGAATCATTGTGCGGCAGCCTTTTAATAGGCTACGCCACGTGATCGTCGGCGATACGTGCAGCGCGCTATGCATAAGTTAGACTATCGTTGGGCATAGGTGTGTGAACGCCGACAAGAGGCTAAGTATTCATTGTATAAGTATCTATAAGACAACGAAACGTTCTGTGTCGTTATAATATGTTTGCATACGACCAACTCTTATGAATACGTCCGAATCTTTTTAAAAAAACATCAAAAGTTCAGCGTAAGCCAGCGTTTTACATACATTTTGATACGTTGCCATTGCTGGCTAAAACGTCAAGAGTGTACTGGCCTTAAACCCTCCCCACCTCATCACATCTATTTTTAAGTTAGTTTCCTTCTCTCACAGCAACAAAAATATATGCTCTTTCCTGCTCATGTTCATTCATCCCCTTATCGCCTGCACATGTCCCACTGCCATCCCATCAGTGCACTGCCTTTTACTCTCTCTCACTTCATGATTCCATGAGTCAAGATTTTGGGAAAAATAAAAGATGTGGTGGACCACAATCTAAATGTTATCTGAATCGGACACAGAAAAACAACAAAACTTAGAAAAGTGGCAAAAGTCCATAAATTGTACAAATGTTTATGACAAACGAAAACTCACGATCCTCCAAACAAGGTTTCTGCCTGCTCCCGAATGTTGCAGAAGTCTAGGGGACCTGCAGGACAATTGCACAAGTTAATGATGAGTGAAGATTCTACAAGAATAGACGAGTAATATTGGCACACTGCCAATGGCAGACAAGTGGAGGATAGTGTTTAATGTTGTGAATGTGAGTATATATACACATATCTTTGATTATATAAAAATGTATAAGCATATTCAGCAAACAGGAAGAAATTCCTGCAAGGGTTAGTGTTTAAAAATTCTGACTCAACCCAGGACTCAAACCCAAGGACCTCATCACTTATGCAGCAACAGCTCACTGAGCTGTTGAGTTTTCAGGATATCCTCAGGAATTTCTCACACGAACACTACAAGTTTTATAATGCCCGACGTCCTACGTGCCTGCGAGGCAGACCCCAAATGTGTGTTTGTGTAAGTGTATGACTATGAGAGATAAATCTCATCAAATATATATACATACATATACATATATAAATATATACGTACACTTATACATGTACAAGCTGTTAGGGTTAGGGGACATATATATA
>CM068952.1:121224177-121240241 GCA_035128595.1 Eptatretus atami | reverse complement strand
TACAACTGTAGGTTAGGACATATATATAATTGGTTTGTTAGATTTTCCGCCCCCGCCGCTGCGGACGGCCGCTTCTAGCCCAATGGCAGCCTCTCTGCCCACCGATGGACAATCCAGTTGCAGCCTTCCGGAACAACGCCGAAATCCCGCTACGGGTAGTTTTGGAGTGCACACCACAGCCTAAGTCAACACTCTTACCGCGCTACAGGTCACGCCCAATTGTCGGTATATAACCTAAATAATCGCCACGGCAGACTTACGGAGAGACGACCTCATACGGGGGGCGCGTGGAAACGAGCCGCATTAAGCAGGCGCTTTGATTTTGGATAACCGCGGCATTATCGCGCACCCCGTTTGACCCGATCCTATTATCGCTATTAAAAAACCAGCAATATGCCGAACTCAATGATGGCAGTTCAAGTGAATGAAAAGGTACCTGCACGAACGGGTCAACATTCACACAAAGCACATTTAATTTGCACACACTAACACATATTGCAGTCTTGTATCATCATGGTGAGGCAACAAAAGCAAGCATATGTAAAGCACGAATAAGATGGGGTCGCAGAGCAAGACGCGAGCAAAGAAAAGAGAAACTACACCATTCTAATTAAGTTACGTACACTTATTACAGTTCTACCTACGGACATGGCGCCACAAACGTTCATCAAAGAAACAAAGAAAAACCCCAGGAAAGCGAGGGTAGACGGACCTCTTGGGTCTTTATTCTACAGCTGTTGACCGACCCAGAAGCTCCGCGAGTGCCGGCCTGTTACCTTCACCTTCGAGTGCCCCGCTGGTGTGACCCTCGACGTCCCGTCCTCCCGCAGCTGGTTTGGCCCGACGGTCCGGCCCAGGCCTCGTTTGACGCCTGGTGATTCGGGCCCAGCCGGCAACGCCCCAGAGGAATTGACGGGTCTTGTGCTCTACTTAAAGAGTTGATCTCTCTTAAGAGCCCATCCGTCCCTGCAGCGCGCTCGGACTGTCCCCAAACCCAATCACCTGCGGACCGTTCGATGCTGCTGGCACCTCTCCCGCTCTCCCTAACGTCCCTGCACACGAACCGCAGTTCTGGCGGCGTGACGGCAGGCTTGGCCCGCTGCTCAGCTCCCGTCTCCTCGGTGAAAACCCAGACCTCCACTGCCCTCAAACTGGATTCGAACCTGCTCTTCACACCACTCCAACCCCGACGACTCCACTCACTCACTTGCGCTCTGCGCGCTTTATATGATCCGTTGAGTGCAGAGGCCCGATACTCTGATCCTCACTCTCTGACCCCCCCTGCTTCCGCCCCCCTCCGATCTTCCTGATTCGAATTCGAGCGAAGCTCGAGCGACGGACGTGGTTGAATCACCGTCCGCTGCGCCCCACAAAGGAGAGCGGACTGTTGTGGAATCACCGGCCCTACACAACGAGGAACCCCCGCGTCTGTTTGCAGCGATGCTGTTCGCTGGTAAATCGCCGTTGGCTGCACAAAGATGGCGGCGTTTCGGAGTTGAGTGAAGCGATGTTGTTCGGTGTTGGTTTATGGGGAATGTGGTTTATGGAGATGGTGCTGTGGTTGTGCGTGTGGAGAAAAGTGGTTTGTTGGCGTTGTGTGAGAAGTGTGGTTGTGTTGAAACGGTGTGAGAAAGGTGGTTGTGAAGCGTTTGCTGAGAGCGATGCTGGTGGTGGAGGTGAGTTTTGTGAACGCGTTTTCCAAAATAACGAAAGCAAAAGAGAAAACGGCTACCTCAAATGATACGAGCCCGGTTAACACGAATAAATCCCTTAGACCATCCGTGGAAAATCTATCTGAACACAGACTATCGATCAATTACTGAATCTAAGGCTATATATGGTGCTCTGTGAATTTCCAACGAGCCCGTAACAATATATTAAAAAATGACGGTTTACAGCCATGTTTCCTGCTATGCAGGGTTGGCTTTTTTCCTTGAGGCGCAATGTTTTTATGGCCGGATCCCTTCCTGACGCAACTCCTGTCCCTCTTAACGAACACAACAGGGATATCGGTACACCTTATTCTAACCGGCATACAACCGGTGACCAGTAACTTGGTTCTCATTTCGTCAACCTCGAAGGATGACAGGCGGAGTCAACCTCTCTGGTGTAATTCAGGCAGTCACGAGGGTTGAATTCAGGACCTCGGATCCCCAAGCCCGCCACCCTCACCACTAGCCAACACCAGGCTCGTAACATATATAGTATACAAACATATATACACATTAACATACAATATATATCATATAACATTACATATATACATAACACACACATAAATAAATATACATAATAATAATATTCATATATATATAATATATACATACATATATACATGGGGAGAACAAGTAATTTGATACACGCCGATTTGCAGGTTTTCCCACTTACAAAGCACGGTAGAGTCGGTAAATTTTTATCATAGTACACTTCAACTGTGTGAATACGGAATCTAAAAACAAAAAATCCTAGAAATGCACATTGTACAGATTTAAATATAATTAATTTGCCATTTTTATTGCATTGAAATAGGTGATACATCAAGAAAAACAAGAACTTAATATTTGGTACAGGAAACTTTTTTGCAATTACAGAATCAGACCTTCCTATAGTTCTTAAGCCAGGTGTGCACAGACTGCAGCAGGGATTTGCCCACTCCTCCATATACAATCTCTCCAATCTCAGGTTCGGGCGTCCGCTGGGCACAACCAGAACTTCAGCATCTCTCCAAAGATTTTCCTATTGGGTTCAGGTCTGGAGACTGGCCTAGCCACTCCAGGACCTTGTGAATGCTTCTTACGGAGCTCACTCCTTAGTTGCGCGGCTGTGTGTTTGGTCGTTTTTCCAATGCTGGAAGACCCACCACGCCCGCATTTTAATCTCTTTGTTGAGGGAAGGAGGTTGTTGGCCACAGATCTCCGATACATGGCCCCATCCATCCTCCCTCAATACGGTGCAGTCGTCCTGTTCCCCTTTGCAGAAAAGCATCCCCCAAAATATGAATGTTTCCACCTCCAATCTTCACGGTTTGGAGGTGTTCTTGGTTGTACTCATCCTATCTTCTCCCCAAGCACGGCGAGTGGAGTTTAACCAAAACTCTAATTTTGTCCCTCATCAGAACCACATACCTTGCTCCATTTCCTCCTCTGGATTCATCCAGGTCATTGGAAACTCAACGGCCTGGACATTGCAGCTGTGTTGAGCAGAGAGACCTTGCGTGCGCTGCAGGATTTAATCCATGATGCGTAGTGTGTGTACTTATGGTTTTCTTATACTGTGGTCCCAGCTCCTCAGGGTCATTGACCGTCCTTGCGTGTAAGTCTGGGCTATCCCTCACCTTTCTCATGATCTATGAGGCTCCACAGGTGAGATCTGACATGGGCCCCAGCCGAGGGAGATGACTTTATCTTGAACTCTTCCATTTCGTAATTAATTAATTGCACCAACAGTTTGTTTGCCTCCTCACCAGCTGCCTTGCCTATTGTCCCTGTACCTCATCCCAGCATTGTGCCAAGTCTAACAATTTGTCCCTTGATGTCCGTGAGACAGCTCTCTGTCTTGCCCATTGTGGAAGAGGTTGGAGTCTGATGATTGGAGTGTGGACAAGCTTCTTTTTTCAATAACGAGTTCAAACAGGTGCAGTGTAGATAGCAGGTTATGAGTGGGAATGGGAGGGCTTCTAAAGACCAGAAACTACCAGGTCTTGTGAGAGCCAGACAATTCTACCTGGCTTGTAGTGATCAAATACTTATTTCATGCAATAAAAATGCAAATTAATTATTAAAAAAGTCATAGAATGGTGATTTTCAGGTGAATTTTGTTTTTGAGATCTTCGTCTATCACAGTTGAAGTAGTCCTATGATTAAAAATTACAGGACCTCTACGTGCTTTGGTAAGTGGGAAAACCTGCAAAATCGGCGGTTGTATTCAAATACTGTTCTCCCCAACTGTACAATGGTATACATATATTATATATAATACGTGTTAATATATACACATACACAGCATTTATATACACATCATATAGTACGCTAACGATATTATAATATACAAGCCGGTTGCGGCCCTGGTGTCCCGATCATCCGATGACCTTTGACCCCTGATCTGAGTTAATCTAACGTTACGTATACTTACTGGAAATTCCAATCGAATTGGTGTAACGACGGTACGAGCAATGGGCATGAATATCATTTTGCCGAACTAATGCACTTCAATTGACCTTGACCCCTGACTTAGCCAGGATTGGTCATATATGTCGCTGAACAAGTTGTAGTACCTCATTGAGTACTCTGTATAGCTATGTAACTTTTCATTGGTAGTCGGTTAACCCATGTAGGAGCAAGGGGGATTTGAAATGGTCATTTGGCCCCGAAAAAGCATTCATTGACCTTTGACCCCTGACCGTAGCCGAGATACGGTCAATATGTCCTGAAACAAAGTTGATACTTCATTGAGTACTATGTACCTGTGAACTTTATCTCGTATCGGTTAAATCGCGTGAGGAGCAAGGTGCCCTTTGAATGCAATCGGCCCGGAAAAATGCACTTGTTGAACCTTTGAAACCCCTAACCTACTCGAGAGATGGTCATTATGGCATAATGAGCAAGTTGTAGTACTCATCGACTGGTCTATAAGCATGTAAATATTCATTCACTCAGATTCAACCCTTGGAGCTAGTACTTGAATTTCAGGGGGCGGGAATGCTCAGTGCCCTCTTACACCCAAGTTGAATGGTTACCATTTGGAAACTATAACATAGAAAAAAAATGATTACATTATGAGCGGATAAGATATCACCTAAGATTATGCATACCAAATCTCAATCGAGTTCTCATCTCCTAAACTACTCGTACTAATTTGATAATGAAAAATACCGAAAATCGTTTAATCGAAATCCCCAGTTCGAGGGGGTGCTGTGGGGAACAAAGATATAAAACGAAAAATCCGGCTTGATCGTTTGTGCACAATGCATTCCAATGATTAGTTGAATTTCATGACCAATCCAAACATAATCCCTAGGAGGGAGTACATTTTTTTTTGTATACTTTGAGGCTCGTATAAGAGCTATGAAGAGCATTTGCGCGAAGGCACTCCAGCTCTCACATATTAGATCATTTTTGCATCAATTGAACCGTGACCCCGACGCTAAGCAAATCGTCAATATTCGTGAGCAAAGTTGTATGTACTCATTATACCATGAACCTGCAAAGTTTCATATCGTATCGATGCACTCACCTGGTCGCTAAGGGCCTTCACATTTCGCCAATTTTCGCGCATACCCAATTGTTATGGGCGCTGCGAGTAAATCATTCCCATTATATCACAAAAACCGAAATAATTTGATAGAGCAATCACCTGTAGATCATTGTGCAAATTTCATAACCCTACGTGGAGTAATGGCTTTCGGAAGTGATTTCGCGTGAAATGGTAGACCGATTTTGAAAGATTTTTCGGTTGTTCTTCGGGAACCTAAAGTGCCCCAATCAACCATTCACAATTCCAAAGCACGAGTCTTAAGATGGTACCTACCTACCCCGATTTTGGTCAAAAATCCGCCCACGTTTACTACAATATGGCTGATGACAAATGAACAATCATCCAAACAAACAAACGAACCAGAACGAAGCCGGTAGCGACATGGCTTGCTCGCTCTAGATGGAAAGCTGGCCGACGCGACTAGCCGATATTCACTGTACAAGCTATGAATCAATTTACACAATTAAATAAGATTAATCACACGCCTCTAGTTGCGCCCGAGAACCCGCCTTGTGAAATTTCCAGGCAATGTTTCCAAAGAGACTTCTAACAAATTGCACCCTGTTGTAATTTCCATTTATCTATTCGCTAAAATTTATTTTTTATATGAGGCCTGTAAACATTCTCCTTGGGCACAAAAAAACAGTCCCTCGGAGGTCCGAGTTTCGGAGGTATAATTTTTTTGTACAGATCCACTTAAAGTGTACGATTGACGATAAAGTACTTTTAGCTGTGCTAAGCAACGGGGGTGTGCTAAGCAACGCATTCATTTTTGTACGTGCATGCGAGCCACATTGTTAACACTTCACCCAATTCATCAAATCAGGGACTCTTCTCTGAGAGTATTCGCGAAGTAACCGTTTCTGAAATGGTCGACATGTCGTCGCCCAAAACCTATCTCCTTCCTAACAGAATATTTTTTTGTAAGGGCAGGCAATTGCATGAGGAGCTAGATTAGATTGCGCATGGAAACTGCTAAGCTTCGATTTTTTTTTGTTTTTTTCGATTTTTGACACTTTAAAGGCGGCCGTTGCTTGCCGGTCTAAGGCCCGGCTGTCCCAATATTCTGAAAGCAGCACCGATTCCAGAATATTGGTCCTACTACCCAATTTCATTTGGACATCGGTTGCAGTGGTTTACGTCCCTAGGCTGACCAAAGTTTCGCCGACAGACAGACAGATGAATAGTCCAGAATAAGCGGTGCTCTGGCAGCCAATAAATACTGAGAATCATACTATATATATATAGTATTCATTATAATAATATATAATATATTACTATATATATATATATAAGTATATATATATATATATAATAAGTAATAATATATTAATTATTTATTACCCTATATTTATATTGATCTAGTATATATGCCTGGTGTTGGCCATTGTTGGGAGCAGCGGCTTGGGACTCAAAAGGCCTGAGTTCAAGCCCCGTGGACCACTGAATTAAAATACACCAGGAGGTTGACTCAGCCTTATCTTCCGGAGTCGGCGAAGTGACCAGTACCATCGTATCGGGCCCGGTAATCCCCTGGTTAGAATAAGGGTAACCATATCCTGTGTCGTAAAGCTGACCAGGTTGCATCAGGAAGGGCATCCGCTAAAAACCTGTGCCAAAATCACTAATCGCGGAATCACTAACGGATATCCCGCTTGTGGACCCCCTAACGGAGCAAGCCGATAAGAAGAAGATATAGTATATGATAGATAGATTAAATTATTTATGTATATAATGCAGGTAAAATATACAATACGTTTTAGCGGTAATATACGCAGGAATAATGACTTAAATAATACAATCAATGCTTACAAAATGGATCAACTGCATATTAAGAAACAAATAAACAAAAGAAACTATAAAATAGTTTGCTGTACTCCATTTCCAAAGGTTAACTCATTGTTTCTCACTAGAGATATTGGGAGTGATCTTTTCAACTCTGCTTAAGTGGAGAGCATACAGGAATTCTGTAATCCAGTTCGCACATTCAGTGATAACTGGGGGTGGGTTGTGGACATGTGGTAGAAAGGGGGGGGGGGCAAGATGACCTCAATCTACTTTGTTTGGACAACACTCGGCCACAAATTTCAAGTTTCATTCTAAGCAATTTTAATTTGTAGTCGTGATAAGGTTCGTGGAGGAATATCGTTATTTTCAAACCTTTTCATTCACACGTTGCAGGAATAACATTGCTTGTTTGTATTCCCATTCATATTGCCTCATATGCTGGAATCTCTAGTTCAAAATCTCATATACTTTCGGATACCGCTTATTGTGGGCATGTACCTGGAAAATGCCAGCGAATGTGATATCCGCAAATAGCGGCATTGTTTCAAGGAAAAAAGGGGGCAATAGGCTCCCGCGGATAAGTGATTCCATAGGGAAAAATTTAAAAAATCACACGAAAAATCGCAAAAACCGCGAATATATCCACAAAAAACTGCCGTGAACATGTCTCTTGAAAACACGAAAAAAACGCAAATACGCAAAGCAAAGGGGAATGTCCAAGCAGGTCACATTTTACAAACTTGCCAAATACAACGGGTCCACAAATCGAGGTCGACAGTATTGTGTTTATTTAGTTCAATGTCACTAAATGTTCGATTAATTGTCAGTTAATACACCAATCACCGAACAGTTTCAAGTCGGGAGAAATGATAATCCAACCATAAATGCGTTCAAGAAACTGCAGAACAGAGGATGCAAACGACAACCAATTTCAGAGTTATTTTTACATCAAAGAGGAAGAAAGCACATGTTAAACCTTTGCCATTTTTTCACAACAAAATAAACGAGTCGTTGTTGATTTAAATTTACCTCATGTTGATTATCACAGTGTTTGTGGTTTATAATACAACAATGTCTCTCTGATTTAAATTGCTTTGTGCTTCATTGCAAAATATGTACAAGCTTTGCAATGAGTTCATTACTTCCCTGTCCAAACAAATCCACCTCATTGGAGTAATTGAGACGGTACATACCACTGTTGCTCAATGCTTGTTCAACTATACTTCTCCAGAAGAAAACCTTTTTCGTTTTTCATTCTGAATAAACCATCCCAATATCTAGCATATCATATCAAATTATTTCATTTTGCTTGAGCGCAAACAATACCCTCACAGAACACTGGCTTCCAACAACCCTGCAGGATCTCAATGATCTTCCTCTTGTATCCATTCACAAGTGACGTCTCTCTCGGTCAGTCTGCTTCAATTATTTCCCAAGTGCTTGTTAGGATTGGGAACAGGAATGTAGCAGGACGCATCCACCACATTACACTTTGCTCATAGCTCGCCCATCAACCATGAATCGAACGCCATCATATGTGGCTGCCTAGAATGGCAAATGAATGACGCATCAAACAAAGTGTAAATTATTCAATACTTGCTTCGCTGAACGGGGATATATTTAAGAGTGCGGGGGGGGAACAGGGAGGAAGAGAGGAGGGAGAAAGAGAGAGGGAGGGAAGGGAAGAGGAAGGAGGGGAGCTAGAGAGGAGAGGTGAGGGAGAGAGAGTAAGAGGGGAGGACGGAAGAGGATGAGAGAGAGGGGGGGAGGAGAAGGATGGGGATTTAAGGAGTGGGAGGAAGGGGGAGCTAGAAGGAAAAGCGAGAAGAGGATGGGACAGTTGACAGCCTCACAAAACGTCTTATACAGTCCGGGAAGGGGGTGTGGAGCGAGAGATCGGGGAAAGAGAGGGGGGGGGAGTCGAAGCGAGAGGGTGTTGGAGAGAGTGACGTGAGGGATGATTTCTGGACTTAGTTCAATAGTGGGACTTTGGAGAAATAGGGGGGGGGGGTAAAACAGATTGAAAGAACTGGAGTACAATAATACAGCAATCCAATACAGCATGCCGAGAGACCCTCCAAGATGTTTCTGGGTGGTGGAAAGTGGTTGGAGTGAGAATAGCCGTGAGGTGTAGGAGAGAGAAAGCAGCGTGATGGTAATGAAGAATGCATTGTGAGGGAAGGAAAGCGGATAGTAGTGTGAGGGGAGAAAAGGCAGTGTTTAGGGAAGGGAGTGTCAGCAGAGAAGAGAGGAGAAAGAAGGCAGTGGAGGGAACGGAAGGAAGGCAGCATGAGGCGAGGGAGGGCGATAAACGCGCGCCCAAACACGCAAACATTTTTTATTTTTTAACCGCTGGTTCCAAGAAAAACCAGCAAAAGAACATTTAAAACCTCTGCCATCTACCGGCAAAGGCCTGCCTGCATACATGCATGCTTTGCACAGCACGGGCAACCTTTCAACACCATCCGGTCGGCCACTCTGAATCGGATTTGGACGTGCTAACAACGATGGGGAAGCCAGTTTTAAATGCAAAACCACAACCTTCAGTCCTTAACACCCCCAACAAAGTTCATACAACCTCCCTCCGCGTCCATGCTACTATACACGTGCCACAGAGGAAGACTTATTCATCTATCTCCCACACGTGCATGGATTATCACCAGCATACTCAACTTACCCACAACCTTGCACTGTGTGGCATTTCGTGCCAGCATGTCCACTCCCCACATGCCGAAAGACATGGTCGGTCGAGACGCCGCCCACCGCACATACACGCCCGGTTGCAAGTATTGTTTCACGTGATGCGCAAACACCATCACAACACAAAGTAATCAACAATCAAGCAGCAAGCACGCAACACCCGCCACAGAGATCCTTTACAAATCCCAATCCACAAATTTGTATTCGTACATATGCAATCAAGGCATGATGATGTGAGTGAATAAAATAAAGAAAAAATGAGCAACTTATCATTAGAACTGTTGCGCCTGTTCGCGTCAAGCATTGTGAAGAAGGCCAAAAAAATGGCAAATTAAGCCCACCCAATGGAGAGAGGCAACCGAGATGACGCGTGCGATACAATGTCTCCAAAATTACCAATAATGGTTTGAGTAGGTGAATAAAAACAATAAAAAATGTTAGTTAATTAATAAACTGATATTGAAATAAATGTATTAATCGAATGGAAAATGTACTTCAAAATGGTATGATTCTATGTGCTTGACAGTATCCACAGGGAATTGGACAGGGAATATGATTCAGTATAACTGGAATGTGGGTCTAGGGAAATTCCAGAATGCATTTCACTGAGCCCAAATGCTTCAAGATAGTATATTTCTCCCAGTCTGTTAAAGCAGATACTCATTAAACTGACAATATAAGAAAATCTATCAAATGCCCAAAAGTGTTAAGTTTGACATCATTCCATCATTCTGTTGTCATTCTTGTGGGAGAGAAACCTACACATCTGGTTAAAATATATGTGACAAACCATTAAAACCATAATCAAGTTGTGGCTGCACGAAGCTGAAGATGAAGCTCCACCTGGGAATATCAAGACTTGAAAACTGTGGCGCCAGCATTGGAAATAAAAAAACTATGTCTCACTGGATTCTATATAAAGGACCTTAACTTTATCACATTTTCAAGATCTGGAGCAAGTTTGTGTTCCTATTTATTTTCCCAGTGTGTGTCATGAGATGCCTCCATAATGCACAGTATGCACGCTTTGTTGTATTTATTTATGTTGTTTGTTCAAATAAATGACTCAAATGTGCAGGATGACTTAGAAATTCTGATACAAACACCATGATAAGGATCATTAAATAACGCCGCTTAAATTATGTTCAAAAAGGTGTTTAAAATTAAGTCCTTGTATGTCCATCTATTTACCCTTGACCCCACCCCCTATCCCTCTCCTTCCACAGATCTCCAAGTATCTCTTCCCCACTGTCTTTTCCTTCCCCCTCTCGCCCTCTTGTCTACTGCTCCCCTGTTGTACATTCTGTGTGTTAGCTCTCATACGAGCCTACGTGATCAAAAAAAACCCAGAATACCCTAATTATCATCCAATGCACTATACCTGGAGTTCCCTGAGTATCATGCACCTCGTTTGAGGTCGAGTGTTTCTACTGTTTTGGATTTATTGGGACACACTGGACACTAGAACATCACACACACACACACACACCACACACACACAACACACACCACTACTGAACATTAATAGCATGCATGACAACATGAAAAACGATTTGGCAATGAGCTCTGTCTACAAACATAATCTAATTCAGTTCTCCAGACTGAACATGATGGTTGCTGAAAAAACATTCCATGCCGGAGATTGAATGAATACTGTATTTAAACGAGTTGGTATTTTAGTAGTATATAAAATGCCAGGCTAATTATTATTCCTGCAACTGCAGGCTATCCAACTGCAAATAAATATATATAATCCCATGGTAAAACAGGAGATTTCCCAGGCAGAAGTTTATCAATTTAATGAAAAATACAGATGTTTGACCAAGATCATTCAAACACAAAATTATTGTGCCAAAGTTCAGACCACGATGGATAGAACTTTTCAGGATTGTTTCGTTGCTAGTCCCCGCGCCTCTTTTCCAACAGCTCCCAGGATTGCAAGCAATGTGTGGTGAGGCGCAGGAGGCCTCAAAAGCGTGTATAAACCGAAGTAAATAAGATGCGACCAAAGTTCACCACCTTATGCAGTAAAATTGAATGTAGTTCATGCATTTCATGAAGTCAGGATAACTCCATACAACTGATTGAATTATCATTCATCATGATTATTTGAAGCTGCAAGATCCAACCTAAGATTACATCAATACTTAAACAGAGAAATCTGTGGTGAAACAAAGATCTAAGATCTTATTGTACTTCTTTGTCAAAATTCTCGCTTACAAGCCTTTACCTTGAACTGGTACTAAGATTCTCCGAAAAAGGCCATATATTGATATGCAAAACCCCCCCCCCCCCCCCCCCCCCCCCCCCCCCCCCCCCCCCCCCCCCCCCCCCCCCCCCCCCAGGAGTGGGGGTGTCAGTCAGTCGTGTGCGAAGCCTGCAGGCAACGGCAGCATGCGCTGGTTCCACATTCCGCTAGTACTCCAGGGCTCTGTCTGGCCATCCTACAGACAATGCCTGGCACCCCATCCTTAGAGTGCTGATTCAACCTTGCTGCAACCAAGAAGGGCACTAGTCCAGTCCGTTGCCTCTTCCACTCTCAAGGCCCCGTCGCCAGCCTTATATGCATCAACTCCCTGAACAGCTCCGCTTCTGCCCATAAGGGGGTGGAGGGCTCCTTCCCGCGACTCTGTTCAATGATATCCACTGTCCACTTGGAGACTAAAGTTCTTTTTTTGCTGAACGGTGAGTCTCCAGACACTACACCACGAACTAGGATGTCGTCTGAAGGCACTCCCAACAAACTCTCAAGATTCCCCACAAAACACCCAGACCCCCCCCCTCCCAAATCCCTACTCAGCCTGTTTGCAAACTCTCAGCTACCCTCTCATCCTGAGCCTTGCCCACATCCAGCTAGGCATGGATGATACCATTCTCTGGATTTGAACTCGCCTTAAGAGTTCTACAACAACCTTATCGTATTGAAGAACTGAGCACTCTGGTAGAACCCTGCAGTTTGTCGCCTCCAGCACCATCAACAGCACAATCGTCAATCTCCTTTCCACAAACCACCACTGGAATAACCTAGTCCAACATGACCTGGACACTGAAACTATACAGTCCACCCTAAATGCATGACTTCCTGCAAGTCAAGAACTTAGTACTATTCTGGTTCGCGTTCCAGACCCATGTTACTAACACATGTTCATAACCATCCTGCGTACAGCTCGATGCTTGAAATCCCCAAGACTGGAAGAGTAACTCGTCTGGCGACCGATCAACACATTCCGAGCGCGGCTACAATACCCCTTCACAGTGAGATCACTCAACTCAGTCAGAGTATATACGAACGGAAACGAACACCCAAGAGTGACAATCCTCTAGTCTCAATACAATACGCTCGTTACTGGTTATCAATTTCCAGGAGTAGCTTTATTGGACACAGACTACAGTCAGCAAACTCCTGGAAATGGTACCACAGAGGATTTTGCAAAATGAGCACCGGCACCCCCATACGAGAACCAAAGAAACCTTCAGAGGGCATCCCGATTCACTTAAATCCAAACACTTCCACAGAGATCAACAAAAGCGTGCCAACAGCCTCTGCCGACCCACTGGCGTTCGTGAGGACCCGAGGAGCAGGATACTGTCAATCATGTGAGCCTCTTCGGTGTAAACCTATCGCTCTGACAACTGGTGCTCAATGCAGATGTGGCGAACCCTATCAAAAGAACTTATCTGAGCAAACCACCTTGCCCGGCAATAGAGAGCGAGCTTGTCACTCCTCTGTAGGGTTGCAGTCTTGTGCGATCCAACCCTTACCCATTTCACACGAGCGACACAAGGCCCCCTTCCATGGCATTGGGATGAAGCCTGTACCAGGCAGGCATACAGTACTGCAATCGCCACAACACACGTGTGCACAGCATTTCCACAGCCCCTGAGAGTCAGCATGATGCCACAGAATCCCCTGGATGCTTTACCCCACTTCCAACGGTCACCGAAGCCTGGTTCACATGCGAAAGTGACCACAGTTGATTGGAGGGTCATGCCAACAGGATGTACACCCCTGACTCGCAACCAACAGCTGGTGGACAGCCTGGTACAACCGCTCAAGTAAACCGCCCGCGGGCCTTTTTATTTCGGACTTCTTTGTCAAAGCCGACCACCCTCTGCCTCACATGCAGTACACCGAGGGATGGCTTGATGAACCGCAATGCATGAATTCACCTATGGCAGGACACAGAATCACCTGACGAAAGGTGATGCTCTACCCCCTCACATATGATCCCGCACATCGGCCGCCTGTCCACCCTAGCGCAGTACACTTTTACCGCCTCGCTACCTGAAAGCCCTCTCCATTCAGCCCAGCCCTACGACTCAGGTCAATGTATCCAGTGTCCCTGAGAGACAAATACTCTTGCAAACTATGTGAGTCAAGACATCCCACCGCAACATCAGATGTGTGGTCTTGAAGGCACCCACAGCTATTCAGGAATCTCCCAAAGCACCACACACCAAACCCCCGCCTCCCCCAAACTCCACTCAGCTTGCTCGCAAACCCCTCAAGCTACCCTCTCATTCTCCTGAGCTTGCCAACATACCAGCCTGCTGGGATGGTACCATCCCCTGTTAAGGTCAACTTTAGGTCTTCAACAAAGCCTGGTGTCAGTATTGAGGAAACTGAGCACTCCATAGACCCTGCCATCGGATCACTCTCCAGTCGACCATCAACGATGCACAGGCTTCAATTCTCCTCTATGCCACACCAGCCAGCATTGGAAATACCAAAGTCCCAGCGATGAGCTGTGGGCGCTGAAACCATGAACCGGCCACCCAAATTCCATGACTAGTGCTTTCAGGTTCACAGTTCTAGACCCATGAGAGACCAACACATCACATCTCACACCATCCTCTCAGTTCCAGTTGGATGCAATGAAATCCCCCAAACGAGAATGTATCTCGCCTGGGTACTGATCAACCACAGACTCGAGAATGCGCATAGAAATGGCTCCTCACGGTCCGCATCACCGCTCGAGCGAGCATGAGAACAGAGACCAGGGAAATCGCACCGGGTGACGAATCCGTAGCTCATAGTACGCCGTGTAACGGGTGGTTACCTCAATATCGATTGGAGTCATGTCTTATTGGGACAGGGCGGAGGCGTAGCAACTCCTTGGGCACGACCAACAATCGACCAGCCGAATATAGGCATAAACCACCAGCCATGATCCTCGCCGCATCCATCGTCCGAATCTCAGAGAGTCTCTAATACCGATGCCAAATGCTTGACAGCTCAATATAACAGAACTGATCATCCTCTCTTCGAGGTAGGACATTCCGCAACCCACCGAAGGACCGCTTCAGGTTGAACCCAATGAAGACCGCCGTCTGGTACGACACCTCACACACTCTGACACCACCTCCCCGCAAATCGTGACCCAAATTGTACCACTGTGTATTCTCCTCCTATCATCACGTGGAGGTCCTGAAGCTTATGCCCAATATCTCATCCGTGAGCTGCCCTGGTGAAGGAAGTGGCACGGAGGTATCCCCATGATGGTTTTCAAGTTTTTTTTGCTCATGAATGTTTGTGATGAAGGGTTTTACGTGCATAGAGTGCAAATCCTAGCCACCAAACCTTCCTAATAGAAGTAATTCAAACTGCAGGAGAACGCTCCGCAACACAGTGGCACTAGATATGGATGATCCGTACTCACAAGAAGCTCCTCCGCTTTTGAATGTTTTGTTTTTAATCCTGCGGTGGCCCATACCAAACAATTCCACACGAAACCTGGTGGGAAGAGGTTTAGTCGCCGACAACCCGACCATCGAAACAGGTTTAGTTCAGTTACATGATCCCTGCCAGCAACGTCACATATCTATCTGGTCTGACCTGCAATAAGTTCCTGGTGTTCCTGAGGTCAAAATTAAATCCAGCTTTCCATCGAATCTTGGATACTGTGTATCTTCGTTCGTCTGTTGTGGTGGAGGAGTTAGTCACCGAGATTCCACTTACCTTGCTATGACAATTCAGTCGCCACAGTGACCAGAGCATCAATAGATGCTGGGTCTGGCCTTGATCATGATTTCCCAAACCTTTCGGAACATTCATGGGGGGGGGGGGTTGCGGGGGGGGCGGGACCTGAGCAGAGGACGAGAAGTCGGAGCTGGCAGTCGGTGGCTTCCACAATCTCTCTCTTCTCCTCTCTATTCTCTTCTTTACCTCAACGGGGCCGCTTGGAAACGAGCCGCTTAAGCAGCTCGCTTTGTTTTGGGATAACCGAGCGGGGCATTATCGCGCAGCCCCGTTGGACCCGATCCTATTATCGGCTATTAAAAAGCCAGCTATATTCCGAACTCAATGATGGCAGTTCAATGAA
>CM068952.1:121192394-121219853 GCA_035128595.1 Eptatretus atami | reverse complement strand
CGTAATTCCAAATGGTGAACACAAGACAAGTAATGGATGAAGCCAAGGTCCACCAACTTCTGGTCCATATTTGGAGAGGTAGCTCCAAACTTTGTAACATGTATGGAAGTATAAACACCCAAGTCTACGCTCATTTACAATTCCCAGATTGTAACACAGATCGTCAATGATCTGGCCACAAAGCAAGCAAGTAATTTATTTTTTACAAATAAAACTTCTAGTGATAAATGCAAATTTTACCGAAAAACTCAATTTTCAAGTGTTTGGCATTTGTATGTCACTTCTTTCATGGTGATCTTAGAACCTCCGTTTAGCACCCCAGAGGCCCCAAATTTTGGGGTAGGTACTTCAGATATTTGGTAAGGTATGAAAGATACCACCTACTGTTCGCCTTTAAATGTCTGTTTTGAGGTGATATCATATATGGCCACCTATTAAATTCGTGCTATATTGGGATGTGGGGTCAGCAGTGCAGCTTGCCAGCCTCTCAAGCGAAGATAACCACCTATGACAAAACTCTCATCACTTTTAAATGTCCAACAAGTCCTGAAACCTTTCATCTCTCGGCGCCGCAGCTGCGGCAGCGCGGTTTCCACCCCTAACCCCACCCCACTCCTTTAGTATCAAAAGTTCATAAAGAAATTCACTACTAAATACATACTTGCTTTCCTTTGCTTCTATAATCAACACGTGACTCTCGCGGAACTCTGGAATCCAAGCTCTCAACAAGCATTATTGGCTACCCCCCCCCGTGCTTGCACCTCGTGCTCGTACTTCCGCTCTGCAGGACACACATTTGACAACCCGCAAACTCCTCCGTTGTGAAACTGGCTCATAATTGCAGGCTTACTGATCCTCTCTATTCCTTTATTTCTTCTCTTCCTGCAGGTCCTATTTCCAATTATCACTCTTTCTTCCAGGGGATTCAAGTGGGCAGTGTTCACACTGATCTCAGGTCATATCACCATCTTTATGACTTTATTTGGTATCTGCGTTAAGGCCAGTCACACCTTTGACGTTTTGCCAGCTTATGCCGATTTTTGAAAATTTTGTCTAAAACGGCTGGCCACACGTCGGAATACGTTATGGGTAAGGTTTTGGAAAACATTGAGAGCACGCTGAAAAACCTGCCATACGTCGTAGTACGCTGGCTTTCATCGTTGCTACTTGTGCGGTTGTCCTCAAAATTTTTGCATTGCTTGAAATTTTACGACTTATTGCCAGCGATATGACTCACAAGTTCCGCTATGCTGGCCATAAGTTGTAGTACGTTATGCGATCGTTGACACACGTCACACACGAATGTAAGAATCATAAGTCGAAACACGTTCGAGGTAATTGTTTAGCGACCGAAAAACCTTGCACAACCAACACCCCCTCCCCACAACAAAAAAAAAACCCTACCCCCCTTTATTTTCTCAACCTATGAGATAACGTGTTGAGGCACGTTACGCGATCGTTGACACACGCGATACACACTCGTTACTATGTTAAGGTATCATTAAGTCGAAACACGTCAAGTAATGTTGTTAGCGTTTAGTGTTTCCCAGATCTCCCTTGTTTTTTTTTTTTGGTGTTTCGGTACGTCACGCGTCATAGTGTTGATCACTTCGATTTTCTAGTGCGGTTATGATTTAAATCGCTTGAGCGGCAGCTATTAAAATTATATTTATATTATAACCACACACTAGAAAATCGAAAGTGTCAACATTTCACCGTCATACCGAAAAAAAAAAAAAAAAAAACCAGGGAGTCGTGGAACACTGACCGCTTAACTCATTACATTGATCGTGTTCGACTTATGAGTAACTTACCAAGTAACTTTTGTCGACGTGTGCCATGATCGCATATCGTGCGTACCAACTTATCCATCGCATGCGAACGTGTAGGCATACGGCAAGTACGTCGTTAAAATGTTTACACGTTTTAAAAGTACAAGACGTTACTCCACTTACTTACGACGTTATTGATTGCGTCTTTAGCGGTTCTATTCCACGTTATACTAAACTTACCCATACCGTTATTCGACGTGCGCCAGCATTTTGATGCATTTTTCAGAGGTCGGCATTACGGCTGGCAAGATCGCCAAGGTGTAGACTGCAGATGTGACACTTCCATTTTCTGCGGGTACGGGTTTATGATTGAATCATTGTCGGCAGGTCTCTTTAATAGGCTACGCCAACGTGTCTGTGGCCGCATACGTTGCAGCGTCGCTAGTGCATAAGTGAGGGTGACTATCTTTGGGCATTTAGGTTGGTGAACGCGACAAGAGGCTAAGATTTTCATTGGTATAAGTTATCTATAAGACAACGAAACGTTTCTGTGTCCGTTTACTAATATGTTTATGCATACGACCAACTCGTTAGAATACGTCCGAATCTTTTTTAAAAAGAACATCAAAAAGTTCAGCGTAAGCCAGCGATTTTACATTACCATTTGATACGTTTGCCATTGCTGGCTTAAAACGTCAGGTGTCACTGGGGCCTTAAACCTCCCCACTCTCATCACATTTCTATTTTCTAAGTTAGTTTCCTCTCTCAACGCAACAAAAATATATGCTCTTTTCCTGCTCATTTCATTCATCCCTTATTCGGCCTGCACATTGTTCCCCACTGCCATCCATCATGCCACTGCCTTTTACTCTCTCTCACTTTCATTATTTCCATGAGTCAGATTTTGGGAAAAATAAAAGATTGTGGTGAGACCACCAATCTAATGTTATCTGAATCCTCGGCCACAGAAAAACAACAAAATTTAGAAAAAGTGGCAAAAGTCCATAATTATTGTACAAATGTTTATGACATAACGAAAAACTCCACGATCCTCCAACAAGGTTGCCTGCTCCCGAAGTTGCAGAATTCTAGGGACTGCAGGCCAATTGCACAAGTTAATGATGAGGAAGATTCTACAAGAATAGACGAGTAATTATTGGCACACTGCACAGATGGCAGACAAGTGGAGATAGTGTTTAATGTTGCTGAATGTGAGTATATATTACACATATCTTTTGATTATTATAAAAATGTATAAGCATATTCAGCAAAACAGGCAATGAAAATTCCTGCAAGGTTAGTGTTTAAAAAATTTCTGACTCAACCCAGGACTCAAACCAAGGACCTCATCACTTATTGCAGCAAAACAAGCTCACTGAAGCCTGTTTGAGTTTCAGGATATCCTCAGGAATTTCTCACCGAAACACTACCAACAGTTTTTATAATGGCCCGACGTCTACGTCTCTGCGAGGGGCAGACCCCAAATGTTGTGGTTTGTGTAAGTGATGACTATGAGAGAACCAATCTCATCACAGTATATATACATTTACACTATACATATTAAATATATACGTTACACTTAACATGTACAAGCTGTAGGTTAGGGACATATATTATATTGTGTAAGATTCCGGCCCGCCGCCGTGCGGACGGGCTTCTAGCCAATGGCTAGCCGCTCTCGCCCACCCGATATGGACAATCAGTGCACAGCCTTCCGGACCAAACGCTAATATCCCGCTACGGGTGTGTTGGTATGCACACCACAGCCTAGGTCAACACTCTACCACGCCGCTACAGCGGGAATCGCCGAATTGTCGATTATACCTAATTAATCGCCACGGGCAGGAACTACCGATGGTAGCTGTACCTCAACGGGGGCCGCTTGGAAACGAGCCGCTTAAGCCACGCTCGCTTTGTTTTGGGATTAACCCCGAGCGGGGCATTTATCGCGCAGCCCCGTTGGACCCGATGCCTATTTCGGTATTAAAAAAAGCCAGCTACTATTCCGAACTCAATTGCATGGCGTTCAATGAAGAAAAAAGGACCGACGAACGGCTGTCAACATTCACACAAGCACATTTATTTGCACACAACAACAACATATGCAGTCTTTATGCAATCAGGTGAGGCAAACAAAAGCAATGCAATGTACAAAGCACGTAATAAAAATGGGTGTCGGGACCGATAGACGCGAGCAAGAAAAAAATACTCCCACCATTCTATTAATTACGTACACTTAATTACAGTTCTACCTACGGACCAATTGGCGCCACAACGTTCATTCAAAGAAAGAAACAAAGGAAAAACCCGCAGAAAGACGGAGGGGTAGAACTGGAACCTCTTTGGTTCTTATTTCACGGAGCTGGACGACGAACCGCACCCGCCCGCAGAAACGCTCCGCCGAGGCCGCGGGCTGGTTTTACCTTCACCTTCGAGGTGCCTCGCTGGGGTGACCGCGACGTCCCTCCTCACGGCAGCTGTTGTGATCCGCCGTCCGGCGCCAGGCCTCGTTTGTACGGCTGGTGATTCGGTGCCCCAGCCGGCAACGCGCTCAGAGGAATGAACGGGCTTTTGCCTCTAGAGTTATTTGCTCTCTTTAAGAGCCCATTCCGTCCCCTCAGCGCCGCTCGGACTGTCCCCAAACCCGATCCACCTCGGACCGTTCATTGTGGCTGGCGGACCTCTCTCCGGGCTCTCCCTTAACGTCCGCACACGAAACGCGCAGTCTGCGCGGCACGCAGGCCTTGGCCGCCGCTCTCAGGCTCCCGTCTCCTCGGTGAACCCAGACCTCCACTGCCCTCAACTGCGGATCTCGAACCTTTGCTCTTCACACCACTTCCAAACCCCGACGACTCCACTCACTCAGCTTGGCGCTTCTGCGCGCTGTATATGGGAATCCGTGAGGCGATGGCCCGATCTCTGATCCCCTCACCTCTGACCCCCGCTGGCTCCGCCCCCCTCATCTCCCATGATCCGAATTTCGGAGGCGAAGCTCGGAGCAGCGGACGTGTCTTGAAATCACCGTCGCTTGGCGCCCACAAAGAGAGCGGGACGTTGTGGAGATCACGGCCCTACACAACGAGGAAACCCCCGCGCTGTTTTGCAGCGATGCTCGTTCCGCTGGTAACTCGCCGGTGGCTGGCACAAAGATGCGGCGTTTGCGGAGTTGAAGGTGAAGCGATGTTGTTCGTTTGTTTGGTATTGGGGGAGATGTGGTTTAGGAGATCGGGGCTGTGGGTTGTCGTTGTGGAGAGTAGTTGTGGTTGGCGTTTGTGGGAGAAAGGTGGTTGTGTGAAGGCGGTTGATTGGAGAAGGTGGTTCTGGTGTGTGAAGGCGTTTCGAGGCGATGCTGGTGGTGGAGTGGTGTGGAAGCGGTTGGTCCAATAACGAAAGCCAAAAGAAAAACGGCTACCTCAAAGATCAGGCCCGGTTACACGAATAAATCCCCTTTAGGACCTCGGTGGGGAAATCTATCTGAACACAGACTAATCGACAATAAATCTGCATCTAAGACCTTATTAGGTGCTCTGTGAATTTTCACAGCCGTAACAATATTATTAAAAAAATGACCGTTTTTACAGCCATTTTTTCCCTGCTATGCAAGGGGTTGGCTTTTTCTTGAGGCAATGTTTTTTTGGCCGGATTGCCACTTTCCTTGACGCCAAACCCTGGCTCGCCCTCTTACGACACACAGGGATATGGTAACACCTATTCTAACCGGGGCATTTACACGGGACCAGTACACTGGGTTCTCATTTCGTCAACCTCGGGAAGGATGACAGGCTGGGTCAACCTCCTGGTGTTAATTCAGGCAGTCAACGGGTATGAATTCAGAACCGCTCGGATCCCAAGCCGCCCCTCACCACTAAGCCAACACCAGGGCTTACGTAACAATATATAACAAACTATATAGCACACTATACATACAATATACACATTATACATACATATATACATATACACCACACAAAAATACTTATTAAAAAAACCATTAATTAATTAAATTATTATTTTATTCATTTTTTTTTAAATTATATATATATAACTACATATATACATTAGGGGAGAACAAGTATTTGATACATGCCGATTTTGCAGGTTTCCCACTTACACAAGCCGTAGAGGATCTGTAATTTTTATTCATAGTTACAACTCACTTGGTGAACAAGACGGAGATCTAAAACAAAAATCCTGAAATCACACTTGTTACGATTTTTTAAACTAATAATGCATATTGCTGAAATAAGTATGATACATCAGAAAAACAGAACTTAATATTGTACAGAACCTTTTGTTTGCAAATTACAGAGATCAGGACCTTTTTCCTATTAGTTTCTTAACCAGGTGTGCACAGGACTGCACAGGGATTTTGGGGGGTGGGCCCACTCCTCCCATACCAGATCTCTCCAGACCTTCAGTTCGGGCTGTCGCTGGGCAACACAACTTTCAGCTCTCTCCAAATGATTTTTCTATGGGGTTCCAGGTTCTGGAGACTGCTAGGCCACTCCAGGACCTTGAGATGCTTCTTACGATGCCACTCCTTAGTTGCCCTGGCTGTGTGGGTCGTTCATGCTGGATAGGACCAGCCACGCCCATTTCAGATGCTCTTCGATTGTAGGAAGGAGGTTGTTGGCCACGGATCTCGCGATACATGGCCCCATCCATCCGTCCCCTCAATACGGTTCTGCAGTCCGTCCTGGTGGTCCCATTTGCAGAACTAACCAATAAGAAGAATATATCACACACACATACACTGCTGCACTTGGGATGTGTTTTGGGCTTCGTACTCATTTCCTTCTTCTTCCCCAAGGGGCGAGTGGAGTTTACAACCAAACAGCTCTATTTGGTGGTCTTCACAGACCACATGATCCTTCTCCCATTCCTCCTCTGGTCAATCCAGCATGGTCATTGGCGAAAGCTGTCGAACGCCTACACGCTGGTTGAGCAGAGGGACCTTGCCGTGCGCTGCAGGATTTTAATCGATGATCAACGTAGGTGTGTTACTTATGGTTTTCATATATAGATACATAGATGGTGTTTTGGTTTGACCAGGTCCTGCGAATGTAGTTCTGGCTGATCCCTCACCTTTCTTCAAAATATCCATTGGGCTCCACGAGGTTGAGATCTTGCATGGAGCCCCAGGACCGAGGGAGATTGACTGCTTATCTTGAACTTCCCATTCTATTAAATATGCCCAAACAGTTGTTTGCCTCTCACCAAAGCTGCTTTGCCTAGTCCTGTAGCCCATCCAGCTATTGTTGCAAGGTCTACAATTTTGTCCCTGAATTCCTGAGACAGCCTCTGGTCGCCCATGTGGAGGTTGGAGTTTGATGATCTGAGTGTGGACAGCTGGTCTTTTATGCAGTAACGAGTTTCAAACAGGTGCAGGTTTAATAAGCGTAATGAGTGGAGAATGGGAGGGCTATTCTTAAAGAACAAAAACTAACAGGTCGTGAAGAGCCAGAATTCTTACTGGTTGTAGGTGATCAAATACTTATTTCATCAATAAAATGCAAATTAATTATTAAAAAAATCATACCATGTGATTTCAGGATTTTGTTTGCAGATTCCGTTCTTTCACATGAAGTGTAACCATGAAAAAAACAGGACCCTACGTGTCTTGTTACAGATAAGAGGAAAAACCTTGCAAATCAGGCAGTGTATCAAATACTTGTTCTCCCCACATTACATATCTTATACATATTATTGTATACTTTTGTGTGTTTTTACACTACACATTACACCTTATACATATATACAACAACAAATAAAATATATATATTATAATACAGTCCGTTGGCGGCCATGGTCGTCGCGAGCATCCGATGACTTTGACCCCTGATCTAGAGTTCATAAGTACTAAGTACTTTACGAACAATTCCATTCGAATTGGTAAACCGTGTACGAGCAAGGGGGCTTTGATATCATTTTGCGGCCGAACAATGCAACTTCATTGACCTTTTTGACCCCTGACTTAGCGACGATTGGTTCAATATTGTCCTGAAAGAAGTCTGTAGTACCCATTGAGTACTCTGTAGCTATGACACTTTCATTTGTACTCGGATCTAACCCATGTAGGAGCAAGCGGGGATTTGAATGTTCATTTGCCCGAAAAGGCATTCATTGACCTGACCCCTGACCTAGCCGAGAGATAGGTCATATGTCCTGAAACCAAGTGTAGTACTCATGAGTACTATTACCTGGAACTTTCGATTTCGTATCGCGTAATTCCGTGGGAGGGCAAGGTGCCTTAATGGTAATTGTCGCCGAAAAATGCACTGTCTGACCTTTGACCCCTGACCCTACTCGAGTGGAGCTTTCATTATCAAGATTGGAGCAAAGTTGTAGTACTCATTACGGCGTCATATAAGCATGTAAAGATTCATTCGATTCAGTGTCAACCGTTCTTGGAAGCTAGTGTACTTTTGAATTTTCAGCGGGAATGCTCAAGGTCCCCGTACACCAAGTTTGCAGAGGGTTACCATTGGAACTTATAAGACATAGAAAAAAATTGATGTCAGTTATAGCGATAGAGAACACCAAATTATGCATACCAAATCATCGATCCATTCTCCTGACTAACTACCGGTATCAATTTGAATTGAAATCCAGTACCGAAAAGCGGTTTGATATCGGACAATCCCCAAAGTTCGAGGGCGGGTCTGTGCGTGAACAAAGATATAAAACGAAAACCGCGACTGTTTTGACAAGCATCCGCATTGATTTAGTGTGAATTTTCATGACCATCCAACCCATACCCATAGGAGGAGTACATTTTTTTTGATACCTTGCTCGAGGCTCGTATTGAGAGCTATAGAAGAGCATTTGGCGCGGAAAGCACCTCAGCCACATATTATCGATGCATCAAATTTGACCTTGAGCCCCCTGACCTAAGCGAAAGCGGTCAAATATGTCGTGAGGCAAAGGTTGGTAGTAACTCATGAGTACCATGACCTGCAAAGTTGCATTCGTATCGATGCACTTAACCTGGTCGCTAGGGGCCTTCAATTTTCGCCACATTTTCGCGGCTACCCTTATTGTTAGGGTGGCGCTGCGGGTTAAAGTATTCCATATATCACAAAAAACCGGAAATTATATGATAGAGCATCCACCTGTAGATCATTTCGTGCCAAAATTTCATAACCCTACGTGGGATATATGCTTTCGGAATGATTTCGCGTAATGCGTACATTTTGAAGATTTTTTCGGGTGGTGTGCTCGGGAACCAAAGGCCCCAAGCCAGACCTATCACAATTCCAAAGCACGAGTTCTTAAGATGTATCCTACCACTCCGAGTTTGCGTTCAAAATCCGCCCACGTTTACTACCAATTATGCTGATGACAAATGAACAAACATCCAAACAAACAAACAGACAGAACAAGCCGGTAGGCGGACATGGCTGCTCGCTCTAGATGGAAAGCTGGCCGACGCGACTAGCCGATATGTCATGTACAAGCTATTGTAATCAATTTAGCCACAATAAATAAGATTTCACAGCCCTCTAGTTGCGCCCAGAAACCCGCCTGTGAATTTCAGCATGTTCCAAAGAGACTCTAACAAATGGCAGCTGGTATAAATTCCATTTATCTATTCGCTAAAGATTTTATTTTATATATGTGTAAGGAACATTCTCCTGGCACAAAAAAAAAAAACAGGGCCCTCGGACGGTCCATTCGAGGTATGATTTTTTTTACAGTCACAATAAGTGTACGATGTACAAAAGTATTTACTTTGCTAACAACGGGAGGTGTGCATAGCAACCATTCATTGTTTTGTGTACATCGAGCCACATTGTACCACATTTCACCCAAGGTTTCATCAAAATCAGACTTCTTTCTCTAAGCATATCGCAATTAACCGTTTTCTGAATGTTCGACATGTACTCGCCCAAAACTATCCTCCTCCTACAAATATTTTTTGTTAGGTGCTGCAACAATTGGAATGAAGGGATAGATAGATTGCGCAAGACTCTAAGCACTTCGGATTTTTTTGATTTTTTCGATTTTTTGACCACTTAAAGGGCCGTTGCTATGCCGTCAAGGCCCGGTCTGGTATCCCATATTCGAAAGCTCACGATTCCCAAAATATGTCCTACCTACCAAATTTCAATTGGAATTCGGTATTGATTGGTTTAGCCTCCTACGGCTTGACCAAAGTTTCGGCGGACAGAACAGACAGATGGAAAATGTCCAGAATTAAAGGCGTTGCTCTTAGTAGCAAGCCAATTAAATTATTATATATATAATATATACTATATATATTATATATATATTATATATATCATATTATAACTATTTATTATTATTATATTATAATATATTATATTATATATCATAATATTATATATTATATATATATATATCATATTGCCTGGGTGTTGGCGCAGTTGTGGAAGCAGCTGGCGGATCCAAAAGGTCCTGAGTTCCAAGCGCGTTGGACCACTGAATAAACACCAGGCAGGTGAACTCATGCTCTGTCAGCCTCTCCGAGGTTCGTGCGATGGTTTTAAGTACCTATGTGTATTCTGGGCCCGGTGTCATGCATCCGGTTTAGAATAGGTGGTACCATATCCCTGTGTCGTAAGAGGCGACCAGGGTTGCATCAGGAAGGGCATCCGGCGTAAAACCTGTGCCAAAATCACTATGCGGATCATAACGGATGATCCGCTGTGGCGACCCCTAACGGGAGCAGCCGAAAGAAGAAGTATATATATTGATAGATAGATTAATTTATTTATTTATATATTGCAGGTAAGATATACATACGTTTTAGGGTAATGATAGTGTAGGTAATAATGATTGATAAATAATAACAATAATGCTTTTACAGAATATGGATCAAACTGCATTATTAAAACAAATAAACAAAAAAACTAAAACTAGTTTGCTGTACCTCCATTTTCCAAATGGTTAAGCTTCATTGTTTCTTCACTGGAGATATGGGGATTGATCTTTTCAAACTCCTGCTTGAAGATGGAGAGCAGACAGGATATTCTGTAATCCAGTCGCCGTTCAGATGACTGACGGTGGGTTTGGCTGGGCGACAGTGGTATGAGGAAAGGGGGGGGGGGGCAAGATGACCTCGATGCTCACTTTGTTGTGGACAACACTCGGCCACAAATTTCAAGTTTCATTCATGAAGCAACTTTTATTTTGTATGTCGTGATAAGGTTCGTGGAGGAAATCGTATTTTGCAAACCTTTTGCATTTCACACTTGCAGAAATACATTGGCTTGTTTGGTATTCCCATCTGAATACTTGCCTCATGATGCTGGAATCTTAGGTTCAAATCTCATATACTTTCGGATACCGCTATTTGTGGGGGCTATGTACCTGGAAAATGCCGCGAATAGTGAATCCGCAAATAGCGGGGCATTGTTTCAATGGAAAGGGGGGCATAGGCTCCCGGCGGTTCATGATTCATGAGGGGAAAATAAAAAAATCCCACGAAAAATCGCAAAAACCGCGAATATATCCACAAAAAACCGTGAACATGCTCTCTTGAAAACACGAACAAAAACTGCAAATACGCAAAGCAAAGGGGAATGTCGAAGCAGGTCACATTTTACAAACTGCAAATACACGGGGTCCACAAATAGCGAGGTCCGACAGTACTGTGTTTATTTGTTCAATGTCTACTAATGTTCTGGTAATTGTCAGTTAAAATACACCAATCACCGAACAGTTTCAAGTTGGGAGAAATGATAATCACCATAAATGCGTTCAAGAACTGCAGAACAGAGGATGCAAAAGCACAACCAATTCAAGGTATATTTTACATCAAAGAGGAAGAAAGGCACATTGTTATCCTTTGCCCATTTTTCACAAAAAATAAACGAGTTCGTTGTGATTTTGAATTTACCTCACTGTGATTATCACAGTGTTTGTGGTTTAAATACAACAATTTCTCCTGATTAAATCTTTGTCTTTCATGCAAAATATGTACAAGCTTTACAATGAGTCTTACTTCCCTGTCAAAACAAATCCACCTCATTGGAGTAATTTGAGGAAGGTAATACGACTTTGCTCATGCTTTTCAACTATCTTCTCCAGAAGAAAACCTTTTTCGTTTTTCATTCTTGAATACCATCCCATACTGACATAGTCATATCAAATTATTCATTTTGCTTGAGCTGCAACAATACCTCACAGAACACGAGTTCCAAACACACCTGCAGGATCTCAATGATCTTCCTCTTTGTATCCATCACAAGGACGTCTTCTCGGTCGAGTCTTGCTTCATTATTTCCCAAGTGCTTGTTAGGGATTGCGGAACAGGAAGGTAGCAGGACGCTTCCACCCAGTACCACTTGGCTCATAAGCTCGCCCACACCATGAATCGAACGCATCATGTGGCTGCCTGAATGCAAATGGAAGACGCATCAACACAAGATGTTAAATTATTCAATACTTGCTTCGCTGACGGGAATATTAAGAGGTGCGGGGGGGGGGGGGAACAGGAGGGAGAGAGAGGAGAGAGAGAGGAGGGAGGGAGGGGAGAGAGGAGGAAGGGGAGCTAGAGAGAAGGAGGTGAGGGAGAGAGAGTAAGGAGGGGAGGAGAGAAGATGGAGAAGAGAGAGAGGTGGGGTGGAGAGAGGAGGGATGGGGATTTAGGAGGTGTGTGAGGAAGGGGGACTAGGAAGGGGGAAGAGCGAGGAAGGAGGAGGGTGGGGACAGTGACGCCTCACAAAACGTCGTTATACAGTCCGGGAGGGGGGGGTGGGAGCGAGGAGGATCGGGGAAAGAGAGAGGGGGGGGAGTCGGAAGCAAGAGGGGGTTTGGGAGGAGTTGACGTGAGGGAGGATTCTGGACTTTATGTTTCATAGTGGACTTCTGGAGAAATGAGGGGGGGGGGGTAACACAGGATTGAAAGAAATGGAGTACAATAAAACAGCAAGTCAATACAGCATGCGGAGACCCTCCAGAGATGTTTCTGGTGTGGGGGGTTTGGAAGGAGATAAGCGTGAGGGTAGGGGAGAGAGAAAGCAGCGTGATGGTAATGGAAGGGAAGGCATTGTGAGGGGAAGGGAAGGGAAGGTAGTGTGAGGGGAAGGAAAGGCAGTGTTAGGGGAGGGGAGGTCAGCGAGAGGAGAGGGAAAGGGAAGGCAGTGTGAGGGGACGGGAAAGGAAGGCAGCATGAGGGGAGGGGAGGGGCGATAAAACGCGCCCAAACAGCAACATTTTATTTTTAACCGCTGGGTTCCATATAAAACCAGGCAAGAACATTTAAAACCTGTGCTATCTACCTGGCAAAGGCCTGCCTGCATACATGCATGCTTGCACACAGGGCAACCTTTTCAACCATCCGGTCGGCTCACTCTGAATCGGATTTGGACGTGCTACATGATGGGGAAGCAGTTTTAAATGCAAAACCAAACCGTCAGTCCTTAACAGCCCCCCATACAAGTTCATACAACCTCCTCACGGTCCATGCTCACTATACACGTGCACCAGAGATGAACTGTACTCATCCTTATCTCGCACACGTGCATGGATTATCACCAGCATACTCAACTTTACCCACACCTGCACTGTGTGGCTTCGGTGCCGCAGCATGTCCACTCCCCACATGCCGAAGTACATGGGTCGCGAGACGGCCGCCCACCGCACAACAGGCCCGGTTGCAAGTTTGGTTCACGTGTGCGCGAAACCCATGCACAACACACAAGTAATCAAGCAAGCAAGCAAGCACGCACACCCCCACAGAGAGTCCCTTTACAAATCCCAATCCACAAATTTGTGATTCGTACATATGCAGATCAGGCATTCGATGATGTGAGTGAGTAAAGTGAAAAGAAAAAATTGAGCACTTTATCATTAAGAAACTGTTGCGGCCTGTTTCGCGTCAAGGCATTGTTGAGAAGGCCAAAAAAATGGCAAATTAAGACCCCCGCAATGGAGAGTGAGGCAACCGAGGATGACGCTGTCGATACAATTTCTCCAAAATTACCATAATGGGTTTGAGGGTGATAAAAACAATAATAAAATGTTGTTAATTAAAACTTGATATTGAAATAAATGTATTAAATCTGAAATGGAAAATGTACTCAAAAATGGTATGATTCTATGTGCTTGAACATGTATCCACAGGGAATTGGACAGGGAATATGATTTCAGTATAACTGGAATGTGGGTCTAAGGAAATGTCCAGATGCATTCACTGAGCTCTAATTGCTTCAAGATAGTATATTTCCCCAGTCTGTTTGAAGCAGACTGACTTTTAACTGACATACTATAGAAATCTATCAAAATGCCCAAAAGGGTTGAAGTTTGACATCATTCCATCATTCTGTGTGTCATTCTGTGGTGAGAGAGAATCTACACATCTGGGTTTGAAATATATGTGACAACCATTAAACCAAATCAACTTGGTGGCTGCACGAAGGCTGAAGATGAACTCCACCTGGGAATATCAAGACTTGACAAACTGTGGCGCCAGCATTTGGAAATAAAAAATACTATGTCTCACTGGATTCTATATAAAGGACTTAACTTTATCATATATTTCAGAGATCTGGAGCAAGTTTGTGTTCCTTTTATTTCCCAAGTGGTGGTCATGGATGCCTCCATATGCACATATGCATGCATTTGTTTGTATTTATTTATGTTGTTTGTTCAATAAATGACTCAAATGTGCAGGATGACTTAGAAATTTCTTATACAACACCTTGATAAAGGATCATTAAATAACGCCGTTAATTATGTTCAAAAGGGGTGTTTAAATTAAGTCCTTGTAGTGTCCATCTTATTTACCCTGTGAACCCCACCCCCATCCCTCTCCCTTCCACAGATCTCCTAATGTATCTGTTCCCCACTGCTTTTTCCTTCCCCCTCTTGCCCCTCTTGTCTACTGCTCCCCTTGTTGTACATTCTGTGTGTTAGCTCTCATACGAGCCTTAACAGTGCATTCAAAAAAAACCCCAAATACCTAATTATCATCAATGCACTACCTTGGAGTTCCCTGAGTATGCATGCAGTTTGGGGCGTGAGGTTTCACGGTTTTGGAGTTATGGAGGAGACACACACACACACACACACACACACCACACACACACACACACACACACACACACAGACACATTATATAGATGCATGACAACATGAAAAACGTATTTGGCAATGAGCTCGGTCTACAAACAAAATTAATCGTAATTCTGCTTCTCAGCTGAACATGATTGGTTGCTGAAAAAAACATTTCCATGGCCGGAGATTGAATGAAATACTGTATTGTGAACGGAGTTGGTATTTTTAGTAGTATATAAAATGCCAGGCTATTATACATGTCCAACTGCAAATGAAATATAATAAATCCCATGGTGAAACAGGAGATTTCCCAGGCAGAGTTAATCAATTTAGCAAGAAATTACAGATGTTTGACCAAGATCAGTTCAACACAGAAATTATTGTGCAAATGTTCAGACCACGATGGATAGAAGTCTTTTCAGGATTGTTTCGTGCTAGTCCCCGACGCCTCTTTCCACAGTCGAGGATTGCAAGCAATGTGCGGGTGAGGCGCAGGAGGCCTGCAAAGCTGTAGAAACCGAAGTAGATGAGATGGCGAGCCAAGTTCACCACCTGTATGCAGAAAATTGAAGTTAGTTCATGCATTTCATGAGTATCAGGGATAACTCCATACAACTGATTGAATTATCATTTCATCAGTGATTATTTGAAGCTTGCAAGATCAACCTAGATTACATCAATATTAAAAGAGATAATTCTGTGTTTGGAAAAAGATGCTAAGATGGCTTATTGACATTCTTTGTCAAATTCTCGCTTACAGCCTCTTACCTTGAACTGGTATCTAAGATCTCCGAAAAAGGCCATATATTGATTATGCAAACATAGGATGGTGGGGGTGTCGGTCAGGTCAGGTGTGGGAGCCTGCAGCAACCGGGGCAGCATGTCGCTGTGTCCACATTCCGCCAGTACTCCAGGGGCCTCTGTCTGGCCATCCAACAGACAGATGCCTGGCCCATCCCCATCTCCTTGAGATGCTGATCAACCTGCTGCAACCAAGAGGCACGTAGTCAGTCCGTTGGCCTCTTCCACTTACAAGGCTCCCTCGCCTCAGCCTTATATGCCTCAACTCCCTGAACAGCTCCGCTCTGCCATAAAGCCTGGCCCTGCGACTCTGGTCAATGATATCCACTGTCCCTTGGGAGACAAAGTTCTTTTTTGCTGGACGGTGAGTTCCAAGACATACACCAGAAACATCAAGGATGGTCGTCTTGAAGGCACTCCACAACTCTTCAAGATTCCCCAAAACACCCAGACCCCCCCCCCCCCCCCCCCCAAAATCCCTACTCAGCCTGTTTGCAAACTCCTCAGCTACCCTCTCATCCTTGAGCTTGCCAACATCCAGCTTAGGCTGGGATATACCATTCTTCTGGATTTAAGCTGCAACTTAAGAGTTTCTACAACAAGCCTGTAGTCGGTATTGAGGAACTGAGCACTCTGGTAGACCCTGCAGTTCTGAATCGTCCAGAACCCATCAACGAGCACATGGTCAATCTCCTTTGCCACACCACCAGCGTTGGAATACCAAGTCCAACGATGAGCCTGCGGACACTGAAGCTATGAACCAGCCACCCTAAGTGCATGACTTCCTGCCAAAATCCAAGGAACTTAGTACTATTCTGGTTCGCAGTTCCAGACCCATGGGTACTAACACATGTCTCATAACCATCCCTGTCGGTACCAGTCGATGCTTTGAAATCCCCCAAGACTGGAAGAGTATCTCGTCTGGGACAGTGATCAACCACAGATTCGAGCGCGGCATAAAATACCTCCTTCACAGTGAGATCACTCAACTCAGTCAGAGTATATACAGAGACCAGGGAAACGACACCCAAGGAGTGACAAATCCTCAGTCTCATAATACGCTCGTTGACTGGTGTTACCTCAATTATCATGGGAGTCAGCTTATTGGACACAGCTACAGCAACTCCTTGGAAATGGTAACCATCAGAGGATTTTGCAAAATTGAGCACGGCACCCCACGAAGACCAAGAATCCTCCAGAGGGCATCCCGATTCACTTAATCAAACACTTCACAGAGATCAACAAAGGCTGCAAGCAGCCTCTGCTGAAACTCACGACTGCGTTCGGTGAGGACCCGAAGAGCAAGGATACGGTCAATCATTGACCTCTTCGGTGTAAAGCCTATCTGCTCTGGACACTGGTGCTCAAGCAGATGGTGGCGAACCCTATCAAGAATTATCTGAGCAAACACCTTGCCCAGCAATGAGAGCAGTGTCACTCCTCGGTAGGTGTTGCCGTCTTGGCGATCAACCTTCCCTTTCCACAGAGCGACAACAAGGCCCCTCTTCCAGTCAGTTGGGATGATGCCTGTGTTACAGGCAGAGCACAGTACTGCATGCCACAACACGAGTGCAGCATTTCCACCAGCCCTGAGAAGTTCAGCATGGATGCCACAGATCCCTGGAGCTTTACCCCACTTCAACCGGTTCACCGAAGCCTGTGTTTCCACAAGCGAAGGTCGACCACAGTTGATTGGAGGGTCAGCAACAGTGATTGTAACACCCCTGACGTCCAACTCAACAGCTGGTGGATCAGCCTGGTACAACCGCTCAAAGTAACCGGCCCCGCGGGCCTTTATTTCGGACTTCTTTGTCAAGAGCCGACCACCCTCTGCTCCAACTGCAGTACACCGAGGGATGGGGCTGATGAACGCAATGCGCGAATTCACCTATGAGCAGGACAAGAATCACCTGACGAAAGGTGATGCTCTACCCCCTCACAGATTCCTCGCACATCGGCCTCCTTGTCCACCTTAGCGCAGGTACAGTTTTACGCCTCAGCTGCCTGAACAGCTCAGCTCTGCCATTCAGCCAGCCCTGCGACTCAGGTCAATGGTATCCAGTGTCCCTTGAGAGACAAAATTATTCTTTGCACTACGGTGAATTCCAAGACATCCACCGGCAACATCAAGGATGGTGGTCTTGAAGGCACTCCACAGCTATTCAGGATCTCCCAAAGCACCCAGACCACCCCCCCCCCCCTCCCCCAAATCTCCACTCAGCTTGCTCGCAAACTCCCTCAGCTACCCTCTCATCCTTGAGCTTGCCAACATCCAGCCTAGGCTGGGATGGTACCATTCCCCTGGATTTAAGGTGCAACTTTAGGGTTGCTTCAACAAGCTGGTGGTCAGTATTGAGGAACTGAGCACTCCAGTAGACCCTGCAGTTCTGGATCATCCTCCAGCGACGATAACGGCACAAGGTCAATCTCCTTTGCCACACTGCTCAGCCATTGAATACCAAGTCCAGCGATGAGCTTGTGGGCGCTGAAACCATGAACCGGCCACCCAAATTCCATGACCTTAGTGCTGTTCAGGTTCACAGTTCTAGACCCATGGAGACCAACACACATCTCATCACCATCCCTCTCAGTTCCAGTTGATGCAATGAAATCCCCCAAGACGAGAAGTGTATCTCGCCTGGGGTACTGATCAACCACAGACTCGAGCATGGCATAGAATAGCCGTCCTTCACGGTGCATCACTCGCCTCAGCCAAGCATAAACAGAGACCAGGGAAATGACACCCAAGGAGTGACGAATCCTTAGTCTCATAGTACGCTCGTTAACCGGTGTTACCTCAATTATCATTGGAGTCAGCTTATTGGACACAGCGGTAGCAACTCCTTGGGCATGCTGACCATCAGAGCGACCAGACCAATAGTAGGCATAACCACCCGCCATGATCTCGCCGCAATCCGGTCTCCGAATCTCAGAGAGTGCTGCAATACCGATGTCCAAATGCTTGAGCTCAGATGATAACAGAGACAGGTGATCATCCTCTCTTCGGGATAGGACATTCCAGGAACCCACCCGAAGGGACCGCTTCAGGTTAACCCAAGGAGACCGCCGTCTGGTGGACGACACCTCAGCACCACTCTGACACACTCTCCCGCAATCTGACCCGGAAATGTTACCCGTGGTTTCCCTCCTATCATCACAGATTGGGGGTCCCGAAGGCTTTGCCCAAATTCCTTCATCCGGTGAGCTGCCCTGTGAAGGGAAGCTGCACAGGAGGTACTCCCACTGAGTGGGTTTTCAGATTTTTTTTTGTGCTTCAGAATGTTTTGTGGAATGAAGGGTTTTACGGTGGCTAGAGTGCAAATCCTGCCACCAACCTCCTAATAAGAAGTAATTCAACTGCAGGAGGACCTCCGCAGACACAGTTGGGCACTAGATATGGATGACCGTTAGCTCACAAGGAGCTCCTCCGGCCTTTGACAGGTTTGGTTTTTAATCCTGCTAAGTGTCCATATCCAAACACCATTCCCACCAGGAAACCTGGTGGGGGAGATGGTTTAGTCGCCGACAACCCGACCATGAAACAGGTTAGTTCAGGTTTACATGATCCCTGCAGCGTCACATATCTGATCTGGTCTGACCTGACAATAAGTTTCCTGGGTTTCCTGGGTCAAAATTAAGATCCAGGCTTTCATCGACATCTTGGATACTGTTATCTTGTCTGTATCTGTTTGTGGTGAGGATGTTGAGGTCACTGAGATTCACTTACCTTGGCAGTGACATTCATGTCTCCACGTGAGCCAGAGATCAATAGATGTCTGGGTCTGGCCTGTGGAGTCATGGATTCACTGGATCATGGGGTGTGGCGGTGTCGGTACCTATGCAGGAGGACGAAAGTCTGAGTCTTCAGGTCCTTGGTGCTTCCAGTCTTGCTCTATGGATGTGAGACTTGGACTCTGACCAGGGATCTGAGATGGCGACTTAACTCCTTCGGTACAAGGTCTCTTTGGAGAATCCTTGGCTATCGCTGGTCAGACTTTGTGTCCAACGAGCAGTTGATGAGAGAGGACTCAGATGAGATTTGTTACCTATATACTCCATGAGCGTCAGCTACGGCTGTATGGACGTGTAGCTCATTTTCATGACGCTGATCCTGCTCACCGGATTCTCTCAGCAAGGGAGCCTCGTGAAAGGAGGAGGCCAACAGGGTGACCATGTGCCTCATGGTTGTAGCAGGTTGATTGGCATCTCAAGGAGATGGGGATGGGCCAGGCATCTGCCTGGGGGTTGACCAGATGGAGGCCTCTGGAGTACTGGCGGAAAGTGGATGCAGCGACGCACTGCTCCGGCTCATGCTCCATACCTGAGCTGACTCCCCCCTCTAGGGATTTAGGCAGGCAGTGAAAGCACCGCCACCTCATGTCATCCCCCATCATGACCCATCATCATTATTATTCTCATTAACCTCTCTTTACCCAACCCTCCAACCTGCTGGTTTCATGTCGTTTCCTTCTGTCTCTGTCTCCGTCTCTGTCTCTGTCTCTCCCTTTAATGATTGTGCCAAATTATTGGCTTCCTACTCCAATGTCAGTTCAACCTTGCTCTTCCATCGGCCTCACTTGTTGTGAAAAAAAAAAACGAAGTACCATTTGTTTTAATTAGTTCAGGGACATGGGTGGCACTGCCTGTTAATAGGTAGAATGTTAGCAGTTATCTGACATTGTCCAGAGAAAATTTGAGTTCACCAAGGTGTGGACAGGCATCACATCTATGCCAGAGATAAAGCTGATTAACTACTCACTGATGGGCATGAATGAAAGAAACATGAATGAAACATTAATGAAACATTAATGAAATAGTTGTCTCCAGCCTTTCAGATGTCTATTAAAAGCAAAATTAATAGCAATACATGCAGGGAAACAAAGAAATCGAGATATTTCCATGATGTCGAGAGAACTGGAATTTGATGGGCTGGAAGGGGATCCACAGATGGGTTTCCATGACTTCACGGTCCACAGGTTGCATCCATGCAGGCTGCACAACTTTGGATTCTGCGATTCTTTGTGCCCCGGCTTGAGAAAGTCACGCTGTCCAGTCTGACCTTTTTATGGTCCAAATAAATGCTGACTTTGGATTTTTTTGGCCACTCAAACATTCTATTGGATGATGATGATGGTGTAACCACATCCCACAGCGGCACATCTCTTCCAAATCACACATTTTTTTTCATTGCCATCTCAGTTTTTCCCATCGTACCACACGAGAGTGAATAGGAAAAAAATTGCTGCCTGATAATTGTGTTCTACAAACGACACTGAACACCATTTATTGATGATCATTCTGTGTGATCACGGTTGTGAGGCAGTCTATTTCTGGGGCAATATGCACGAGTTGAATTGAATTTTTTTTCAATAAGGACTGGAAAATGATCGGGTAAAACATCGATATTCACTTCATTTATGTAAAAATGATTCAGTATGTAAATTAGCATTGGCAAAAAGGACTGTGTGAGTCCTTTAACATTATGGAGTCCGATAATATTCAGATCTTATACATAGAAAAGCACCTCAAATGTTAACTTGTTCTTCTCATGTTCCGCGAATGGGAAGCTTTCGCACAGCACCTCACGGAAGTAGGCTTCCACAAATGTTATGGTGGCCGAGAACCTTGGCTGCATGTCATCTCGCACATCTTCGCTTCTGGAATCATAGCTGCAACAGCATTTTTATTCTTGTTTCCAGAATGTTTACTTTATTTTGTAAGGAATTATATTTTTACATGGTATAGAAGTAAAGGCTCATGGAAAAAACAACAACATGGCATTAGCTGAGGCAATGGAGTGGAGAAAGAAAACAAGAGATCTAAGACTATAGAGGCAGACAGACAGATAGCACAATGGGTTGGAGTAGAAACTTGACGATGAAGGGCATGCAAACAGATGGGGCAGCTGACAAAAAAGAAATGAAAGGTTTGACTGCATTTATATGGTCCATTTCATTTTTTTTTTAGTTTACCAGTATACTAAAAGTAATAAAAAGTTTGGCTTCAACTTGCTGGTTTTAGGTCACAAACTTCACCAACCTATTGATGTTGATGGTGTATGGGATGTCAGACCAGAGCCGTGCATATTTTACAGATGTAACAGGTTCCTGTGGATCACGATCGACATGCATATGCAACATGAGGCGGCAGAACGCAGCCCGTAAGTCAAAGGGCAGATGCTCATCAGACATACACAGGAGGAGCTGTTGGACACCGAGTTGTGATGAAATGCTGTTGATTGCTAAGTACTGTCGGTCCAGACACATCTGGGAAAAGAGGCACAGCTGGTACCTAGAGAGAGTGAGCAAGTAAATGTGAGTAACAAAAGCACAAAGGACCGAAGGTCATTCTTTAACTCTTAATCTAAAAAGAAAACAAGGAATGCTGGTTTAAAAAGAGCTATAATCAAGCAACAAAATCAACTTTGTAGAAAAACTTAAACGAGCCAGTTTGAAAGAAATAAATGCAAATAGGTCAAGTAATTGTAGCACAATGACCTGTAGTAAACGAGAACCTGCCGATCTTGCTTGCTGCCTTCCTCAGTATCCCGAGTTAGCTCTTGGATGCTCTTGCTCATAGGTTCACCATTTTCATTGCGCCAAAAAAGCCAAACCTCTTGTCGCTTGTCTTCCTGACCCATCTCATCCTTTTCATCCCCTTCCTCATTATCCTCATCTTCATCTTCCTCCTCTGTGACTGGTAACACTAACCTAGAACAAAAACGTGGGAAATTACTTGTGAATAGCAACATTGCAAATATAGGGCAGCTGAGTCATTGGAATATATAGTCTTTGGTTGTATAGTGCAAAAACATTGAAATGGAAGAAAAAAAAATTCACGAAAATTATGTAAAGGGGTCAAATAGTAAATACATTTGCAATTTTTTTTTAGATCCTCGTGGAGGATCTCTAAGTCTTACTCACGTTGTTGTTCTTCATCTTCTTCTTGTGGACTTTTTGTTTCACAGCCTACAGTTTTTCATCAAAAATTCCTGAAACTTGGCATATATATGTAAAAATACCCTGCGCAGACAGTAACCATCTCCGATTTTGAAAATTCCTCCTAGAAAAAAAAGTTATGACGTCAAAATATCTCTGCAATGGAAATTGCCTAAAAAATTATCTCCGAAACTAGGCAAGCTTTTTGAATTCTGTTTGCGGGAATCGAACGGGCATTAGCAGAGATGAATTACCGCACATATGATACATCATTATGACGTCATATCAATTTTTATGACGTCATTCCTATTTTTTGACATTTTTTGTTTCACAACCCAGAGTTTTCATCGGATCTTCGTGAAACTTGCCATGTATATGCAGAAAGCCCACGCGCAGGCAGTAACCATCTCCGATTTTGGAAATTCTTCCGAGAAAAAAAGTTGACGTCATAATATCGCGCAATGGAAATCACCTATACCATTATCTCCGAAACTAGGCAAGCTGTTTGAATTTTGTTTGCGGGAATCAAGCCGGGCATTAGCACAGATAATTTATCGCAAACCTGATACATCACAATGATGTCATATTCGTTTTTATGACGTCGTCATTAAGAGGACGAGGATCTTAGCTCATTGAGCTGTTGTTTCACAACCCAGAGTTTTCATCGGATCTTCGTGAACTTGCCATGTATATGCAGAAAGCCCACGCGCAGGCAGTAACCATCTCAATTTTGGAAATTTTTCCTAGAAAAAAAGTTGACATAATATCGCCGCTAATGGAAATCGCCTATACATTATCTCCGAAACTAGGCAAGCTGTTTGAATTTGTTTTGCGGGAATCAAGCCGGGCATTAGCACTGATAATTTATCGCAAACCTGATACATCACAAGACGTCATATTCGTTTTTATGACGTCATCATTAGAGGACGAGGATCTTAGCTCATTTGAGCTTGTTTTCTATTTAACACAGTTTTTGTTTGAAATGTAGCAAACACCTTAAGCATGTAGATTTTTATACAAAGTAGAGTTATGAGTTGACCTGTTTAGTGGATCCCATGAAAAAATCCCTTATACTGTGTTGATCTGGCCATTATTACTTCAGTCACCAAAGGTAGATCGAGGTTATGCTTTCACCTCTGTTTGTCTGTCTGTTTGTCTATCTGTGAGCATGATATCGCAAAATTTATAGACAGATTCAGACGAAACTTGGTAGACAGGTTGGGTGTGTGATAAGGACAAATTGAGTAGATTTTGGTGAAGATCTGGATCTGGATGGGATCCGGATACAATAAAAAAATTTTTAAGCAATTCTTTCATCATTGAGAGATAGAGCTAAAAACGATATGCTTGAGAGGACGAAATTTGGTTATGTTAAGTGTGTGACAAAGACGAATCCGGACTAAGATCTGGCCGATCAATGGGATACAAAACGTAAACTGTTCAGCCTGGCGGAGGTATTCGCTCTACTCAGTGTCGTTATCGTTTACTAATGTCCTTATAATTCATTCATAAGCACAACAACATCTTCTGATGTCATTTATACTACAGTGATGTATGTACAAGCTCCTCAATGAGCTTTAGGCACAGGAGAAAATAAATTGCATTTCACACAAGAGACAGTACGAGAATGGAATTAATTAAACAGTCATTAGAAAGCTTCTCCCATAACTGGATGATTATTTTTGTACCCCTCCTAACTGTGTACACTTCCATGAAGTAGTTTGGTGATGCAAAAATGAATGCTGGCTCAAATTCATGATTCATGGAAACAAGAAGAGTCGAGCTATCAGTTATTGTTTGTCTATAAATTCAATGCACAAAAGGTTTATTAGATCTCAATAAGAATTTTGGTAACAGAAGAAATACTTGGCTTGTTCCAATGATGACTTGGGTCACAATTACAAAATTGAAATCTGGGTCCACACAGAACTCCAAAATAAATGACTGGGGTTTAAACATCTCACACACTTAGTTTCAATGAGAATGTCAGCATTTTCAGGATCGAGCACAGACTTGCAGATGAGTTCCTGGGTGATGGGAATGGCAGTGTTGTTTGACACGCAGAGATCAGATAGGTAATCCAGGAACCTAGGGAAACAAGAACAAAGAGTCAGAAACACAAGGTCATGAGGGTGAGAGAGTTAAAGAATAACCATCCAAAGAGAAGTAGTAAGGTGGAGGAAGCCAAACACAAGCATACTTTGAAGCGGTACATAGGCAAATGATTGAAAGAAGAATTTCAAGAAAGGAGGAGTATAGAGAAAAGAAAGCAATGAATGCATAAATAGCAAGAGGAAAGGGTGAGTGAGTAACAGCATTAACCTAAATCAAAAAGAAATGAGAAAAAAAGGATTTTGTTCAAGCAGTGATAAAAAAGTGAAAGTTGAAGGATAAAAGGTGCAAAGTCAAGTTAAAAAAAGAGAATGTAAAGTAGAGACAGAGGGAGTGTGGTGGAACCAAAGAGGAAGGAGTGTGAAGAAAAAGGGGAAGAAGGAGAGTGTAAAGTTTAAGGGTAAGAAAAAGTGCAAAGTCAAAAAATAAGGAAGGAGAGCTTAAATACAAAGAGTAGGCAAGCGACTGTAAAATATGAATGATGCAGCATAAAAATTCAACCAATGAACTGCAGACCTGGGCTCTCGGTTCTTGCGCACAAGTGACACAAATGTATTGATCTCAGCAGCAGTAATGTGCTTCTCAAGTAGTTTGCGGTTGTTGTGCAAAAGTGCTGTGATTGTGTCTTCTGCCAATACATCATAGCCAATCTGCTTTTGCATGAATCCAAACTCCTTAGCAATGTATTCCTGTGTGTTACAAAGCATGCAAGTTTAACAGAATATAAATTTCAATTTGGTGATCAAGAATATATTTTTAAATTAGAAAGTTAAACGAGCTTGAACGTCATAATTGGCAAAAAGAAGAAAAATTATGTTCCAGGAGTTCCTACAGAAAACATACAGAAATGGAATGCAATGTGTTGGAAGATAGTGGTGTGTGTGTATATATATATATATATATATATATATATACATATTATATATATATATACATATATATATATATACATATTATATATATTGCGGAAATGGCCCTTAGTGTGCTATTAAATATAGGATTAGCCCAGATCCCCCATCAAATGCATGTTTAGCCAGGTTGTTTGGTAAATGGACGTTACATGTGTGTCGGAAGGTGTAAGAGGCTGTTTATTGTTCGTGCGGTGGTTGTGTACCGAGAGCTTCTTCTTATTCCTTCCCCTCTCCGGATGAGGCCCCGCCCAGTCGGCAGAGAGGGTGTGGCTTCGAGGCAAGTGAGCGCTGGGAAGGCAACAGAGAAACGACGAGTGTGGAGTCGGGTGATCGGCTTTTCGTAAAGAGCGAGCCGAAAAAGGCAAGGAAGGGACTGAATGAGGTCTGTCTGCCATCGGCTGGGAGAGGATCTACCTGAGGTCGAGTATGCGATCGGCAGTAGGAGGAACTGAACCTGAGGGTCGAGTCTGCCATCTGCCGAGGGAGTAACTGAGCCTGAGTGTCGAGTGAGGATTTCTGCTGTATAGAAACGACTAGTGGGAGGCTGCAATCTGCGTCGAGAGGCTGCCTGCACGTAGAGTCGGCGATCGACTCTGATGAGGAGGTCCTCGACACGTTTGTCGCTCCGCCTGCCGGAGCCCAACACCTCGATTTGGCCTTGTCTGGAAAACAGGCCAGGCTTGGACTTGTATGCTGGACCTTGTGAAAAGCTAGCTGGAGCATACCACCATGGATCTTTCGCTCTGGTGCAGTCGACCTTACGCGGGGTCTGAACGCGCCGAGGCTGCGTGCGTGAGGGCTTCGACAAATGGAACGACGCCTCCATTTTGCCACGCGGCATGTTCGAGCTGGGTGCTCAAATCCATTGAAATCGGCTCGTCACGACAACATTCGTTCCTTCGACAACTTTTTCCTCTCGTCCATGAGGCATCACAAAGTACTTGCTGTCTTGTCCTGCATGCTGTCCATGTCTTGTCTGCATGTTGTTTAAGGTTTATCTCATTAGGGTCCCTTCAAAACCCGTAATCCGTAGCTCCCTAGTTAAGAACGGGTTTATACATTAATTATAACATTGTCGTGAATGCTTTGCTTGTGTTGTGTTCCCTGGATGTGTCCCCAATAAATCGGCTGATTCGTATGAAGTAGTTGCCGCTTTGAATTAATTCGTGCCGCGCCGAGGAACGATCCGCTCGATTTGGATATAAAACCCAAATGGTTACAGACTGGCAGAATTCACTCGGTATCTGACAAAACCAGTCTGTAACCAGGGGCTATTCTCCCAGCTGGCAAGGCACAGGTGTACGTTGGTATCGTGATCGAGGCGCGTAACCCGAGAATTGTGCCGAGCCTGCCGGCGTTATAACCCCGGAGACGGCGTTGATTGACATCAGTCGTCCAAATCCTTAACACTGGGGTCAAGAGTCGGGTGTGAATCCCGCCACCGCTGAATCCGTAACAATATACATATATACATATATATATAATTATATATATATATATATATATATATATATATATATATATACAGTTCGGCTGGTGGAAATTAGCAGAGCACCATATAGGTCTTAGATCAGTTATGTCGATAAGTCTGTGTTCAGATAGATTTCCCCACCGATGTTTAACGGGACAATTATTCGTGTGCCGGCTGTGATCTTTGAGTTAGCCGTTTTTCCCTTTGCTATCGTTATTTTGACCAACGCTTCACAACAACACCACCTCCACCCCAAACATCCGCTCTCATTCAACCGCTTCACAACAACCACCTCCACCACCAACATCGCTCTCACAACCGCCTTCACACAACCACCTCCTCGACAACCACCCTCACACAACCACCTTCTCCACAATGCCAACCACAGCCACCATCTCCTAAACCGCATCTTCCCCAATACCCAACAACGA
>CM068952.1:121163349-121187514 GCA_035128595.1 Eptatretus atami | reverse complement strand
CTCTTCGGGAGTATTTGATCAATGCAAACAACCTCAGCGTTATAGTTCGCTGGAGCTATCTTTTTTTTTTCTTGAAATGATTTTTTTCATCAGCCGCTGTCACAACGGGAACCCAACGGTTTCACGGGTCATGTCGTATATTCCTAAAACTCATCTTGTATGTATTATATATAGATATGTACGTATGTTCCCGAAATACAGCCAAAACGGTACATAATAGCGCAAAAAAATTTAGGCCACCTGACTCACCATTCGCCTGCAGTGTGTCGTATCAAGTTTCGTTCAAATCGGGCAACGAAAAAAATTATAAAAAAATCAATTCCCAATTCAGTCAAGTACTCTTCGGGAGAATTTGATAAATGCAAACAACCTCAGCAGTATAGTTCGCTGGAGCTATCTTTTTTTTTCTTGAAATTATTTTTTCATCCAACGCTGTCACAACGGGAACCCAACGGGTTCACCGGTCGTCTAGTGCATATATATATATATATATATATATGTGTGTATAGTTGTACAAAGAGTAAAAGCACACTCAGCCTAAAAGAGTAATAAAATTCTTGATTAAAACCCTGACTTTCAGAACCACTATCTTCCACTATCTTTTACCTCAAAGGTAAAAAAAAAATAAAAAAAACATCTATAACAACGCACGTGCAGAGACGTCAACTGTACTTATGTCCAACGCCAATAGCTGCGTGTCATGATTGGGCTGTGAGGGGACCAATCAGTGTGATGTCTGGGATGGATTTAATAAAAGAAGTGGGAAGGGAGGGTGGATCTGCTTCTGGATTGGATGTTTGGGTCACATGTTGGCGTCACGTGTTCCATGTCTGATCCTGGTTTGTGTATTGGGTTTGGGCCCTTCTGTATCGCGGGTGGGGGCTGTGGGCGATTGCATAATCCTCGATAGGCAGCATGCAGGTCAACGTAATAGTTAATAGACCGTGTGCCCATAAACCATGCTTCGATAATTTCCCGGCTGGCCCGGCCAGGTGGCGAGGCTTTCACTGCCGTGTTTTCCCATGCGAAGGTGTGACGTAGATTGTGACAATTGGCCGCCACCAGCGAAAGCTTGTCGCCATGTGCTATAGCTTGCTGGTGCTGCATTAACCGTGTCGGAAGTCGTTTGGACGTTTGGCCCACATAGTTGGCATCACAGTCTCGGCAGGGGATTTCGTAGACCACGTTCATCTTGTCGAGTCGATTTATAATGTTTGTTCTATCCTGTTCATTAGACATTATATTACTACGCCCCATGTGGTGATTAATAACAGACATGGAATTGTCCCCCCATGGGGGGGGGGGGGTGGGAGACCCTCTTGTGAGCAGGCCCTCACTGCTCCTATGGTTGGCAGCGTGTGCCCCGGAAGCAGCGGCGGAAAGAGAGTGGCACTTGTATATGTGGAAGAATTGCAGTGCTCAACCAGTGGGTCACCCAGATAGCTCAGATGCCGGAGCACTGTTACAGTTTGTCAAAGTACCTGGGTTCGATTCCTGGTCTGGGCCTGTGATTTTTCCACATATATTTATGATGTTGGTTCTTTCCTGTTCATTTCTAATTACATATATAAAAATATATATTCACCTTTTGTTGCCTTATGCCTGGAATTAAATTGCATTGAAGCAGACTTTTCCACCTTTATTTACACACATCGTAATTAATCCACAACTCCCAAGTGAATATTTATTTTTACAAATTTCAGAAAATTAATTAAAAATACAAAACTAGAATATCTTGGTTGGATAAGTGTCCACCCCCGTGAGTCAATACTTGATCGAAGCACCTTTATCAGCAATTACAGCTGTGAGTCTGTTAGGATAGGTCTCCACCAACTTTGCACAACTTGATTGGGCAATATTTTCCCATTCTTCTGTGCAAAACTGTTCAAGAGCAGTCATGTTGCATGAAGAGCGTTGATGGACAGCAATCTTCAAATCATGCCACAGATTTTCGATGGGATTTAGGTCAGGGCTCTGACTGGGCCACTCAAGAACATTTATCTTTTTGTTCCTTAGCCACTCCAGTGTAGCTTTGGCTGTGTGCTTCGGGTCGTTGTCATGCTGAAAGGTGAACTTCCGTCCCAATTTCAGCTTTCATGCAGAGGGCAGCAGGTTTTCCTCTCGGATTTTTCTGTATTTTGCTCCATCCATTTTCCCTTCTATCCTAACAAATGCGCCAATCCCTGCTGATGAGAAACATCCCCATAACATGATGTTGCCATCACCATGCTTCACAGAAGGGATGGTGTTCTTTGGGTAATGTGCTGTGTTGGGTTTGCACCAAACGTGACATTTTGCATTTAGGCAAAAAAGTTCCATCTTGGTTTCGTCAAACCACAAAACTTTTTACCACATGGCTTCAGAATCTCCAGAGTGGTTTTATGCAAACCCCAAATGGGACTCAAGGTGCACTTTCTTGAGTAATGGCTTCCTTCTTGCCACCCGACCATACAGGCCAAACTTGTGGAATGTTTGAGATATTGTTGTCACATGCACACAGTGACCAGTCTTTGCCATTAAGACATGTCGCTCTTTAAAAATTGTCATTGGCCTCTTGGTGGCCTCTCTGATCAGTCTCCTCCTTTCTTGGTCATACAATTTGGAGGGACGGCATGATCTAGGCAGGGTCTTGGTGGTACCATACACCTTCCACTTCTGAATGATTGTCTTGACTGTGCTCCAAGGGATATTCAAGGTCTTTGAAATATTTTTATATCCATCCCCTGATCTGTGCCTTTCCACAACTTTATCCCAGAAGTCTTTTGAAAACTCCTTGGTTCTCATGGTTGAGTCTGCTGTGAAATGCACTACCCAGCAGAGGAAACCTCCAGGAACAACTGATTTTATTCTGAAACAATCAGAATCACTACAATTTAACACAGGTGGAGGCCAATTAACTTGGTGTGTGATTTTGAAGGTGATTGGTTACACCTGAGCTAATTTACAATTGCTATTATAAGTGGTGTGGACACTTTATCCAACCAAGATATTGTAGTTTTGTATTATAAAATATATTTTCTGAAATTTGTCGAATTTAGCTTGGACTTGGAAGTTGTGGGTTATGATGTGTAAATAAAGGTGGGAAAAGTCTGATTTAATGCAATTTAATTCCAAGCGATAAGGCAACAAAAGGTGAAAATTTTGAAAGTGGGTGGAGACTTTCTATAGGCACTGTAGATTATGTTAACACCTTAGCTTGGTCCATGTGCTCGAGTAGCTTATATTTATGTCTGTATCAGAGAAATGTGAGGAAAGTTGTGTGGTAAAATGTGCACCGAGGAGGCGCTTATTTTAAATCAGAGCAGAATCGGATGAGGTTGTAATGTGTAAAACTTTCTGTGCAGGTGAGGCCAGGTGGAGTGCTTGTGGCCATGAAAAAGCACCGAAACAGCAGCATAAATGTGCTTTGCAGAACACAATGGGTGCTTTGAAAGCACGACAAGCAGGTGTGGGAATTCTGGTGAGGGCTTGCAAAGGACCACAGGATAAGCAGCCTTGTGTGCTGTGGGCTGCTACCGGATGGGGGTGGAGCGGACACTGACAGAGCGATCCTCCCAGTCTTGTGGAATGGCCAATGAAGACTGGCCATGGGCAGTTCCAAGAAGAGATAACAATTGGTGTGCATGCATGCATGTCCTCTCTCTGTTTCATGGCTTGTCCAAGGAAGATCGATCGAGAGACAAGGACACCATTCCGCCACCTTCTCTTCTTCTGCCCCGAGCCGCACTTCACCCTGTGCCATGCCAGCCTGCACACCATCATCGTCCCGCAGCCATGAACAACTCATGCCTGCTCAAGTTCTCGCTTGTTGTTTCCCTTCGTGATATGAATCTTGTATTGTTGGTGGCATTAGCAGGGTTATTACCTCTGCCACTGAAGGTTATATTTTCAACTGCTTGTCTGTTTGTCTATGAACAAGCTATCTCAAAAACTTATGGAGGGATTTCGACGAAACTTGGTAGAAACGTTGAGTGTGGGACAAGAACGAATTGATTAGACTTTGGTGAAGATACGGATCCAGATATGAGAATTTTTAAAGCGATTCTTCACCATTTATAGATAGGGCCAAGCACGATATACAGCACGATATCTCAAAAAGGTATGTACGGATTTGGACGAAACTTGGTGTACAGGTTTGGTATGTGACAAAGATGAATTGATTCACTTTTGGTGAAGACCAGGAGATTATAAGACATGAAGAGTTCATTCGCAAAAAACTAAAAATCAATTTTTCCCATTTTCGGTAAATCAACATTTTTAATGTGCTTTCTTGCTATGACTTATCAATTCCAAAAAGGGTGTTCCTAAATTGATGTAAGTGAAGCAACAGAAGGCCAGAATTTCACAAATCTAAATTTAATATAAAGACGACAATTTGATACTTTTTAGTTTGTTTTGCATCAAAAGCATATAAATCCACAACCTGATTTTTGCAAAGGTAGACAAATCCAGAGTAAACTTTCTTTGATGGTAAGGCCTCACAGAATCATGAGGAATTTGATTATAATCACTCATGCAATATGAAATTGTATCAATCTGAAAATATAAAAAAGGTTTCTGAGACAATAAAACCTAAAGTTAGGTGAGGGGGGGGGGGTGTTGCTTCAGATTCATTGGTCCAATACTGGCTTGTAGGTCACGTCAGCTTTGAAAACCATTCCAGTGGAAGCAGGAGCCAATCATGCCAGGATTTTGCAGGGAATTCAACAAGGCAGGATTTTATTCAAATAACATTCCCTTTCACTCCCACTACACAAAGATCCAGCAAAGCTCACCTACTCTTCGTGAAGGACACCATGGGATCTTTAACGTCCACCAACGAACGCTGGCTTAAGGGACACCCAGTTTAATATCCATCCCATGGACGGCACACACAATGATGAATCACCCTGCCTGCAAAACACTGGACTGGCAGTTTATAGCTAGGTCAGGATTCAAGCAAGGCTAGACAGCTCAAAGACAAGTGTGCGTACCACTCGGCCATCCTGTCTGACCACCTTTTTTAATATTTTTGATTTGGCCAAAAAAAAAGACTAAATGACACCATTCCTGACTTTCCTTACACAATATGCTGAGGAATGAAATCTTGCATACAGTAATCCTTTCTTTATTTGCCTTCAGAAGAAAGTACATCACTGTGACACCCCTGTCTCTCTGTTTGTTTCATCTTCACCTTTAAGCCTCCTTCGTTTACACTGCTGATTATCCGTGCAAGACAGCAAAATAGTGTCCTGGTCGAAGCAAAATAGCATCCTGTTTTCCGTGGAATAAAGCTGCCTGTTGATGTTTCAAATATTGTCAGCAGACAGGGTGGAAACAATGCACATATCAGGTACATTGTGCGCACATGAAATAGTTGGATTTTCACCGTCACCACGATGTCGAGCTATTTTCGCCACAGCTCGAACATAAATGTATGGAAGCCGCTTCTTTTTACGTCCCGATGATGAGAGCAACACAGGCTCTTGAAAAGTCAAAACTGTCTATTACTTCAAGAGAAATTTTATTATGTGGAGGTTTTTGGCATTTTTGCGAGGCAAAATGATCAGAACATGGGTGCTGATATATTGCATCACATGACTATGATGTTGCGTGCTGATTGGTTTAATGTATATAATAGGTTTTGCTAAAAAGTGCGCAGGGCGTGTACCAGTTTCTAAAATGAAGCGTTGAATAGCAGGACATAATGCTTGGGTTATATCGAGTTTTACAGAGCAGTATTTTGGGAATTGCAAAGACGGCACTGTGACCTGCATCATCGCATGGTTACTTCAGTTTTTGTATATGTATATATATATAATTATATATTATATATATATATAATATACATACACGCATATATGCATATATATACGTGTTTATATATATTAATATATATACTGTATATATATATATATATATATATATATATTATATATATATATACAGGGGGCTGCAAAAGTAGGTATACAGTAAGGATTATACCAGTATTACCAGTATTATAATAGTGGTGCTAGGATTCATTTAATACTAGAATTAATTTAATTCATTAAAATCATTATTACCATTTTTAATATTTTTAATATTTTATTTAAAATACGTTTTGTGCGCACGTTTTGTTTTTCATTACTATATACCTACTTTTGCAGCCCCTGTATATATATATATATATAATATATATATATAATATATATATTATATATATATATATATATTATATATATATATATATTATATATATATATATATATATTATATCCACACCTCTGCAGTGCATCCATCCATACTTTGTAACACGCTCCACACAACATCACAAAACCAACAGTGAAACACCACATTACAAAGCCAGCAATCTGCCGAAGGAACATCATAAAGCAGCGCAGACCAGAGCAGCATAAAGGCAACCCCGCTCCGTGCGGCTCTGGTGCAGCGGCAGATGGCCGAACCTCCAACAATGGCCTCGACTACCGATGGCCCGTCTTGGTCGATGGTGGCGCTGCGGGACCTGGGCACAACGAATGAAAGTCACCTGGACAAGACAGACCAATGGGAAGGCAAAGCCCTGGCCTAACCCAAGAAAAATCTGCTCAAGCATGACGCCATGCCTCTCCATGGCTTGTGGAAACCCAGAGCAGAGCGCAGATTGGTGTTGATGAGTCTGGGATTCAACACAAGTGGACTGGTGGTACGAGAGCAAGCTGGTGTCTGGAGGGCTGATGGAGAGTGTGAGCGAGCGAGGTTCCGAGCAGGGAAAGGGCCCGGCAGAGAATTCCCAGACATGTTAGCCACCACACACTGACTCAAGCCTACCAGCTTACGTATGGTGAGGGAGAGGCTGAGAATAAGCCTCGTACTTTTCTTTTCTCTGCCTATCCCTCTTTCTAACCTCGTTTCCCTGGAATGACTGAAGCACCTGTGTTGTAGAACTGTGACGAAGTCACTGAATAAGAAGGCCTCTGTGCTAGGGGTAAGAGCTTTCCTTTTGTGACACTGCCTTGTAAATATGTGCCGTTTGTTAACTCGATAAACCGTTTCCCAAACTGTCTGATTGTCAGTTTTCATTGGTTCGACATAGTGTGTGAGTACTAACAGGGAGTTGACCCCTGCCATTTCGTTATGGGTAACCATTTGCCAAAGTTTCCACTTGTGGTATCGCTGGGCTGTTTATTAATCTGTGTAATGTTGAGAGCACGGTCCTCTATAAAGGCTCGAGGGGATTAAATTTTCCAGGAAGGTGAAGCGGATTTAAACACTGGACCCTGTCTGAATTAAATGTTTTAGATGGCATCCGCTGTTCATAAGGCTTACAGGATCGTCGGCCGGTTAAAGGATTTGAAAACCCCCTCGTGATCCCCACCACCCTGAATCCGCAACAATAGCGTGATTTCTCAAACAGTTATGGATGGATTCAGATGAAACTCGTTCAAAAAGATGTGGACTGGTCATGAAACAACTTGGTGGATGAATTGGGTACGTGACAAGAACAAGCTGATTAGATTTTGGTTAAGGTCCGGATGCAGATCCGGCCTACAAGTGGGATACAAAATGTAAACTGTTCAGCCTCATGGAGGTATGCGCTCTACCGAGTGCTATTCTAGTTTCTACACAAGTTTGAGTGTTTTCCCTTCCTCCCCATTTGTATCTGCCAACGTCCTGATTCATTCCATGTATTGATTAGCATCTTGTCCTCCATATCCCCATAAACATTTTAATGAACCTTTTATTGTAAAGAAACATCTCCCCCCACCTTCCTGCCTTTGTGTGTGAGCAACAGCCAATCTCAGCTTTATTTGAACTATCCTCAGGGGATCATAACTTGTTAAATAGTTAATTCTGAAAACACTCAATTCAAACATCGTTTCGGTCATTCGCAGAGGTCTAAATTAGACTGCATTAGCTGGGCCTCTGATGCAACAGAATGTTATGGTTCAGCTCAAAATCTGGCTTTGGCACCCTTGTCTAGAATCACAGAAGACCTAAGCAGCACTGCCACGGATTGTTGACGCAATGCCAAATCCCAGCAACTATTATGGTGGCAGTTTAAATTGTTACACAATAGGAGTGGAGTGTTGGGATGGGTAACTGTTAACTGGTCCAAGTTAGCAGAAAGAGTTGCAATTTTACGGTAAGCTGATACGCATTTTGCCGAAATTGGAAGGATAACAGGCTGAGTCAACACACATGGTGTTCGGTAACAGCACAACAGGGGCTAAAACTCAAGACCCTAAGATCTTAAGCCAGCCACCTTAACAGTGAAGCCAACACCAGGTTTGATGGACCATAAAATACAGCACTGGATTCTGGGGAGGATGTCGGAGAGATCAAGCTGCGGTGCATGGTTTGGGAGTGTCAAGATCTCTGACCTTGATTTTGCACGCGATGCAGCCATCTTTGCGGAGACTCTGGGTATCCCTTTGGGGGCCCTCGAGGCACTGAATGAAAAGTCGGAGCCGCTGGGATTATGGGTTTCCTGGGTCAAAACTACGATCCAGGCTTTCAATGACTTCTTGGATGCTACTATCTTGTCTGTACTTTGTTTGTGGTGAGGATGTTGAGGTCATGGAGAGATTCACTTACCTTGGCAGTGATATTCACGTCTCCGCTGGCTGTGAGCCAGAGGTCAATAGACGTCTGGGTCGAGCCTGGGGAGTCATTGATTCACTGATTCATAGGGTGTGGCGCTGTTGGTACCTGTGCAGGAGGACGAAATCTGAGTCTTTAGGTCCTTGGTCCTTCCAGTCTTGCTCTACAGATGTGAGACTTGGACTCTGATCAGGGATCTGAGAGGAGACTTAACGCCTTCGGGCCCAGGTCTCTTTGGAGAATCCTTGGCTATCGCTGGTCAGATGTTGTGTCCAACGAGCAGTTGCTGAGAGAGACTCGGATGAGATTTGTTACCTGTATAGTCTGTGAGCGCCAGCTGCGGGCCTGTTTGGACATGTGCCTCATTTTCCTGATGCTGATCCTGCTCACCAAATTCTCTCAGCGAGGGAGCCTCATGCGTGGAGGAGGCCAACGGGCCGACCACATGCCTCGTGGTTGCAGCAGGTTGATCGGTGTCTCAGGGAAATGGGGATAGGCCAGGCACTGGCTGGGGAATGGCCAGACGGAGGTCCCTGGAGTACCGGCGAAAAGTGGACGAAGCAACGTGCTGCTCCGGCACATGCTCCCATTCCTGACCTGACAATATGGGACTTTTGAAATTATGGCATCCGCCCCATGCTTTCCACGCATGCACAGAAAGCCCAATCAACAGCAGCCATTGGGGCATGCTAAAATATATTGCGTGTGCGTAAGATCAGGATTGTTTGGTAAAATGGCTCACACAACTTCCAAAAGAAGTCAAACATAATTGGAAAAATGCCTGAAGAAAGGGAACAAAAGAGATGGAGAACTTTCTCATCTCGCCGAAAGAACTGAAATCTTACAGTTGCCCATACTGCAGACTCCCGATGATGGGGACCAATCTAAGGCCGAAGAACTGTGGACGGGCACGCGCTACCAAAACCCTCGACCATCGCTGCCAGTGAGTGAACTTTGAACCTTGTGAGAGTGCCTCCTGTGAACATGGCAGGCTTGGTGATTTATTTAATGGATGTCTTCAATTGGAAACACAATAATGTGCGTTATTACCAACAAAGTAATGGTGACCAACACTTCGACAAAGGACATCTTCACGACGAGAAAATACACAAAGCTTGAGCCTGTTAATTCACATGGGAGCAAGATGTACCAGGCAGACTTCCCTGTGGGAGACATGATATCTGGTTTGGATGATTCTTAACAGCGATGGAAAGGTAAATTATGGCCGAGGCTGAGTGAGAGTCCTATTTGCATGGAGGAGGAAGATGCATTAATGCAATGACCCATTGCATTACAGTTAATAAGCACAATGAATCTCCTCCATAACCCCTTATACTTGACTTAAAAATTTCCCAAATATAAAAATAAAGAAAAGGAAAGAGTACTGCTCCCTATGGGCAAGCGCCCCTGCCTCACACCATTCTCAGCTTGAGGCCGTGGAAAACAAGGCCTTCAAGATTATTGGAATCTCCCGCGATGACGCTTAATCTATGGGCCGATCACTTTCACATCACAGACAGGTCTGTGGTCCCTTTATCTTCTACCACCTCCTTTCTCGTCTTGCACCCTCTGTGCTCTGTCTTTCCATCCCACTCACCCCCAGGTTTCTGCAGGTCGCACGCGATCCACCAGCAACCCCGGCCTTCTGGTGAAACTCCCAAAATTCATAATCGCCTCGACTTGTGCATTCCTTTTTTCCTGCCTGTGGAACCAACTTTCACAATCACTTCAATCTCATTCTTCCCTCCAAGTCTTCAAGACAGCTATCCACCACCATCTCAGATCATCCCCCACCCAAAACCATGATCTTTTCTACCCCCATTAACTCTCCCCAAGCACACCTCTTTCAAGTTTCTCCTACCTTAGAGTTTGCTTCTGTATCCATATAGTTCACCACGTGTCCTGTCCGACACCCCTTATTTATCCAAGACACCCTCTATTTTGTCCCTCAACCCCCACTGTTAGGGTGCTTCGCCCCTCTCTTTGTACTGTTCCCTTTAATTTTTACGTCCTGATCCATTCTATGTTCTAGCTCTTCCACAAGCCTCGACTTCATTTAAAAAAAAAATTAAAAAGAGGAAAGCCTGGAATTACCTATTCAAGAAAATGTTTTCCAATAAGCAAAATGTCATTTCATTCCTTTCATTCCTCTTTTTTCCCACCTTTGGAATAAACTCCCTCACTCTATTCATTCCCATTCTTCCCTCCAGGCCTTCAAAACAGCTGTTCACCACCACCTCTTATCATCCCCCATCCAAATCCTCGATCTCTTCTTCACCCGATAATCCACCCAAGCCCACCTCCTTCAAATTCCCTGCTTTCCTTCCTGAAAGTCCCCGTAATGTCCATCTTCTATTCCCCATGTTCCCCGTCCCATCCCTCTCCCTTCCACAGATCTCCAAATGTCTCTGTTCCCCACTGTTTTGTCCTTCCCACTCACTCCCCTCCTGTCTCATGCCCCCCTTGATGTGCGTTGTGTGTTAGCTCTCATACGAGCCTCGACAAGGTATACAAAAAAAAATAAAAAGTCCTTCAACTGCCAGAAAATACTGAAGAAACTCCTCTGCCTCAATTTAAAAAAAATTAAGACAAGGAGATGTAGAATGCAATGGATGCAGGCACTCTGTAAAATTGTGGTAATTAAGCTATGATGTTACACAATCATTGCTAAATGAGGCAAAATGAATTCAAACAGGGTGTGGGAATACAATCAGACCCCGATATCACAAAAATGACATGGGGTTAACACTCCCTCAAACCAAAAAGGAGGCATGATACTCTTCAATTGAGGACAAAACAAACACTCAAACACAATATCTGTTTTACACACGTCTGAACACTGAGTACACGAGATATGGAGCTGGGATCACCATATCAAGAATTGTATCAATTTTACCAGCCTCCTGACATCATTACAATGCAAGTAAGGGGATAATGATGTCTCCAAATGTCCTTGTGAAATGTGTGCTATGTACAAGCTAATCCTGTGATAATACTATATGAGAGTCTGGGATCATTAAAAAATGAAATATCCTCACCTGGTTCTTACGGTAGTCTTGCTGAGAATGCCGAAGCACACGATAGCACAAACGGCAAATGTGGCGAAAAGGTGCATGACGTTGATCGGAAAGCTCCTCCATTCTCAGCATGGGGCCATTGCCGCTGTCCACAAAAGGAGCACGCAGCAGCTCAAAGATCTACATGTGGAACAAAAATGGGAAACAGGAAATGTTATTTTCAGCTTTTCGTAATAGATCTTCCAAAATAAGGCAATGTTTATTCCTGCTACGTGAAACATCCTGCAACCCGTGCCTACAGAAAACAGACTTTTTGGAACACTGGCTGAATTTCCATCCAATCATTGTGTAACTTTATTTCAAAAATTATTATATTAATACGCTAAGCCATATTTTGTGGACGTATCTCCTCCGAAACTGCCGGACGGATTGTCGCCACTTTCGGCATGCGGGTGCTCTGTGGTCTAATGTACAGCATAGGCTATGTGAGATTGCGCCAGACGGACAGGTTTGGGAATTTTTGGCGATTTTCTAATTTTTACATTCGTTTGCATGGTGACGTGTGACGTCACTGCTGAGAGGCGTAATGACGTCATGACATCATCGGTCATTCGCTGACATCATTGCGTCTATCGTCGACAGACCATCACCACTAAGAGGCGTAATGCCACTCCTAGAAAACAGCGTCTGCAATGTAAAACCCTCTTCTGCACACGCTGACTATCTCAGAAGGTGCATTTGACACAAAAAATGTAACAAGAAACATTGTATATCAAGAAATTCTATAAATCACATTATGAACACTGGATATATTGACGTCCTAACGAGCCGTCACTTTAGAAACTTCGCGTGGAGCGCAGGTTTGGCTAGTTCTCCATTAGTAGGTGCTCATATGTTGAAAGGTTCATATCGATCGCTCAAGCGGTTGTGTAGAAAATTAATTTAAAAGAGCATAAAGGTGAAAAATTGAGGGCGGAAGAAAAAAAACAGTGAGGGCCTTGGCTGACATTCCAGAGCACATCAAGGATGGTTGTGGACGACTAGTAGTTCAAAAGCATTTTCTCCATTTTATCACACCAAATGTTTATTATTCTGATTGTGCAACCGCGATACTCAATCCTGCATCATCGAAGCATACCGGTCTCACAAATAAATAAAATGTTCTTCAAAAACACAATGATACCACTCAAAAATAGATAAGAACATTCAACCACACTCCCCTCCACCACATCCGATAATAAATATGCGGGCCTACTGTCCACAAAAAGATTATACATCCATAAGTACTTACCTTCAAAACACGTACAACCAGTTCACCCATGACCCCACCCCATCCCCACAAAAATGCAGCACAATCAAAACACATCTTTCCCTGGTGATTAAAAAAATGAAAATGCACCATCTCATCTGGGGATTCACTTGTCTCTACTAGAGCATTCACTAGTGCGCAGCAGGCAATGCTCAGGTGTGACGTTTCAATCACCAAATGGCTTTCCCTCAGGACAGTGCAGGCATCGTATGCTAGCTGTTAAGTAGACTCACAAGGGAGGACTGAGGGGAACGGGGGGGGGGGGGGGTTAGGTGGGGAAGCTCATCATAAGACTGGAATATGCAGATCGTGAGACAAAGTCGTTCTCATCCATTACTAAAAGGAGAAGCGTCCGTCCATCACGCTTCATTCAAAAGGGTTCCTAATGTTGTAGAATAAAAAAAACACAAATGGTCCCATTGAACGCAAATAATTTATGTACTTGAAACAAAAATTAGTGTCCGTTTAATCATAATGATTCCTATTTTGAAAGCCTGTCTTTCAGAATGGAAGAAGAAACAGGACCTGGATCTTAAATACAGCCATTCCGATCGTAAGACGGCAGTAATTCTTTGGAATAAAGTGTGATGAACATGAAAGGAGCACACAGAGATGTGTATTGTAATACTTCTTGAAGCAATAGAAAATATATTAGAACAAGTAGAGGTACATTCAAAGCACATCGCCCCCATGCCAAATAAATAAATAACAAATCCTCCAGCGCGCAACATTGCCGGGGCACTTTCGGTGCCCGGCGATGCCATCATGCAGCACATGGAGACGGAATTGGGAGGGAGCGGTGTACAATACTCGATTGATTAGTTGCATCATTAAAATAAATAAATAGTAATCGTAAAATAATTTCTTAATCAATTGGCTAATAGTATAACCAAAACCACCACTGTTTCATCCAAATCTGTAACTTTTAGAAAATTAATTCATTAAAAAATGAATAATTAATCGATTAATTGATTAATCAATAAATGAAAATATCCTTTATAGCCAAATCACTTGTTCACTGTCATGTCTAAATATCATCTTCCGAGCTCAAAAGATGGCTGAATTATTGCCCAGATGAGAAATAAAATTAATAAGTAATAAATAAATCGAAAATAATGAAGTAATTAATCAATTAATTGATTGATCAAAAAATAAAAAATACCCTTTTTCCCAAAGCACATCTTCACTTTTGTTCCCAAATTTCAGCTTCCAAGCTCATAGGATGGCTGGGATATCACCCAGACAAACAAACAAACAATTGGAAGAAAAACTGAGTACTCCCTTCCTTCAGAGCCCTGTGATGACGTCATGCATCACCTGCATATGGAATTGGGAAGGAGCGGTGTACAATACATGGAATACATGGACAATACATGGACAGCAGCAAAAACTACACATTTAAAATATCCTTTTTGCGTGTTTCACTTAATTTTACATCCTCATTGATACTCAGAGAAAGATATGCAATATGTTTGTGAAGTGCAACATGCTGTCTTTTGATTAAACCCATCAACCAAGTGACAGTTAGGCACGGCCAGTAATCACCTAAAATATTCAAAGTTACAACCACACAATCACACATGAAGACCACTCAGTGTTGAAACATCAGACTTGAGCCTTGCCTGCTGGGCTCGTACATGGTGATTTCATTTTCAATATGGATATTCCCAGTGAACTATAACCACTTCTTTACCATATTTACTTGCTGACCTGCATCCCAGCACAAAACAACGTTTCTGACATGTACTGTACCCAAAAAATATTCATCCACTCACTCTAAATCGTCGACCACGAATCTGTCAAAAACATCTCCCCCAACCCCCGGGCAATATGTCTCCCCTCTAATGCGAAATAACCCATCAAGCATACACGTACGTTCCACGTCACTGACCTGTTTCAGTATATTTTGCTCTCTCATTAGTTTCTGCCGCTCACGGTTTGGGCGGGAGACACGCACCCCAAGGACATCTTGCCCAGTATTAGAAACGTCTGCCACAAAGAAAACCAGGTCCTCAAGAAGTTTAGTCACAAACCTGCAGCCAATAAAAGGACAAAAGGAAGTATGAAAATAGTTTAGTTTCATTTTAAAAAGATCACACAGTTGGGCCTGTCTCTATATTATGTACACAAAACAGCATTTTTTTCTTAATCATTGCTGCCTCTTCACCTTCCTTCTACACACTGATTCACCATCCCTTTTCTTTCCATTATTCCCTTCCCTTCTTTACTGATCCTCTCCATTTCACCTCCTTTTCCCACTCTATGGAGGGAGACATATAAAATATGTAGAAAAGTTTAAAATGTCATAAATTATTATATTGAAGGAGGTAAATGATAAAATTACTCACAAGATTGGAAGTAAATAAAAAGGAGTGCGCGCAGACACACACCACACACAACACACACACCACCACACACACACACACACACCACAAGCATTTAAAGCCATTTTCCCCGCTAAAGTGGGGTTAGCCTTGCGGGCCCCATGACAATCTTCTCCACTTTACCCTATTTTGCATCTCCCCTTCTTAATCCCCTTGCCCACATTTCTTCTTCCACCACCTTTAGCCAAGTTTTTCTCGGTCTTCCCCGTCCTCGCTTCCGACTACACTCATTTCCAACACCTCTCTCACCAGTCACTTTCATCCTTCCTCAACACATGACCCACCATCTTAACCTGTTTCTCTTCACAACATCCATCATCTTCCGTAAGTCATCTTTTTGTCTTCCTCTCTCTCAACGATACTCCACACATCCACCGAACCATTCGCATTTCCACCCTTTCCAGCCTTTGTTGCTGCTCCATGTTCAGTACCCATGTCTCACTCCAATAAATCAACGTACTCCTCACACATGTAGCATACACCTTTCCCTTCAGCTTCAACGACACTCCCTCTTCGTCAGCACGCCACTCAGTTCCGAAACTTCTTCCATGCACATTTACTCTAGCAACCGTCGAAGAGTCTGATCCACCTTCTCCATTCAGCATGTCTCCGAGATAGCAAAATGTTTTCACACCTTCCAGCTTCACACCATCTCCAAGATCCAACTCAACAATTCCTTCATCTGCAGCTCCCTCTATGCACACCTTACACTTGAATGTAGCTGCCACACTGGTTAATGACCCTCTCACCCCACTACATTTTCGATGAACCCATTCAGCACACATTGTACACTGAATGGAGTTCACTCCGACACCCTTCCTGCACACAGCACACGGCCACTTCCCAGTCTTTCCACTCACACCACATGCTTTACCACTTGCCATCACCTTCGTCTTTCAGATATTCACCTTCAAACCTTTTGCCTCCATACATTCCTTCCACTTGTTCATCTTCTCCTTCAGTCCATCCATACTCTCTGCATCAACACCAGATCATCTGCATACAGCAGCTCCCACGGTAAACTCCTTTACCTCCGAGCCAGCACCTCCATCACAACTACAAATAGAAGTGGACTTAGTACCGACCCCTGGTGCACTCCCACCTTCACTTCAAACTCACCACTGTTCCCATCCTTCATCTTTACAGCTGTGCGCGCTCTCTCGTACATTGCTATCACTACTCTGATCAACCATTCTCCCTCCTAACTTCCTCAATGCCCATGTCATTACTTCACGTGGAACCCTATCAAATGCTTTCTCCAGATCAACAAACCCAAAAAACAACTTCTTCCTCTTCTCCATGTACTTCTCCTGCAACTGCCTTACAATAAAAATTGCATCTGTCGTTCCTCTTCCTGGCATAAATCCAAACTGCATTTCGTCAATCTTTACCTTCTTCCTTATCCTCTTCTCCAACACCCTTTCCAATCACTTCATTCCATGCTCCAATAACTTTATTGCTCTATAGGAGCCACAGGTAAGTGGTCACCTTTTCCCTTCTACAGAGGGACGAGGTACTCAGTTCCAATCCACTGGAATGCGGCTTCTTTCACCACAGATTACAGATCTCTGTCATTCTCTTCACACCCCAACTTCCCGCTGCTTCAACATATCTCCCAAACTCCCTTGGCCCTCCTGCTTTTCTACTCTTCATTGCTCTTATAGCTTCTCAACTTCCTTCTCTGTTATCTTCTCTGCTGGTCCTAAAACTGGGTTACTCTACTGTTGCTATCCATTCATTTTCTACATTCAACAGCCTTTCCATATATCTCTTCATCTTCCTTTAATTCCATCTGAGTCCACAACGATTTGTCCCACTTCATCCTTCAAGCAACTCACCCCGTCACATCAAACCTCTCTCTCGCTATCTGCTTGGCAATCCTGAATACCGCTCTCTTACCCTCTTCCGAATCCAAGCGTTCTCCGAACATTTTCCTATGGGCCTCCTGCGCCTTTGCTACCTCTTTCTTTGCAGCCTTCTTGGCTACCTTATAACTTATAATAAAAACGAGTGCAAACATATTCAGAATTGATTGGAAATTTTAAGTATTAATTTGAAAAATTATTTATTTACTCTCAAACAACAGGTGTGATTTTTGTTCTTCAAACAAATGTTACCATCCAGGCCTAAATCATAGATGCAAAATATGGCACACACGTTTTTCTTATTTTTGATGATTGTCGACACACCTTCGTTCATTCTGTGTAATTGTTCCTTTTTCCAGCTTCAGTGCAACTGAAGCTAGTTCACAGCTTGCGTCGTTCGCAAAATCAAGGTCGCGAACCTCAGCTGGCGAAACAGGAATGATGGCAAAAGCTTCCCTGTCTTCCTTCTCACTATATGTTCCAATCTGTAGTGGACAAACCATAGCAAAGAGTGAAAACGATAAGTTTTTGTCATTCTATTAGTAGCAATTAAATACACTTAAAGTACATTACTGTACAAAAGTTTGGGATATTTTCACTTTTCTGGTGCTATTCCCATTTCATGATTTGTCGGACGGATCTGGTCAACTCTACACAAATATACCGAACACACACACATATAATATATTATATATTTATAAATATATATCATATATATATATTATAATATATATACTATATTATATAAATATATATATACAGGTGTCCCAAAAGTCTGGATCCATAGGCATTTTTCCAAATATACAATTTGATATTTTTCTTTTCTTTCAGATCCAAGATGGCTTCGAAACTAACAATTGAAGATCAATTGAACTCATTCTCATGTACGCAGCAGGATTCTTACCGTAGGAGATTGCTGCCGAATTCAATAGAAAGCTCCCTGATAAGCATCAATAACACATGCCACTGTTAAAGTGTTTAAACGTTTTAGGTTCAGAAATGTTCAACATTCTTGTTCAGTGTATAAACAAGTGTCGCGAAGTCCAAGGCGTCAATTTGAGCATTTACTGTAATAAAACTTTAAATAAATTTTTGCCTCTGGATCCAGACTTTTGGACACCCTGTATATTATTACATATATATATATATATATATATATATATAATATATATATTATATATTGTTGCGAATTCGCGCCCGCCGGCGTGCGATCGCCACGTGACTCGAATCGCGACCGCCTCGCCCACCGGACGGACAATTCAGTCGTGACCCTCTCGGACTAACGCCGGGACCAGTCACGGGTGGGGGTTTAACCTCACAACAACCCAGTCCGCATTCCACCCGTGCGAGTAGGTGAATCGCCGAAAGTCGATATACCTAAGTACTCGCACGGGTAACCTAGCGAGGGGTTGTACCACGCCACAGGTCGACTTCGGACACGAACCGCTTAAGCGGTCGTTCCGTGCTACAGGGATAACCGAGCGGAGTTATCGTCGACCTTGACCGTTCCAATTAATTATCGGGCGTCTCGCGCCCACTCGAACCCTTTACGTGAAGCAAGATGGAGACCAACAGAGGAAAGGACGCAGCGAAACGGGGAAACAATTCAACAAGCAAGCATTTTATTTACACAGACAGGCACAAATCACACATATAGTCACACAGTAAGAATGTACATATATCAAATGTAATGCGAAAACATAAAGCAACGACGACGCAGAGCTACAACCGACTAAGCGAACACTCGGCAACACTTATACAGTTTTTACTTCCGCACCGGCCCACACACCACGTTCACACAGAACCCAAAGAAATGGAAGTCGCGACTTCCCTGTGTGTCGAGTCTTGGCGACCGTAACTCCGAGCTCCCGGTGCCTTCGCCGTTCTTGCGACCGACGACTCCTCTCAGCTCACACGACGCGAGGAAAAAACCAGGGAATCCACTTGACCCGTGGTCGAAAAAGACAGCGCGAGCTCCTCCCACTCTGTCGCCTTCGCCGTCCCTTTTATCGCGGGGCCCCGCCCTCCACTCCGCCCCCATTTTCGCTCCACCACCTCCTTCCAGAACATGCTGGAACTTCCAGAAGGTGGTCCTCCGTCCAAGGTGACGCTCGCACCGCCGTGGCATTCTTCTTCTTCCTCGCAGGGTGTAATCACCGCGACGGCGCCATTCGTTCGGGGGAGGGGGGGACGGGGGCCGCCTGCTTTCCCTCGAAGGCCAGGCTCTGGCAACCGTGTTGCCGAGTCGAACCGGTGGTTGTTAGTGAATGGCGTGGTGGCGTTGTTGTATGGTGGCTGTTGCGTTGTTGTAGTGGTGGCGTGGTCGGCGTTGTTGTAATGGTCTGAGGGTTGGAGCGTGGTTGGTTCGAAAAATAAAGAAAGAACAGAAAAACGACTGACTCAAAGGATCGCAGCCCGAATGAATCACATTAATTCCTCTAAACAACGGGTTTGGGCTAACTATACATGTACTTAAAAGATATCTCACCTACGGGACCTGAATGCGGTTGCGAATTCCACAGCCGTAACACTACCCCCTCCCTTTTTTACAGACTCGTCCCGAGTCGTCAAATTCTCGTGTGCCATCATGTGTAGTTCTCCCCTAGTACGTTTTACCTACGGATCCCTGAGTGCGACATTCATGGTATTCGTGTCCCCAAAAAAATAACCTGAGGGCTGAGTAACTATAAACAACCCACTCACACAGACGACTTAATAAAAATTGCCGGCGCTAGACAGACATAGCCGGGGCGCACTCATATTTACAGTACACAATTATCAACTTAACCTTATAATTTACACTACTCCATGGCCCAGGCAATGGACTCTGCAGGAAAAAGAAGAAGAGTCAACAGAGCACCGGTGCACGGCCTCCATTACAGGCCCGTGTTGTAGCTGCAACAGACAGTTCCTGCAGCTTGCAAACTGTTGCTCGATAATCCTGGCGCACATGGCAATGAACAAGGGGGCAAAGCAAAACTGAACGGGGCAAAATGAACAAGGGCAGTGGGCATGGCATGGCAAGGTAGCAGGCAAACACAGCCTGCAGACGAAGTGACCGGCACAGGCCTGAAGCAAACAAGCCGTCGCGATCCGCACCGGCACAGGCCTTGCAGCAAAACACAGCTGCCGATTAAGTGGGCCGGCACAGGCCTTGAAGTAAAACAGCCGTCGACGATCCGGCCGGCACAGGCCTTGCAGCAAACAGCCAGCCGATGAAGTTGGCCGCCTTTGCGTGCAGTGCAAGGTTTTGTGAGGAGTGCGGTGGTGCTGGCCACACAGAAGGCGGGCTTGGACCTACCTACCTGTCTCCTCCCACCTATCGCCTTTGCCTGTCACTGTCCATACCCACCCCCCTTAATTTGTAAAACCAATTTAGCCCAATTAATTTTTTGTTGTTTTTATTTTTACTTACCCACTAGAAATCGTCCCTAACCCCTTACTGCCTTGTTCGGCTAACCTATCACTCCTAGCTACTCCCAACCCCTACGTTCCCTTCCGGCAGGGGAATAAGGGAGAGCTAGCGTCCTGTGTCGAGGCCCAATTCAAGCCTCAGGATGGCCTCCCCAGACTTCAGCGATCTAACCCAAAGTGGTCCAGCGGCCCACAACGAGAGCGAAGGATGGATGGTGCGGGGGTACATCTCCTAATCTACCCTAACCATTTAACCTTAAACTACACCGGGGCTTTCAACAACGCCTCTCGCTTAATCTATTGGTTCTAAAACCAAGATTCCCGTCGCTGTGTTGGTGTCCTTACAATTTCGGCCTCGCCCCCCATTTTCCTTCCGTGCCCTCACACGGTCTCATGCCGAGACGCGTGGTCCCTTGGCAGGCACGACCCTCTGCCGATTCTCTAACGATGCACCCCCGGCACTACACTGCCTCCGAGCCTACCAGCTCCCTAAACACCGGGGAGTGCCCTCCATGGCAACTCCCCTGAACGCTCACGTGGCAGGCTGGCTTCCGGGCCCCTTTCCGAGGGTCACCCGTGCCCACGACACTGCCCACGCGGCAATGGCGCCCGGCCCCGCACCATGCGGGCGCACCCCGTGCCCACTACGCTAACCCCGGCCGCCATGGCCCTTGGCCTACCACGGCGACTAGCCCGGTGCCCGGGTACCACTTAGCGATACTCACCTTCGCAGCCACGCTCCCAGCCCGTCAACAGGGCTCCTGCACCCCTCCAAACAGGTATCGAGCCTACCTTCCCACCAACAGCAAAACGACCTCCACTTTGTCAATTTAACTAACCCCTAACTCACTCTACACTGACCCGGGGTCCCTTGGGCGGAGTCACTCCCCCAATCACTCATCGCACCATGCATTCCACATTCGCTCCACTCACACAGACCCGCTGGCCTCACCACTCATAATTACATGTTCCTTCCACACCTCTCAACTCACACAGCTGAATCTCTGCCATCCTGCTCACACACTCCTAAATAACTTTCTCCCACGTCATCCCTACACTACAGCACGTTCCTTTTAACACTACGTAGCTAAACTACGTCCCTCTACACATCCACAGTCTGTCACTGTCTCCTAAGATCCTCAAAAATCATTTCCCATCCTAAATCTCATCTAAATCCCTCTACCTAATCCATTCCACGGACTCCATGAGGACTTACCCTGCCCATGAAGTCGTCTAACTATGCTACCCTTCCCCTAGCTAGTTCCATCCTGTGCCCTAGCCAAGGGATCATCCACCCCTTGCCCAGGGAATCCTGTTCACCGAAAGCGAGGCTTGCTTTTGTTAATTTTAATTTATTTTTTTCAAATTCTGCGCAGCACCAGCGCGGCAACTCGCAGCTCGCGCACTTGTCACCTGCCCTGACGTCATGCAGCTGCACGTGTACCTCGTCCCTCGTGGACGTCAGTACCATCCGGCAGGGATTCACCTCTCCTGCGGATTCCAACCCACGTGCAGCCATGACCGTCACCCTGCGCACCCCAAAGCAAACCTCGCACTCCGAGGGGCTCCCCACCGAACACATGTTGCTCGCCGTTGGAGCTTAACACAAGCTCGCGTGAGAACCCGTCCGGTCCAAATCCGTTTACCTGCCTAAACTTTGTCCGTCCGCGGGATCGGCAAATCCACGCGTGCGTTTCCGGACCGGGCTTCACTCCCGCAAGCGAGCACGTGGGCGCCTCGTGCGTTGCACGGCCCGAACCTCGCGCTCGCCGCTGGGTGGAACCCGGCACGGTCCCCAAACAGCACTACGGCCGCTTCTCGGCCTTTGTCTCTCTGTCGCCGTCTCCGTCGCACTTCAAACCACGCACACCTGCGTGTTACGACGCACAGACTCACACTCAACACACTTACCCCAGGAGACGCGGTGCGTGCTCCGCATGCCGACCGTCATCCCTCACCATACAGCGACCTTACACACACTGTCTCTCTCACACAGCCTCTCACTCACACCCAACCTTTCACTTGCACAGGGGGTCTCACTCACACCATGCGTGCCGGAAAGCACGCATCTCGCACACTTGCAAACACACACCCTGCACAACACACTGGGGATTCGTGTCCCCACAAGGGTTCCCGGGGCCTCTATACCCCCAAGCTGCACGTGCACACTATCCACAGCAATCGTCCTTCAACTCCGCGAAGCACGACCGGACCACCTGGTCGTGACCAGCTTCAAGGGAGCATAGAGTCTCCCTCCGTTCCCGAAGGAGGCCATCCAGCTGCTCGCACCGGTCCCCACCGTTCTGCCAGCTCGCCCCCATTATCCTCCACTACCTCTGTGTGTGTGTGTCTGTTCCTTTAACCCCGTCTTTATCGTGCAGTCTCTCCTCTACTTTTTCTGTTTCTTTCTGGCGTTTTTCCATCTCTCTGGACTTCAATTTACTCTCTCCTTCAGTTCATTAATTTCAAATCGTATAGTTTTTGTTTTCTCTCCCACTCTCCTCCTGCTTCTCACTTTCCAATCTCATCGTTTCTTTCAATTGGCTCATTTCCTTCCTGTGTTTCATTCGCTGTTCTCTCATTACCCTTCCTTGTTTCCTCTCCTTCTTCTTCTCCAGTTTCATGGTTTGCTTCATTTGGTTAATCTCCTTCTTGTGTTTCATTGCTGCTGTCTCATTACTCTTCCTTGTTTCTTCTCCTGCCCTTCCTTCTGCAGTTTCATGGTTTCTTCATGTGTTAATTCCCTTTTGTGTTTCATTCGCTGTTCTTTGTCTATCTCCTCGCACTCCAGCCTTGCCTTTTCTTTCAATTGGTCAACCTCAGCTTCATGTTCTTTGTTTTCTATCCATTGTTCCTCTCGTTCTTCCTCTCCAATCTCGTTGTGTCCTTCAATCTCCTGATTTCTCCTTCCTGCTTCATTCGTTCCTCCTTCACTTCTCCTCGTATTCCAACCTATTTTTTTCCTTTTGCGTTCAGTTTCAAATTCATACTCTTTCAGTTTTATTCCACTGTCTTTCTTGTTCCTCATTCTGCAATCTGGCCTTTGCTTCCAACTGTTTGATCTGTACAGTGTGGTTTCTTAACGTTTCATTTTCCGTTCTCTTCCTTTCCTCTTTTAACACTCTCAGTTCGTTTTGTAGTTCCGTCTCTTGTTTTTGGTGTTTCTGTAACTCAGTTTTCTTCTCTAATTCTTTTCTCATCTCGCACCCTCCGACCTTGCTTTGGCTTCAAACTGTTTTCCGGCTTGCCCTTGTGTTTGTCTATCCGTCTTCCCAGTTCATCTGTCTCCGTTTACCTCCCGTCCCAGCTTATCAACTCTCTTCGTCATGTCTTGAAGTCTTTTCTCACACTCCACTATTTATTTCCTTCGTGCACGTCTCCGTCACCCCAATTAATTTTCCCTCTCGGTCACGTCACTTTTTCCGTTCACCTCCACGCTTCTCGCCCAACACGTCTCCCGAATTATTTTCTCCTCACCGCCTTCACCGCGGCCTGTCAACCGTTGCCCCCTCCCAGCTCTTCGCTCCCACACGTGGCGTCGCCATTACGCACTTCGCTGTTGTTGCTTCATGCCGCCTGCAGGCTTCGGTCCCAATGTATCTGATCTCTCCTCT
>CM068952.1:121144292-121157370 GCA_035128595.1 Eptatretus atami | reverse complement strand
CAACACTCCATTCTCCAAGATCCAACTCAACAATTCCTTCTTCTTGGCAGCTCCCTCTATGGCACACCTTACACTTGAATGTAGCTGCCACACTGTTAAGACCCTCTCACCCCAGCTAACATTTTTCGATAACCCATTCAGCACACATTGTACACTTGATGGAGTTCACCCGACACCCTTCCTGCAACACAGGCACACGGCCACTTCCCAGTCCTTTCCACTCACCACATGCTTTCCACTTGCCATCACCCTTCTCTTTCAGATAATTCACCTTCAAACCTTTGCCTCCATTACATTCCTTCCACTTGTTCATCTTTCTCGCTTCAGTCGTTGAGTTCGTTAGTCGTTTCCCCACATCCATACTCTTCTGCAATCACAACCAGATCATCTCATACAAAGCTCCCAACGGTAAACCCTCCTTTACTCCGACCAGCACTCCATCACAAACTACAAATAGATAGTGGACTTAGACCGACCCTGGTGCACTCCCACCTTCACTTTCAAACTCAACACTGTCCCATCCTTTCATCTTTACAGCTGTGCGCGCTCTCGTCGAACATTGCTATCACTACTCTGATTCAACCATTCCTTCCACTCCTAACTTCCTCAATGCCCATGTCATTACTTCAGTGGAACCTTATCAAATGCTTTCTCCCGATCAAAAACCCAAAAAAACAACTTCTTCCTCTTCCCATGTACTTCTCCTGCAACTGCCCTTACAAAAAATTAAAAAATTGCATCTGTCGTTCCTCTTCCTGGCATAAATCCAAACTGCATTTTCGTCAATCTTTACCTTCTTCCTTATTCCTCTTCTCCAACACCCTTTCCAATACCTCATTCCATGCTCCAATACTTTATTGCTCTATAGGAGCCACAGGTAAGTGGTTTCACCCTTTTTTCCCCTGTCTACGAGGGACGAGGGTACTCAGTTCCCAATCCACTGGAATGCGGCCTTCTTTTCACCACCAGATTTACACGATCTCTGTCATTCTCTTCACACCCCAACTTCCGCGCCTTCAACATATCTCCACAACTCCCGTTGGCCTCCTGCTTTTCTACTTTTTCATTCTCTTATCGCTTTTTCCTTTTTTTTTTTTTTTTTTTTTTCAAACTTCCTTCTCTGTTATCTTCTCTGCTTGCCGTCCTAAGTGGGTTTTATCCTCAATGTTTCTATCCCATTTCATTTTCTACATTCAACAGCCTTTCCTATATTCTTCCATCTTCCTAATTCCATCTGAGTCCCAACGATTTGTTTCCCACTTCATCCTTCAAGCAAACTCAACCGCCCGTTTCACACGAAACCTCTCTTCTCGCTATCTTGCTTGCAAATTCCTGAATACCGCTTCTTACCCTCTTTTCCGAATCCAAACTTCCTCCGAACATTTTCCTTATGGGCTCCTGCGCCTTTGCTACCTCTTTCTTTGCAGCCTTTCTTGCTACCTTTATAGCTTATAATAAAACGAGTTGCAAACAGTATTCAGAATTGATTGAAAATTTAAGTATATTTAATTTGAAAAATTAATATTTACTCTCAAAACAACATGGTTGTGATTTTTGTTCTTCAAACAAATGTTACCATCCGGCCTAAATCATAGATGCAAAATATGGCACACACGTTTTGCTTATTTTTGATGATTGTCGACACACCTTCGTTCATTCTGTGCTAATTGTTCCTTTTTTCCAGCTTCAGTGCAACTGAAGCTAGGTTCCACAGCTTCCGTCGTTTCGCAAATCAAGGTCGCGACCTAGCTGGCGACGGAATTTGATGGGCAAAAGCTTCCTGTCTTCCTTCTCACTATAGTTCCAATCTGTAGTGGACCAAAACCATAGCAAGAGTGAAAACGATAGTTTTGTCATTCTATTAGTAGCATTTAAATAAACTTAAAGTAACATTACTTGTCAAAAGTTTTGGAATTTTCACTTTCTGGTGCTATTCCCATTTCGATGATTGGTCGGATATTGTCAAACATACACATATTTACCGAACACAACACATTATAATTAAATATTATAATATATATATTATATATTATACTGTGTTATATATATATATTGTTATATATATATATATATTATATTTATATATAACAAATTTATATACCAGGTGTCCCCAAAAGTCTGGACCCATAGGCATTTTTTCCAATATACAATTTGATATTTTTCTTTTTCTTTCAGATCCCAAGATGGCTTTCGAAACTAACAATTTTGAAGATCGAATTTGAACTCATTCTTCATGTACGCAAGACAGGATTCTTCACGTAGAGAGTTTGCTGCCGAATTCAATAGACAGCATCCTGATAACATCCAATAACACATCCACGTTAAAGTGTTTTAAACGTTTTAGGTTTAGAAATGTTTCAACGTTCTTGTTTCAGTGTAAAACAAGTGTCGCGAAGGTCCAAAGGCCGTTCAATTTGAGCATTTACTGCTAATAAAACTTTTAATAAATTTTTGGCCTCTGGATCCAGACTTTTGGACAACCTGCATATATATAGTGTTACGGCTGTGGAAATTCGCCCAAACATCATTAAGGTCCGTAGATGAGGTATTTCTGAAGACATTGTGTTAGTTAGCCCAAAACCCATTGTTTAGAGGGAATTAATGTGATTTCATTCGGGCTGCGATGATTTGAGTTAGGCGTTTTCTGTTCTGGCTTTATTTTCGAACCAACCACACTTCAACGGCCAACAACGCCAACACAACAACGCCAACCAAGCCACCACTCCAACAACGGCCAGCACCGCCAACGCCTCACAACCACCACCACCCATCTTCGCCACTACTCCACACCAGCGAACCCATCCTCCGCGCCACCGTACGACGGTTTGCACGTTTTTGAAGACCGTCGAACGCGAAGAGGAAGGGAGAAGTCCCCACACCAAGGGACTGCGCGTTTTCCCGGACTGTTTCCTTCCTTGGCCCGGCGCCAGAACGCTCGCCTTGCCCCCACAAGCCGGAGGTGGGAGGGAAGGGAGGGAACGCCCCCCTCGTCGAAGCGCCTCGAGGAGGTGGAGCGAGACGGGGCGTTGGCGCCGGGCGTATAAGAGTGAGAGGCGCAGGAGGTGCTTCCTCTTCTCTTCCCTTGTATCTCTCTGCTCTGCTCGCTTCTCTGGTCGTTGATTTCTGATGTCGTGATTCATCTTGCTCTGCTCGCTTCTCTTGGTTCGGCGCTGGCTCGTCTCTCTTCTTCCTCGCTTTCTCTCTTGGTTCGACTAAAAGGCAGACGGGGCCCGAACGCCGGAGAGACTCGCGGACCACGGCGAGTGGACGGTCGCGAGACTCAACACTCAGGGAAGTCGACTTCCATTCTTTTGGGTTTTGTTGTGAACGTGTTGTGTATGTGGCGCGTGTCTTATTAAGTAGACTGTGTAAGTGGTCCGTGTTTGTGTCGCGTATTCGGTTGTAGCTCTGCGTCGTCGTTGCGTTTGTCGTTCTTTCTTTTATTTGATATATTGCATTTCTTAATGATTTATTGATTGCTATTAAATACTTCCTACTTCGTGTGTCGTTGTGTGAAATAAATGGCTGTCTGTTTTTTCTTGAATTCTTCCCCCGTTTCGCTGGTCCTTCCTTCGCTTGGGTTCTCCATTGTTGTTTCACGTAAAGGGTTTTGAGTGGGCGCGGGACGCCCGATAATTAACTCAGGAACCGTCAAGGCCGACATAACACCGCATCGGTTATCCCGTTAGCACTGGAACGGGTCGCTTTAGCGGACCGTGTTCCGAAGTCGGCCATGTTGCGAGGTACAACCCCTCGGTAGGTTACCCGTTTGCCGGGTATTTAGGATTATCGCTTTCGGCGATTTCACCCTATTTCCGCGCGGGTAGAATGCGGATGGGTTTGGTGAGGCCGAAAGGTCCACCCGTGACTGGATTCCCGCGTTAGCGGGAGGGTCACGACTGAATTGTTCCGTCCGGTGGGCGAGTCAGTCGCGATTCGAGTCACGTGGCCGATCGCCACGCCGACCGGGCCGATTCGCAACAATATTATAATATATATTATATATTATATTATTAATTATATATATAATATATCTATATATATTGTTACGGCTGTGGAAATTCGCAAACACCATAGTCCCGTAGGTGAGATTTTAAGTACATGTTGTGTTAGCCCCAAACCATTTTTTTAGAGGGAATTAATTGATTCATCCGGCTGCGGACACTTTGATTTGGTTTTTCTGTTCTTTCTTTATTTTCGACCACTACAACCAACGGCCAACCACGCCACACTACAACAACGCCAACCACGCCACCACTACAAAGCAACGCCAACCACGCCCATACACACGCCAACCACGCCACCCACTGCAACAAACCACGGCGTTCCGACTCGGCACACGGGTGCCACAGGGCCTGGCCTTCAAAGTAAGCATTGGCGGCCCCGACCCCGTTCCCCCCTATCCTCCCCGAACGAATGGCACCGATTGGACGGAGGACCAGCCCTTTTCTGGAAGTTCCGCATTGTTCTGGAAAAGAGGGGTTGGAGCGAAAAACGGGGGCGAGTGTGAGGGCGGGCCCCGACGAATAAAAGAGGCGACGGAGTAGCGAAGAAAAAAAAGGGGATCGCGCCAGGTAAAAGGGACGGCGAAGGCGACGGGGGAAAAAGGATCTCGCGTTCCGAGTGGAGCGGAGGATCTCGCGCCGAGTGGAGCGGAGAATCTTGCGTCCGAGTTGGAGCGGAATGATCTCGCGTCCGAGTGGAGCGGAGGAATCTCGCGTCCGAGTGGAGCGGAGGATCTCGCGTCGAGTGGAGCCGAGGATCTCGCGCGAGTGGAGCGGAGGATCTGCGTCGAGTGGAGCGGAGTGAGCTCGCAGGACCGCTGAGAGGAGGACGGTCGCAAGGACTCTAACGCAGGGAAAGTCGCGACTTCCATTTTCTTTTGGGGTTCTGTGTGAACGTGATGTGTGTTGTGGCGCCATGTCCGAATTAGTATTGTATAAGTGTTGCGAGTGTTCGCGTTTAGATTCGGTCGTAGCTTCTGGTTGCTTTCATTGTTGTTGCTTTTTGTTCTAATTGATTATATGTCTTTTGTTGAATTACTTTTGGCTGTAATACGTTGCTATATTGTTGTTTCTATTGTGAGGCGTGAATAATGTGCTTTCTTGTTGAATTGTTGCCCCGTTTCGCTGCCGTCCTTCCTTTGTGCGGTCTCCATCTTGCTTTACGTAGGGTTTTGAGTAGGCGCGGGATGCCCGATATTACATCAGAACCGTCGAGGCCGCGATAACACGCTCGGTTTATCCCGATAGCACGGAACGGATCGCTTAAGCAGCCCGTGTCGAAGTCGACCTCGGCCGATGCGATCGCCCGGTTTACCACCGCGTGGGTACTTAGGTAGGTCGAGTTTGGCGAACAACCCTATCCCACGCGGGTGGCACGATTGGCAACGATCTGGTTGAGGCCGAAAAGGCCCCACCCGCTGACTGGATCCCGGCGTTATCCGGGAGGGTCACGACGGAATTGTCCGCCCGGTGGCGACGTTTACCGCAATCGAGTCACAGTGGTCGTTCGCCACGCCGGCGGGCGTGAATCCGCAACAATATATTATATATATATAAATATATATATATCTATATATCTTATGTATAATACATTATATATACATATATTATATATACATATAATATATATACATATAATACATAATACATATATATGTATATACATTATAGATATGCATATTAATATTATGTATATGTATATACAATGTATATATATGTATATATAAGTATATGTATATAATGTATAATATGTATTATATGTTATTATATGTATATACAATGTATATATATATATAATAATGCATATGAATTATATTGTACATATACATATTATATATATATACATATACTACATATTATAACATTATATTTACTATATATTTCATATATATACTGGCATCCCCCGTTTATCGCGGGGATTACGTTCCAAGATCCCCCGTGAGAAGTTGAAAATCCGTGAATGAATGGATGCGCCCAAAGAAATCGACTCGTCTGGTTGCGTCGGCGCTTGGCAGTGATCGGGGTTCGAGGTGCCGGAGATCGACTCGTCTGTCTGAGTCGCCTTGGCAGTGATCGGGTTCGAAGGGCCGGAGATCGACTCGTCTGGTCTGCTCGGCTTATGCCAGGCTGGTCCAACCGCGGCAAACCCTTTTTCCTTCCCGAAGCTATCGATACCTTACCTTTCTCCTTGGAGCCGTCAGGACCTTCCTCTGCGCTTCGGTTCCTTGCCAAAGGCTTAGAAGGTGAAAGGGCGTTTGGACGGCATCGAGGGCTTGGAGAAAAACGAAGAAAATATTCGAGTTCACACGCGAAAACTTTGTCTCATGCGTTGTGGTGACTGGTCGAGCCCACGCTGTTATATATTATTGCTTAAATTAATTTATATTTTATATATTATTACCGCGATATACCGGGGGAATCCGCGAGAAAAAATTGAGTTAGGTTCCAAGGAAAACCCGCCGATAACCGGTCGGGCGCGATAGGTGAACCGCGAATAGCGGGGGGATTACTGTATATTACAATATACATAAACATCAATACATATATATATATATATATTAAATTCATACACAGCATTTGGCTTTGCCACCAAATTTGACTTTGATGGGACCTGTGTCCTAGACATACATCAAACAAATGACACAGTTATTTTGGAAGTGTGGCACGTGAACAGCCGGAAAGGTGGTCTCACTGGCGAGACAGTGGACATACCCACACATACACACCTTTTGTAAATGGCAAAACTGAGAGTGCCAAACAGCTGGATAAGGTGAGCAACAAACAACACTCAAATCCCAAACACCACATCTGCATGTTGCACAACACCAACAGAACTCCAACACTCGCACAACCAACACCTTATCATGCCCAACCCAGACACGAACCAGCCTTGTTCATGCCCGGAAACACAAAAACAAGCGCACATGCTGCTCACCCACACACATACAACACCAGATCACGTAGAAGTAAAACAAAAAGAGCAGAGCACCTCATCAATGATGCTATTTTGACATTTATTTTGCTTTTGCGGGAGAAAAAAAAGCACTCTCCATTTGACTCGAAGCACCAGCACATGGACCGGAAATGGAGCGGTCGTATCAAAATAAAAACGATGCTGAGCTGTAGGGTCTATTGTGCTGAGGGAAGCCGGTCGTGAAGCTGGTGAAACGTCGCCTGAGACCGGGTCTGCTCTCACTTTTTTTTTACTCAAATTTTGAGTCTATCTAGTTTTGGTTTTTGGTTGGCAGTGCTTCTTCCTCTTTAAATAAATAAATAAATATATAATATATATATATATATATATATATATATATAAAATAAAAAATATATATTCTTCTATATATTACGAAAACTTCTTCATCATGTATGTTATGTATGTATTATGTTCCCGAAATACAGCCAAAACTGGTACAGATAGTGCCAAATTTTTATGGCCACCTACTCACCTTTATTCTGCGGTGTGCAGTATCAAGTTTCGTTAAATCGGGGCAACGAAAAAATTATTTAAAAAAATTAATTCCCGATTCAGTGAAGTACTCTTCGGGAGAATTATCATTCAAACAACCTCAGTGGTTATAGTTCGCTGGAGCTATCTTTTTTTCTTTGAAATGATTTCTTTAAAAATCTCAAACATTTAGTTTAGACAAAGAACGATTTATTTTTAAGCATAAAATAAACATCGCCATTTTGATCTAATACTGCCGTGTTCATTAATAAATAAAATTGTGTTTAGAAGATTACGCACAATAATTTCTTCGACTTTCTTTTCTCCGTTTTTTTTCACATTGACGCGCCAATATCAGTTTTGTTCAAATCGGGCAACGAAAAAAATTATTTTAAAAATTCATTCCCGATTCAGTGAAGTACTCTTCGGAGTATTTGATCAATGCAAACAACCTCAGCGGTATCGTTTGCTGAGCGAAATTTTATTTCATTTTATTTTTTTGAAATGAAATCAATCATATTGAAATCAACTGCTGTCACAACAGGAACCGTTGTCTTGTACATATATATTCATATTATATATATATAATAATTATATATATATATATATAATATATATATATATGTATTATATATTATGTACACACACACACACAAATATTATATATTACTCTTCCCATCCTCTCTAGCCAAAGAAAGCTGTATAAATCAACCAAGAAAGGCTACGCAAGGTTTGCCTTTGCTGTTTCATACCATTCCAGAGTCTCCACAGCTGTAAGACATTCACAAATAGTATGCACATGAGAATCCTTATGCTACACACCCCTCAGCCTGCAGGACAAGTTTCATTGCTTGTTGGCAAATCATCAGCGACAGCACAAACAGAAACATGCACCACTGAGGCTCCCAAACATGTACCACATATAATATCCAAAAGTGTCTTTCATGGTTGCGTTATTCATTTTACTCAGCTAGAATAGCAAGGGAGGAGTCGATTTATTTATATAATCCTCGCCACCTGGGTTTAATTGATTGAGGTGAGAGCTAATTGGTTATTCCTCCATTCACAGGTGAGAGATGTGAGTGGTATTTGCTTTATAAATCAGAAAAATATGAAAGAACATTGTACAAGTTGTGAATGCTCAACATCTGATAATCGGGGTGAAACACCCGCTGGTCGTTTGTTGGTACACTGTTTTTCCATATTTATGCTTAAACTGTAAGTAGTTGCAAAGCAGTTTTTATTTTGAGGATCACGAGTTCATAGTATGTGAGAAAGAGCAATCAGACATTGCAGACCCTCGCCAGAACTTGTTTTTGTGGTGTTTGTGGAGCTATATGTGGTGCATTTTGGGTGGCGTTTGTGTACTAGTGTGTTTTAATTAATGAGATAATTAGAAACTGCCACTTTATACTGCTGGCAGTGATGACCGGGTACCAAAACGTCCCGCTTTGATGCAACCCTGCTTTGATTGGACACCTGACCCTGACCCATGATGTTTTTCATTATTATTTAAATTTAATTTAGAATAGGATTAAAATTTAATTCAATTTAAATCAAATGGAAGACAAATAGGTACAGTGCTGCATCTTTACTGCAATTCACCGTCCGTTCGCAGGGACCGCAAAGACGGCTGAACCGATCGCAACCATTTTTTGGGTGTGTAATCCGAGGACCCCTTGGAGTAAAATAGGCATTAACATGACCCCTTGACCGCTCCCATAGGGAGCGGGTGCTTATAGTTGGAGGAATCAGAAGGAACCCAAACAAGCAAAAAGCAACGATGAAGTCATCAGGAGGAACCTGGATAGGATTTGCATTTCAGCTGCTACCTCTACCCTCAAACCCATCCAGGCACAGCCAAATGAGGCTTTTTCAAAAACAATTTTTTTAAATTTATAAAAAAAGACAAGATGAAAAAAACCCAGATCAAAAAAAAATTAATAATTCTGTCTGCCAGAATATTGTGGCCGATCAGCTGAATATTAAACACGTATTCCCCATCACTACAAGATCTATAATTGTGAAGTTTCATGTCGATTCATTAAGCAGTTCCAGAGAAAACATTATTTAAATTTTTCATCGATCCAAATGGCTTACCAAACCATGTGACCTATCAATTATTCCTTAAACTTGTGCATCCAAGGCTTGGGGAACATTTTGTGGGTTTTCCCTCAATCTGTCAGGCCACTCTAGAGAAGAAGATTTTCATAGGTTTTAGGGTAAATCCAACATAGCTGTCAAACCATGTGACTTATGATGTCATATGTGTGAACCTTTTTTTCCCCTCATGGATAGGGTGGCATACGTATAAATTTTCGCCTCGATTTGTTCAGCCACTTCAGAGAAGATTTTGAAGGTTTATTTTATTTTTTTTAAATAATATGGCTGCCGAATCACATGACCGATGACATCATCAAAAAAATTTTCTGTGCACAATTTTTTCCCGAGATGACCCTCAAAAATTTTCATGCTGATCAGATGTAGCGTTCTACATATGTAATTATGACATCATCACAAAGGCACCTATGGCGTAATAAAAAATCACACATTCCTCATGAGGAGTACTTGCCGTGTGCCAAGTTTCAATTTTTTCCTTGATGGTTAGAGAGACAGAGGTCCAAAGTTTTTCATTTTCCCAAACTGGCTGCCACACCACGTGACCTATGACATCATAATTATAATTAAAATATTCTACACGAGTAGTCACACCTCTGGTAGAAATTTCGTCTCAAACCGACAAGCAGTTGCAGAGAACAACACTAAAGTTCTGTGCGGACAAACAAACAAACAGATAAATATAACCAATGTCACCCGTAGGGTGATCCGTATCTTGCCAAAAGGTGACCACGTGTGACTTCTTTAAAGGTCACACTGAGGTGAACAGAGCTGCTATCACCAGGAGCGACTCTTGAGGAATATCTGCCTACGAGAGATTCCGATGAGAATCGTTCTACAGAGTAACCATGAAAAATATGCGTTTGCCTCATAACGTCACCAAATCACGTCATAATGTCTCAAGCTTGATATATCTAGAAAGCACTCATCGAGGTGTTCAATTTGAGGGTACTACACGATATGGTTTCCTAAAACTTGAAAATTTGACCTTGGGGTTCAAATATGTTTGACCTGAGGCGTTTAACCATGAAGGTCAAGGCCAATCGCCACCAAAAATTAATCAGCTGAATGGCAGACCATGAACTATTCTCCATGAAGTTTGAAGACGATCCGATCAAAAATACTCAAAAAATAAGGGTTTCGTCGACTCCTGATTTGCGACAAGTGACCTGACCTTTGACCTTGACCTTCAAAATTTTATGCGCTGAAGGGACCTCTATAGGCCTCTGATATGCGAAGTTACAAAATTTCCAATGAAAACTGTGCTCTGCAGAGTGATTTATACGTGATTACAGAAAAAAAAAAAAAAAACAACAAAAAAAAAACACATGAAGGTCAAGGCCAATCCCACCAAAAATTAATCAGCTGAGCGCCAGACCATGAAACTATTCCCATGTGAAGTTTGAGACGATCCGAAATCAATTACTCAAAAATAAGGGTTTTGTCGATTACCCTGATTGCGAAAAAAGTGACCTTGACCTTTGACCTTGACCTTCAAAATTTTATGGCCTGAAAGGGACCTCCATAGGCCTCTGATATGTGAAGTTACAAAAATTTCCAATGAAAACTGTGGTCTGCAGAATTTTTTTTTTCGTGATTACAGACAAACAACAAAAATAAAAAATAAAAAAAAAAAAAAAAACATACAGACTGACTAAAATATCTTGCAAAAACTTCGTTTTGGCAAGATAACAAATGGACACAAATGCAATACCCTCTACTTCGGTGAGAGGTAAAAAATACAACTATTGATCAATTCGGTTAGAGAACATGTCCATGCCGATCCCAATCTGCCTTTGCTCACAATTTTTTCCTCCTGATAACGATCCCAACTGACATGCATATTCCCATTGTTACCATCTTCTCCTCTGACACATTACCTTCAGCATTACCGGCCTTTCCTCCTCCTTGTCAATGGGAATATTTGTACTGTGGACCCAAGTGTTGGTGCAGAGATGACGCAGCCGCACGTATGAATTTCTGTTGGAGGGGAAAACGTTGCAGTGGGGTTCCAGGTTGAAGTCTCAGCCAAGCATACAATGGACAAACTAATTCTGTTATTTCCCAAAATGAAAACCTCCAATATCTCCATCTGTAACCCCCGTGCCTTCTTCAAAAATCTTACCGTGGCACCAGCGAATCACCTCGCTGAAGAGTTGTAGGATCGAGCTCAAAGATGGAGGCAATGTCATTCCCATTGGGTACGGAAATGAGGGTGAACATTATCTGCTCTCGTCTGCTTCGAAGTCGTGCACGCTTACTCTCAGCAGTAGTCATTGTTGTCTATGTACAGGTAAATCACATTTTTGTAAAAGCAATGTAAATTGCATGTTGCATATCATCATCTATAAGTGAATGACAGGACGTCATGAACAATGATGAGAAAAACCATTGAGGAAAACTCTTACCTGCGCTTTACCTGTTCCATTGCGAACATCCTCATGGTAATCTGGGTTTTTCTGCAAAAGCAAAGAGAAGAGACAGAGATAGGAGTTCTGCATTGCAAAATTGCAGGATTTGCTTTTTTCCACATCAGATCAATTCAAATGGAGATTTAAATGTAAAAAGCAAAAGAAAAGCAGAGATCTGCATGAGAATAATATTAAGTAGGTTATTTTGATAAAGGAGAGGCACAAAGGAAACTTTTCAACATGATGCTCAAAGACGTACATCTTCTCATACCTCAGCAGCCAGGTTATCACCAGTGGCAAGGTGCTTGAAACGAAAAAGGCTGTTCCAATGACCAGCTCCCTCTTGACAAGGGTCATGTTGAACCACCTGCAATCACAGTCGAGTCTTTAGGCTACAGAAAGTTCTCCTACGTCACTTTTAACGTCGTTTCCCAATAACGTTGCTAACCAATAGGGGAACACTTTTCTAACAATGTCGCCAGTTCCCGTCAGGGCGCCACATTTTACGATTTTCCTCCCTCCTGTGCGGAATGAAAACTTAATAGAACTGGAAACTGATGAACGGGGACTTAATGGAACTGGAAAGAGTGAATGTGCTTGAGGAGGAAGAAAAGACTGAAGAAGTGACAGTAGAAAATATATTAACATGCAAATGTATGTATGAGGCACTCCAGTTAATTGAACAGGGAATGGAAATGTTTTCAAACGATGATCCAAACAGAGAACAGAGTGCAAAAGTGAAGCGGGGAGTGCGGGAATGTTCAAGATGCTATATAAAAATGTGTCATGAAAAGAAAAAGGCAGCTAAGCAAATCTAAAAAAAAGGTCTCATTTTAATGTGGGCAAAAAGGACAGTGAACAATCCCAGGAAGAAGCACAGAGTGATGATGACGATGTAAAGGCATTGGGGGAGGTGAATTGGGCTCCACCCTCCTCCTCCTCCTCTTCCTCGCAATAGCCCACTGCCCCACCATTTTCCCTCACACTCCATCTCCACAAGCTCCATCCACGATCATCGGTGAGTACTCGACTTTACATGTTACTTTATACCCCCACGCATTTTGAAACGGGGATATTGGAATCGGCTCCGTCTATATGTC
>CM068952.1:121130912-121144267 GCA_035128595.1 Eptatretus atami | reverse complement strand
CATATGTCCATCGCCCTCCGAAACGGCTTGCGCAAAGAATTACACCAACTTGCCGAAGTTATGATCATCACATGCGCATGAACGTGGCAAGAACAGCAGTCATCATTTTGCCCCCCTCCCCCCTTCTCCCCCCCCGGCAGGTCAGACAGGTCAAACAGCCAAAAAACTGCAATTATGGGCAGATTTTTTAAATGAAATTTGTATGTGCAATCCAACAATGGGGGGATGCCATGAAATATGCAGAACATCTTTTTGGATGTGAACCCTGCGTTCATGCCCCCAGGGAATGGAGACGTGGGGTCACAGGATTCAATTGGAAAAATTTAACCTCAAAATTTGCATGTTGATCAATTCCTGGTGCGAACTTCATACCATACTTTCACTTTTGCTTTAGGTGGGAGGCGTGAGGGATTTGCGATAGGCACACCATCAACTTCGCCTGCTAGTTGCATATTTATGTGATGCGTTATTTATTTATTTTGTTTGTTTTGAGTATTTTTTTTATGATTAGGATAGTTATTTCTATAAATTGTACAAATATATGCTTTTTTATGGACTTATTAACCTCCGCCATCGAATGGACGGAGGGTTACTGTTCTTCACCGTCCCTATGCTGTTCTGTTTGTTATTCTGTTTAGTGAAACAGATTACGGAAAAAACTCCTGGACGGATTTCGACGAACACCTTTGGTGCGCGGGATTAGGTATGGTCCAAGATCATGCATTAGATTTTGGACTTTTGTCCAAAAGTCCATATGCCGCGTATGGCGGACTTATTGAAAAAAATGAATTTTTGTTTTTGCATTTCTACATGTTTTAAGTGTTTCCAACCAAAAAAAAAAATTGTCTAGAGAAAAAAAAAGAAATTTTGCAGTTTTCAAAAAACTTTCCATTTTATTTGAAAAATATTTGAATTTTTTTCTTTTACATCGTTTTAAGTGATTTCCAACCCCCCCCCCCCAAAAAATTTGTTAGAGCAAAAAAACAACGAAATTTTGCCAACTTTTTTTTCAAAAAAATTCGATTTTTTTTTTTGGGGCATTTCTACATGCGCGCCTCGATCTAGTTTAGTTCTATTCAATCGTGGCCTTCGTAGAGTCTGATCCGTTTTGACCTCATAATGAATAGGATTCAGGTTCACGTTAAGTGCGCTCCAGAGTATGGTGGCGGAGGTTTTGCACTCTACGAGTGTTGCTTCCATAATATTGTTGCTTGCCGTTCAGGGACTTTAACGACACTGATAGCGATATTTTGTACAAAGAAGGGGGAGCGTTCCAAGGGTAGTAAAAGAAGGCAGGAGCGGTGAAATTAAAGAAAAAGACAAGGACAGCCGACCATATAAAAGTGCAGGAGCTACACAATTGCACCTCAACCTCCCAAAGAGCCTTAGAAAGCTTCGCTGAGGGGCCGACTGACGGCGTTGGGGGGCGCCTCGAGGCAGAGGGCGCGGAGGGCTGGCGATTTGCTTTCGATGTGAGAATATCTCTGCCTCTGCCATGAAACCGACCTCGAACTAACATCTCCTGATGAATGCCTAGCAACACAAACTGAGGAATGACTATTACAGAATAAAATACTGCTTACAAATTCATTGTCATTTACTTAAGATATATCTGTGGCTTAATCACTGAACATCGAACTCAACATTTGCCCATCCGATTTCATTGCAGTATTTTAAACTTCATATTCACATTATTCTGTTGAATAAGTGCCATTATGTAGGGATGCACAAGTCAATACATTGTCACCACTTTTCAATTTCGGACAACCAACATGTGACAGTGATCTGTTTGCATGCTCGGCTCCATCCACAATGTGTGTTGGCACCACTGCATTGCATACTCATTGATGATAATTTGTGGTTGAAGATTCCGCAACTTGAATCCCATAACAATACTGCAGCCCTGCTCGGAAATTGCACAATAGGACAACGAGCTTTATCCGATTTTCCTCATGGGCAGAAAACATGAGCCGAAATTTAAATTTGCAGTAACAATGTAACTGGTAGTAATGGGACGGCATCCTTCCGTTGGACCAAAAAAAAGGGTATCCTGGTTGAGTCTTGGGGAATGTTGCGTGTTATGCGATTTTTCTTCATTATTTGTTTTGCAAAAATTTTCTCAAGACAAAGACCTTTATAGCAAATGCCCAGTAGCTTCATACTTAACGCGTGCACATGAGAGAATTAGAAACAACACAAAACACAATACCCCTGGTCTATTGGAATCCGTGCGTGGTAGCCTATGACCATTTTGCTTCCGGTTTGTTTTTTAAACCCTGCGGGCTGTGCGGTGATAAACCGATTGGGTTTCGTATTTCTATGCTTCTGAATATTAACTACGCCTGTGAAATAGAAGAGAATAGGAACAACAAAACAACACAATACCTCTGCCAATTTGTGAATCCGTGTCGTTGCTATGACCCTTTGCGTTCCGTTTTTTTTTTTTTGTTCTGGTTTTGTTTTTTGTTTCGTCCCGGTTTTTGTCCCTGGTGGATATGAATGCATGCCGGGAGTAAAGGCATCGCTCGGAGACATGAAGAAACCCCAATAATATCAGACATGCGTGTAACTATTTCCTCGCCACTGATATTAATACGATATCTCCCCATCATCAAAAAATAATTTTTAATCGGTGATTTACCTGGTTATTTGATCGCTGATCCGAATCCAAGCCGAAAAGTAACCGGAATTGCGTATGACAGTTGTGAACAAGTTTATAGCGTAAACGTCAGAAGCGAGATGTAAGAAGAAATAACGTCTCGTTCTATGTTTATTTTTTCAGATGAGATCCTGTTCTGGCGGTGTAGTTGTTGTTGGTGAAGCGTAATGTTAAGGTCTATTAATGTTTTCACAGCAAAAAGACTTTAATTTGAGTATATTAAGAAGCGAATGTAAAGAATTCCTACCGTTCCGCTTCTAGTAACAATCAGCGTTTAACAGGACGCCGTTAACTAGGGTATCCTTGTATTTGAAATTGCTGAGAATTGAATATACTAGACACCTGCGTTCCTTAGGAGACAGCCAGGGGAGTCATGTATTATTCTTATGAATTATTAACCCATAGCAGAGACCAACAGAGCAGTGTATAGGCAACACGAATCGCAGCTGCATTCGATCGCTCCCAAAAAGTAAAATAAAATTACTTGGGTTTACAAGTAGCTGAAGCAACACACAATGTGTTCTGCTTTCTAAGATATAAAGCTGAGTTCCTGTGTCTGTGGTGATGGTGTGGGTCCGTGGGGTGGGTCATAAGCTACCCTACCTGTCAACAGCCACGCCTCGCCGTCTTTCCCCTCAGCCATCCAAAAATCACTGCGCTCTCTTCTTTCGTGCCCGTTGCTCAGATTGTTGACTGGTCCCCCCACCCCCCCCGCCGTCCTCATGCAGTTGTACACTTGGAAGACCTCCCGAACAACGCATCTCTCTCTATCATTAGTATGAGATACCGTATTGAAGGAAACAAAGTACATCTTAGCCACTTACAACTGCATAGTAACTGCATGTTTTGTCCGCAGCCATTGTGACAACCAGTCCAACATTAACCATGAAGTTATGTTAAATTCTCAAATGCAGAGGAAGAAATAGTGATATTTCATTTTAAAAAACTTTTGGTTTTCGCCCCGCCTTTTCAAGGCTTTACAACACAACTGATGGACAGATCGTACATGTGTGCAATGTAAATAAACATTAAACAATTGGCTTGGTCGGTAGCAATCCCGCTGTTCTTTGTAGTGTAATTAATCATGACGGCGCCGGGGACACATTCCGAGATGGCCATATTTGTTATTGTACATGCTTACACGTTAAAGACCAGTTATGTGCAGACACTTTTAAGCTTATATGAATGTCACGTCCCCTTTGTAACACCTCAACATCACTCTGAGTTTATGTACATTAAAGAAACTACGCTAAACGAAAGGTAGTTTTCATTACAACCGAACAGATTAGTCATGTTATAGTCGTGGTCTTTAATTTTTTTTTTCAAAAAGTCATTTTGATCGGTGTTTTGTATGCACTGCTCGTGCCACCTCACCCTCTACGGCAGTAAAATCAAGGATGGGTGCCGAAAAAAATGTTCTCTGTCTATTTTTCAAAACTGATGATCAACCAAAACTTCAGGAACACAACGAGTGGGAGCCTCCCTGAAAGGTTTCAGCTTCTGTCGGTCAAACCCTCAGGAGTTGATGAACCACATACAACACTACATACTTTCCTCGCCACTACATTTTAGACTTTACCAACAGATCTCATGAAACGTTATTTTATATTTAGCCGTTTTACAATATTTAGGATAAACAGGTTTTAGTGTTTCGTATATCAAGAAAATTTGTACATTAACAGGCAGTTCAATGTGAGCCATACGCAGCCTACAAAGCGTGCACATTCATTTTCTGGACCATGAGAAATTTGAGTACTGTTATGGATCCACAAATGCAATCATAGGACTGTGTCGTGATCACTAGCTGCTGTGTAGCGCACCTCTTTACCCCTTTCAAAATATCCTCGCTTGTTCTCGCCTCCACTTCAGTGCAAAAGGTAATCTTGCCCAGCCGCTGCTGCCAGTGCACGGATTGACCTGAATAATAGTCACAAATATCTGAGTACATGCTCATATGCTAATCTGATCATCAACAAGGATGCACAAACACTGTTACCTCAGTTTGGCTACCTTGTACGAGCGATATTAAATGCTGTCCCTATTTAAAATGCAATGGTGCACAACGCTCCAACAAATATGAACCTGGATCCCATGCCGACGAGCAATTCCCTTCACATAGCCAATAATTGCTGACGTTTGAATGGCCCGCTTCCCCCTTAGAGCCCAACTCCCTGGCATCCAAGCGCTTGCTCCACAGCTCTCCATAGTTTTGCTCGCCATGGAGGCGTTGTCCCGCACTTGCACAGGGTTCTAGCCGACCCTCCCCTTGCTCCACTCCGACCTTGCCCAATTCTTTAAGCCCCTCCGTACATCCATTCTACGGCCCCTTTCAGATGAGACATTGACAACCACCAATACTTTTGAATGACAATAATCCCGTCAACCGCGTTTTCGTACAAACTAAGCCACGAGGAACTCTCTACGCCAAATGTGTTCAGGTGTGGCTGTATTCGTGGCGACCACAGGACCCGCTGCCCCGGCTCCTCCCTCGGGCCCTTCGCTATTCAGCTCGCCTGCTGCTGGTGAAGCAGACGTAACGCGTCCTGCCCTACGCCTCTAACCCGCCTCCCGTCCTCGCGTTGATGAATTTCACCGCTACCAGCTCGCCCAGTGGAGCCCGTAACGGACAGCGCACATAAAACCAAACACATTAGAAAAGCGCTCCCGCTATACTTCACCCAACGGTTGACTTGCGATGGTCCCCCTGCAGAGGTGGTGCCACTCTAACTTTGCGCTGCCCCTCTACTTTGGCATACATTTTCAGCCCCCTCATAAACTTGTCGATTCTATGCGCCCTTCTGAGCCTGTCCTGCCATCACAGAATTGCCGACCACTCCCCAGCCTCATGCCAGGCACTTAATTGCGGGACCCGCCCTCTACTGGAAGTAGTCAGTGGATCATAAAGATCCGACTAATATTTGCCAGCCGTTCCCGCCCCCGGCGCGGCGCCGCTCACTGACCCAATAATGGCACTCGTGCTCGTTTCGTCGAAATACCCAAATTTCTGCCAATCCTTCCCCGTTCGCATCAGGCCTTGGTCCAGTGTTACAGTTAAAAAATTTGGGCGTGCAAGCCATACCCTCAACTTGATGTTGAAACCTCCTCTTGATTAGGAAAAAGGCGCATGAGCGCCGAGGTATGCTTTGCCTCTTCGCTACCCAATATTATGTCAACATTTACGTTCGACAGTGGCAGACTGAACTGGTGTGGGCCACTCTTTCACACCCTCGGATCAAGCCATAAATTGAGCGTTTTGCTCTGAAACAGCTACAACCAAGATGATGGTTTGGATTTTGCACCGAGTTCAACCATTAACGTTATCACACGGGTGGGAATTTAAAAGAAGAATGTGGAGAATTTGCCCAAGTATCATTCTTTTCTTGAAATACAGGGTATTCCCTTCAATAGGTACCCTTTTCAAGCTACACCTGGACTTCTACGTCCCGGTGAGCTTGTGTCGCTCCGCCCGTGTCCGTCAGAGTGAGTATAGTGGGTCGCAAAACGATCGCCGCTCTCCCACCATCTTATCGTTGAAAACCCAAACCTTTCTTTTGGCATGAAACTGGGCGATATACACGAAGTTCACTTCTGATGCCTTACGAAGGTGGATTGACCGCCTCCAACATCGCCCGCGCGTGCGCGCCGCGCTCATCGAAGGGGGTCTATGGGGGGGGAGTGTTTGACCACCAAATAGGTATTTGCTCTCTTCTCTGAAGCGACGTACAACAATTGTCAAGATGAACTTAACGAACACACCCTCTCAGTCACTCCGTGAGTGTACGCAGTGTTGTCCATGGGCATTTAAAAAAATCTCTCTGTCCATAAATGTTGCTTGCGTTAGGGACATTTTAACGACACGATAGGATAATTTTGTACAAAGGAAGGGGGAGCTTCCAAGGGAGTAAAAGAAGGCAAGGAGGTGAAATTAAAGAAAAAGAAAGGACAGCGAACCATATAAAGTGCAGAGCTACACAAGATATGCACCTCAACCTCCCAAAGAGCCTTAGAACTAGTCGCCGAGGAGGCCGACTGACGGCCCGTTGTACGCAGGAAAACATATCGGTGGCCTCGATGCTCATCGCATGTGAGAAACTTCTCCTGCTCTGCATGAAACAGTCGAACAACATCTCCCTGGAATGCAGCAACACAACATGAGGAATGACTATTACAGGAATAAAAATACTGCTTACAATTCATTGTCATTTACTTAAGATATATCTTGCTTAATCACTGAACATCGAACTCAACATTTATGCTCGATTTCATTGCAGTATTTTAAACTTCATATTCACATTATTTCTGTTGATAAGATGCCATTATGTGAGGATGCACAATCAATACATTGCACCACTTTTCATTTCGACAACACACATGTGATACATGATCTGTATGCATGCTCGGCTCCATCCAACAATGTGTGTTGGCACCACTGCATTGCATACTCATTGAATGATAATTTGTGGTTGAAGATTGGCAACTCTGAATCCCATAACAATAATGCAGCCCTGCTGGAAAGTTGCACACATGAGGAACAACGAGCTGTTATCCATTTTCTATGGGCAGAAAACATGAGCGAAATTTAAATTTGCAGACAAATGACTGGAGTATGGAGGCATCATTCCTGGACCAAAAAAAAGGGTATCCTGGTTGGACGTTTGGGGAATGTTGCGTGTTATGGATTTTCTTCATTATTTGTTTTGCAAAAATTTTCTCCAAGACAAAGACCTTTATAGCAAATGCAGTGAGCTTCATACTTAACGCGTGCACATGAGAGAATAGGAAACAACAACAAAACAACACAACAACACACACAATACTCCCTGGCTATTTTGAATCCGGTGTCGTTAGCTATGACCTTTTGCTTCCGGTTGTTTTTTAAACGCTGTGCGTGTATAAACACGATTTGGGTTTATTTCTATCTTTGTGATATTACTTAACGCGTGCACCATGAGAGAATAGGAAACAACAAAAACAACACAATACCCTGCCAATTGTTTGAATCCGTGTCGTTGGCTATGACCCTTTTGCTTCCGTTTTTTTTTTGTTTCTGGTTTTTTTGTTTTCCGGTTTTTTCATGGGGAAATGAATGCATGCCGCGGGAGATAAAGGCATCGTCGGAGACATGGAAAGAAACCCAAATAATATCAGACATGGTGTATATTTCCTCCACTGATATTAATAAAGATATCTCCCGCATCATCAAAAAATAATTTTTTAATCAGGTGATTTACGTTATTTGATCGACTGATTCCGAATCCAAGCCGAAGTTACCGGAAATTGCGTATACAGTTGTGAACAAGTTATAGTCGTAAAGTTCCAGAAGCGAATGTAAGAAGAAACTACTTCGCTTCTAGTATTTATTTTTTTCAGATTGAGATCCTGTTCTAGGCGGTGTAGTGTTGGTTGTGAAGGTAATGTTAAGGTATTATTAATTATTTTCATAGCAAAAAGACTTTAATTTGATATATTTAAGAAGCGAATGTAAGAAGAATTCTACGTTCGCTTCTAGTAACAAATCAGCGTTTAACAGGACAGCGTTAAGTAGGGTATCCTTGTATTTGAATTGACTGAGAATTGAATATACTAGAAGCACCTGCTTCCTTAGGGAGCAGCCAGGGGGAGTCATGTTATTATCTTTATGATTATTAACACCATAGCAGAGTACCCAACAGAGCAGTGTATAGGCAACAGAACGCTGCTTCGATCGCTCCCAAAAATAAAATAAAAATTACTTGGGTTACGTACATGAAGCAAACACATGTGTACTGCTTATCTAAGATATAAAGCTGAGTTTGTGTCTGTGGGTGGATGTGTGGGTCTGTGGGTGGGTCATAAGTACCACCCATTCTACAGGCCACGCCTTCCCGCTCCTTTCCCCTCAGCCATCCAGAAATCACTGTCATCTTTTTCGTGACACGTTGCTCAGATTGTTGATAGGCCTATGATGTACACTTGAAGACTGAACAACGCATCTTCTATCATTAAATGAAGATACCGTATTGAGGAAACAAAGGTACATTTTGATTACAACTCAAATGAGGTAATGCATGTTTTGTCCGCAGCGATTGTGACAACGGTCCAACATACACCACCCAATGAAGGTATGTTAATTCTCAAATGCAGAGGAAAGAAAATAGTGATATTTCATTTTTAAAAAAACTTTTGGTTTTCGCCCGCCTTTTCAAGGCTTATAAACAAACTGATGGACATGTAATGTGTGAATTAAATAAACATTAAAATTGGCTTGGTCGTGAAATACCCGTGTCTGTTATTAATTAATCATGAGGCTGCCGGGGAAATTCCCGAGAGATATTTGTTATGTACATGTACACGTTAAAGAAGTTATGTGCACACACACTTTAAAGTTATATGAAATGTACACGTCCACTTTCGTACACTCAACATCACCTCTGAGTTTATGTACATTAAAAAAAACTAAACAAGGTACGTTTTCATTACAACGAAAATAGTCATGATTAATATGTGGTCTTTAATTTTTTTTAAAAAGTCATTTTGTCGGTGTTTTGTATGCACTGTATGCACACCTCCACCCCCTAACGGAGTAAAATGCCAAGATGGGTGGAAAAAAAATGTTTGTTATTTTTCAAAACCTGATGGAATCAAACAAAACTTCAGGAAACACACAGAGTGTGGAGCCATCCCTGAAAGTTTCAGCTTTGTCGGTCAAACCTCTCAGAGGAGTTGATGAAACATACAACATACATACTTTCCCTCCATTATATTTAGATTTACACACCAGATCTCATGAAACGTTCATTTTATATTTAGCCGTTTTAAATATTTAGATAAACAGGTTTTTATGTTTCGTATATTCAAGAAATTTGTACATTACAGGCAGTTAATGTGAGCCATACGCAGCTACAAAGGTGACATTCATTTTTGGACATGAGAAATTTGCAAGTACTGTATATGGATCACAAATGCAATCATAGGACTGTGTCGTGATGCAACTAGCTGCTGTGTAAGCACGCTTTTACCCCTTTCAAAATATCCTCCTTGTTCTCCCTCCACTTCATGAAAAGAGTAATCTTCCAGCTCGTGCTGCAGTTGACCGAATTGACCTGAAATATAGTCACAAATATCTGAGTAACATGATCATATGTACATCTGATATCAACAAGGATGCACAAACATTTACCTCATTTCGTACTTTAAGGATTTAAATTGTCACATTTAAAATGCCAAGGTGAAACGTCCAACAATATGAACCTGGATCAATGACGAGCAATTCCTTCAATAGCAATAATTGTGAAGTTAAAATGCGTTTTCTAGAGACCAACCTCCCTGCATCCAAGGTTGTCCACCAGCTCATAGTTGCTCGCATGGAGGGGTTGTCCAGCATTCACAGGGTTTAGCACGACCTTATCTCCAACTACGACCTGCACAAATCATTTAAGCAATCTACATCCATCTACGGCCTTTCAGATGAACATTGAAACCACAATACTTTTGAAAATGAAATATCCCGTCCAAGGTTTTCATACCAAACTAAGCACACGAGGAATTTACCGAAAATGTGTTCATGTGGCTGTTTTAGTGGGACAACAGGAACAGTGCAAGGTATATCGGGCCATTTATTCAGCTCCTGATGTGGTGAAGCCAGATAACCGTCTGCACTACATTAACAGCAATCCCCTTCGCGTTGATGAATTTAGTACCAGCGATTGAAGTGGAGCAGTAAAGGACAAGGACATAAAAAAAATAGAAAAATGCGTCAATATACTTCCACCCAAGTTTGATTGGATGGTGCAGAGGTGGTGCACTTAACTTTGAGCTGTCTACTTTGGATTACATTTTCAGCCCACCTATAAACTGTCGTATTATGGCTTTGCAGCTGTTGCATCACAGAATTGCACAATCCTCCAGATGGGCATTAAATTGGGGACCCGTCTACTGGAATTAGTCAGTGGATCATAAAGATCCGACTAATATTTTGCCAGGGTACTGACAATAACTCATCTGCTCTTTGTCGAAATACCCAAATTCCTGCCAATTTCAGTCAAGCATCAGGCCTGGCCAGTTGTTACATTAAAAATTTGGGCAAAGCATACCTCAACTTGATGTTGAAACCTCATCTTGATAGGAAAAAGGCATGAGGAGAGTATGCTTGTACCCAAATTATGTCGAACATTAGTTGACAGTGGAGAAATGAACATGGTGTTGGGGATTTCACACCTCGGATCCAAGCATCATGAGCGTTTTGCTGAAACAGCTACAACCAAGATGAATGTATGGATTTGCAACGAGTTCAAATTAAAGTTAAACCACGTGGGAATTTAAAAGAAGAATGTGGAGAATTTGCCAAAGTATCATCTTTCTCTGAAATACAGGGTATTCCTTCAATAGGTACTCATTTAAGCTCACCTGGACTGTTAGTCCTGAGCTTGTGTGATCAAAGCAAGTGTCCGTTAACGGTGAGTAAGTGAGTCTGCAAACACTGAGTCATATGCTAGAACCAAAATAATTTTGATGTAAACTTGGCTACACGCTTCATATCTGATGCCTTACGAAGGTGCATTGACCGGCATCAACATCTGTGCTCATCAAGGGGGTCTATGGGGGGGGGAGTGGTTTGACCACCAAAAATAGGTTTTTGCTCTCTTCTCTGAAACTACATACACAATTTCGATGAACTTACCACAACCTTCATCACCCGTGATGTTACGAAGTTTGCTCCATGGCATTAAAAAAAAAATTGGGTCAAAAGGGGTTGGCGGGGTGTTTGAGTGACTATTGCTCCTGATCCAGGTGAGCTTCAAGACACGCAGTCCTATTTTACATACTATTGAATAAAACAAGCAAACACAACCTTCCAGTTGAATATGGAACAGTTCAAGTTAAGTTTGAAGTTTTGTTTAGTGCTAAACATGTCCACATTCTCTTTCAATACACATCTGGAGATGTTGAATGAAATTGTCCATAACTTTTGCACAGATGGCATGGCATATGCTCGGAACAGCATTAGTGATGCCATCTGGTGGCTTATCTAAGGACTGTGGGCGCATGGCATAAACTCTGTCCATTATGAAACTCCACAAAAAACCATAGGGACTCAGGTACGTGGATCTTGGTGGCCAACCAATGGGTTCACCACGGCCGATGCATTTGTTGGGGAATGTTGAATCAAGGAATTCAGGAACAGCTAATTCTAAAACAGAAAAGCTAAAACAGAAAAAAGAAACGAACGTTAATTGAAAGAGAAAGTGGACATGTTGAGTACCAAACAAAACTTCAAACATGACTCCAACAATTACATATAAATTTGAACTGGAAAGTTGGGTATGTTTGTTGTATTCAATAAATAAAAATGGGTACCTATCTCATGAATACCCCATACACAGTACAAATGGATCTTATCAGTGAAAAGTGGATCCAATGGACCAGCCAGCTTATAATATTTACACAAATTAATACAACTCTATTATGATCAGTGAACACCTCCTCTGAAACATTTAACAGCAAAAAGTCAACACCACTCAGTGTAAGGAGATTACGAAAACTCACACTATCTCCGGGAGAACGAAGTTTATAGAAGGGTTGCACGTAAAACCAGGAGCCCTCATTCCCAGCGGGATCCAGAACCACCCGCATGGCATTCTTCTCAAGCAGTGCGGGCAAGCGTTTGTTAACAGTCAGGAACTTGTTGCTCTTCACATGCAGAAGCTGTTGAGAGAAAGAATCATGGAAGAAAAGAAAGAATAAAGAAAGACAGTTAATAAACATGTTTAGCACGATTGAATTTGAGCTGTCTGGTCTGGGTGTGATTCTTGACTCAATTAATTGTCAGATTGGTGCTTCACAGGCAGGGAAATGCATTCACGAGTGTTTCCCCTCAGATGGACGCCAAGTTGGGGATCCGTCTGCCATTATTATGTAGTGGAGGTTAAATACACCACAGTGTCTTTCAATGAAGAATAGTCAAATTATTCCAGGCAGTCTGGCCAAAATCCAAATTCCTGCTCGATTGTGCTGAGGCACTGCATCAACAGAACAGTTGCAACTTAGTAATGATGCAACCAGAAGGCCTAATTATCATCAAATCCCAGTATAAATGATGAAAACTGCCAATGAACTTTTTTTTAATAGAGACCAAGGCTCACAGAGAAGCTGCACAACAAACAGCAACTGGAAGACATACCACCAACACAGCAGAGTGGTAAAGACAAAGAAGGCATAAACAGACAAACAGTAACGAGTTAAAAGAGATTCTAAAAGACAGTCTGTCATTGGAAGCACCAATAATTACCAAAATTGTGAGAAAGGCAGAGAGGAAAGTGCACAAGTACAACTAATTGAAGCACAGCAAACTTTCTGCCAAAATGGGGCACACTCAGAAAGTCAAATATTTCATCCACAGAGTGGAGTTCGGAGCTACGACGGGTCTTGTGTGCTTGATCTTAAATGCCCTCCGAGAGGGGCAGACAAACAGGCCTGCAATTGACAAGATGCAGGCAAACAATATCTTCTGAGATAAATGTGTCCATGCCAAAATTTGACACTCCGGTGTTAAATATGTTTATGGCTGTTTGGTACAGTTCATGGCAGCCTGGTGTTGGCTTAGTGGTTAAAGGTCCCCTGACATGCCAAAGTACATAAATTTCATTTATATATGTCCTAGAGGAGTTTTTCATCTTTTATCGTGAATTAGACTGACAAGGTTTTCACAATATCATCG
>CM068952.1:121114646-121129511 GCA_035128595.1 Eptatretus atami | reverse complement strand
AACACCAGGCTAGCTAGCATTTTGGCTAAATGTTAATGAATAGCATGCCAATGGAAGCAGTACCTTCACTCTAGATGTCCATATTCTCCGACGATTATCATTTTTCGGGAATACATGAAGGCTTGCACCGTCTTTGCTTGTATTGCTGCATCCTGCTACGATACATCTTGCACAGGTGGGGTGCCACACCAAACCTGCCCTCCATGCATTGTGGAAACAAAAGCAGGCTTGCCAGAGGTAGAGCTAACCTGAGTCTGAATCCAAATTGAGTGACGGAAGAAACATCATTTGAGAAAGAGAAAGGATTTAATTTCAGAATCGTAGATGGATTCCATGGACCTTTTGGGGCTGAATGCTTGGGAGTAGCTGAGGGGTCTGAGTTGCCAGGGTCAATTTTGCTCCTTTTTATACAGCCGGGTAATGGTTGCGGATTTCCAAGCAGATGCAGATGACCTGAGCAAATGAGAGGGTAATAAAACAAGACGTGTGAAACAAGAGCAGCAGAGATGTTTTTAGGATCATGTGGGCTGATTCACTGGACCGCGTTGCCCAGAATCAGATTCGAGGTTTACCAGCAAATCTTCCACCTTGTCCGCCGAAGAAAAGACACAGAGTCCTTAGAAACAGCTGTGTGCAACGGGTAAGTGGGTATAGAAATGATGGTTGGGACACAAGATTAGAAGCAATCACTGATGTTAGGCATCAGTGTTTCGTTGTCAGTGCAGCTGTGCTGCCATTGAGTGAGGAGCGGATGGAGGGTAAAGATACCACCCAGAAAAGACTTAACCAAACACCACCAGATTTGGAGGGAATAGTTTGAGAGATTCAGACTTGAGCTGGAGAAAGACGTTCCGCTCTCCTGAGGGTCCACCACACACCACACACACACACACACACACACACCACACACTACACACACACACACACACCACACACACACACCACACCACACACACACACACACACACACACACACACACACACCACGACACAAACACACACAACAACACACCCCACACACACACACACAACCACACACACACACCCACACACACACACACACACAACAACACACAACACCACACACACACACACACATACACACACACACACACACCACACACACAAACACACAACACACACACACAACACACACCACACACACACACACACACACACACACACACACAACACCACACACACACACCACACACACACAACACACATCACACACACACACACTGTGTCGACCTTGTGGAAAGTAACTGAGATTGCCTTGAGTTGGATTTGCCTTTCCATGAGGTGAAGCAAGTTTCAGGACAACTGTTCACCACACAGCTTGGTTGTTACTATGGGGGGAGGAACTATGTTTTTTTAGAACAAACTAAGACGAATGGGAAAATTGTGCATTGAGAGAAAGCAAATTATCTTTGAAGAATTCCCAGGATGAGTTGATGTTGGAGAAAGTAGAAATCTGAGACAGTCTAGAAGTTGATGCTGCTTGAATTCCTGCCATCGGCTTGAGATAATGCCAGACCGACGGCGCTGATATGGTCTCAAACAGCAGAGAGGCATGTTCCACTTGACATCCCATATGGTCAGATTGAACTGATTGGAGCAGATGAGAACAGTCAGCATATTTTACAGGGTAATGATCAACAGCCAATCCAGAAGAGGATCATTCCATTGTTGAGATCCGGGTTCTGGAACTTGACGAATGGTCAGTCCGTGAGTCACGAAGTCCTTATGCTGAAGTCCATGGCCAAAGGGATGAAGTGCCCACACCCAGCAACGCATGAGACAAATGAATCACCACATATGAGGAATGTAGAGAGTTGGGAAAAACGATTAGAAGTTAGTCCATGTTTTCGCGAGCCAGAAAAATCAGTCATCACTGTTTAGTGGATGGAACAACACTCATGAAACATAAGTGTGGACGTGGAGTGGAGCCGTACCTGAGGTATTTTCTGGTGGTGTGGGGAGTAGGCAGTGCATCGGGAATGAGGAAATGAGTTTTTGAAGAAGAGAGCAACCCCATTCGCCAGGGATGAGCTCATCGTCCATTCATACCAGAAGGAGAGCAACGGGGAAGAGATACTAAGGAGTCAGAGACGTCTTGAAGGAGAAAGTATTCTTCAAGCAGATTATGTCTGGTTTGTCAGTGGCAACCTGCATAGAAAGGATCTGTCATGGTTGGCGAAGTCCCGATGTTAGGGTCCACATTGTTTAGAAGAGGAGGAGGGAGGCTTTGGTTGCATGGGGGGAGAAGGAAGTTTGACAAAGTGTAGGGATGCAGATAGAGCTAGGGGAGAGGCAGAATGAGGGTAAGGTCCTTACTCCTCATCATCCCGAAAGATTGGGACGGTCAGACGCCCCAAAAAGAGGCGGGGGGCCGCGGCGCTGTGAGCTTAGCCACAGTTGGGGTATAATAAGAGAGGGCAGATGTAAGTCTAGATTTGAGGAGGGGATAATTATTTGAAGAAGAGTCAGGAACGAGCAAGCTTTGTGGATGTGAGGGCAACTAAAGGGGGGGTGAAGATTGGAGCGGAGAAGGTAGGGGTAGAATTGAGGGTGAGAAGGGTGAATAGTACTTTTGAGAATGGTGGGAGAAGGCAGTTGAAAGAGCAGGCATAGCCACGTGGGATAGGAGGGTAGGGAGGGAGAGTGGGAGGGAAGGATAGACTTGATTTGGTTATGAGTGAAGAAGATGGCAGGCTGAGAAACAGGATTTATGAGGTTGAAGAGGGTATGTGTGATGAGAGAAAAAAGAGCATATTTACAGATGTTAGAGTGTAGCTGATTGAGGAGAAGTTGAGATCTGTTCGTTAGAGCAGATCCACAGATTAATACACACAGTTTGGGACACAGAGAAGGGCTGAAAAAGCTAGAGGACATTGAAGAGTTTAAGAGAGATGGTAAGGTGAGAGCATAACCTCATAACATGTGTGAGCGAGTTCGGTAAGAGTCGATTTAGGAGGTGGGCTGAGATTGGCACTGAAGTTGGAAAATAAAATAACCTGATTGAAAGAAAAAGAAATTGATTGAAAAAAAGATTTATGGAATACGAACATGCATTTGCTAATGCATTTAAAAATTTTGAAGTCAGAATACATTTAAAGATTCCAGAAAGGATGCGATAGAGGAGAATTAAGGAGAACGGAGAAAAAAACGTTGTAACAGTTGGACTTTTCAGACACGATTAAGAAACGTTTTAGTTGAAAAGTCTTTTGAAGAAGAAGAAAGTACGTGAAGAGAAGAAGAAGAGTACATTTCAGAGAACCACACGTGTGAAAGGAACAAGAACTGAAACATTTTAAAGAAGACTGTTTTTTTTTGTTTAATAAAATTGCGTGTGATTCGGAAAAGGAAATTGAGAAGAATCGGAAGTGTATGGTGATGTGCATCGACAACAAGATAGCAGAGAGGAAGAGGGGGAAGTAGAATATCACAGGGTTACGGGAGGTAAATTAGGTGAATGCTGAAAGCTATAATATATATATATATATCATATGGGTTCCCTTTTTGAACGATGAGGTAAAGATGAAGGTTTAAGAGGAGATCGTGTAAAGTGTATGGTGAATGTGTATCAGCAAAAGTGAAGAGAAGAAGAGGATGTAGAGAAATTACGTGTTAGCGATAAAGGGTGAGAGGAAAAAATAAAAAATTATGTATTTTTATTTTAATATTATGATTTGATTTTGATTTTAATTTTATGGACATGAAAACAGAGGTTGAGTGTGAGGATTTGAGAATAGTGTGGAGAATTGTGTGAAATAAACAAACTGAAGTATCAGTTAGAAAACTATTAACATGATCATGCACACAAGACAAAGGAAATGGAGGCCTTCAAGGGAAAACCCGATATGAAAAGTCATCAGTCGTATGGTAACATGTGCCGGAAGCTGCATTCGCTTGTTCCACTTTCTGCCGCTGCGTCCAGGGCCTCCATCTGCCAACTCCTCCAGGCAGTATGGCCTGCCCATCCCTTTCTCCTTGAATGCCAATCAACTGCTTGCAATCACGTAGGACTGTGGCGTCCCAATGGCCCCTCCACTCATAGGCTCTCTCGCTGAGAATCTGGTGAGCAGATCAAATCAGGAAAATGACCACATTCCTTACAAGTCGCACCTTTACGCTCACGGGCCAATGCGGTAACAAATCGCATTTGAGTCTCTCTCCCACAACCGCTCGTTGGGGAACAGCAAAGTCTGACAACGGATTGCGAAGGATTTCCAAAGCAACTCGTAGCCAGGAATTGAGTATCATCTCAGATCCCTGGTCAGATCCAAGTCTCGCACCGTAGAGCAAGACTGAAGCACCAATGACCTGAAATTTGACTTCTTGTCCTCCTGCACACGGTATCACAGCACCACCACTATGATCCAGTGAATCCATGACTCCCCAGGTCCGGTCTAGACGTCTCCTGACCTTTGCTCACAGCCAGCAGAGACATTAATATCACTGCCAGGTTAGTGAAGTCTCTCCGTTGACCTCAACATCCTCAGCGACGAACGAGTTACAGCACAATATGCAGCATCCAAGATGTCATTGAAATCCTGGATCTAGTTTGACTCAGGAAACCCGTAATCCACGGCTCCGACTCCTCATTCAGCACCTTGGCCCCATAAGGAATATCCAGAGTCTCCACAAAGTCTACTGCATCATTGCGAAATCGAATCAAGAATGCTTAATTTCCCAGCACGATGCACCTGCCAGCTTGATCTCTCCATTATTCCTCCCCAGATCCAGGTCCATACAGTGCTGAAAGAGTGTGTGTGTTCGTGTGTGTGTGTGTGTGCATACACACCCCTGACAAAACTTCTTCAGTAACAACTGGAAATATGTTGACATGTAATTCACCACATCTCACACAACTCTCATTCAGAGTATAGTTGCAGGACATCAATGATCCAGTTTTTCTGTGCACCCACGAAGACCAAGAATCCTCCAGAGGCAACCCGATTCACAAATCAAATGCTTTGCAAAAGACAACAATGCTTGCAAGCAGCTCCCACCAAAACTCTTCATCTGCTTTGGTGATGACCCGAAGACCAAGTGATACGGAGAAGCCTGTTGACTTCTTTAGTGTAAACACGACCGCTCGGGCACTGGTGCTCAGCATGATGTTGGGCGAACCTATCAATAAATTATCTGAGCAAAGTCAGTGCCCAGGCACATAGAGACAGTGTTACCCGTCGTATGTATCCTTGCGATCACCCTTCCATTTCTCAAAAGAGGACAACAAGGCCCTCTTCCATCATTGAGGATGCCTGTGTTCCTGGCAGAGCACAGAACTCATTGCAACAACATGGAGTACAGAATTTCCATCACCCTTAGAAGTTCAGCATGGATCCACAATCCCGGTAGCTTTATCGCTTATCAACCAGTTCACCACAGCCTGTGTTTCCACAAACGAAGGATCATACGTTGATTTGCAGCGAGCAATTAGCATAGTAACATCCCTTACATCCAATCTCAACACTGGTGACACCCTGGACAGCCACTCAAAGTAACTGCCCATGCGAGCCTTCATTCGGGATCCACTGTCAAGAAGCCCACACCCTCTGCTTAACTGCAAACAGATACACCAAGGACGGGCTGGGAGAACGCTAAGCGTGACTCGCCCTGTAAGCAGACAGAATCACTTGACCACAGTTGATCTCTACCCGCCTCACAGTAAGGCCTCCTGCCTACACTCAGTCATGTATAGTAATGTACTACGTGCGCTGATTATACAAGCTTTTACAACTCCGCTGAACAGGCTCAGCTCTGCCATGAAGCCTGGCCGCTGCGACTTGATCAATGGTATCAGGGGTCCCTTGAGAGACAAAATTCTTCTTCACTTGACGGGGAGTTCCAAGACCATCCAACGCAACCATCAAGGATTGTGGTATGAAGCTCCAAAACTCTCAGGATTCCCCCAAAGTTACACCAAACCGCCTAAAATCCCTCTTCGGCCCGTTGCAAACTCCTCAGCTACTCTCTCATCCTCTGTGACTTGCAACATTCAACCTTGCTGGATGGCTACATCTTCCCGGATTTACTGCTGCAACTTCAGAGTTGCTAGCCCCACGACTTGTAGTCGGTTATTGAGAATCTGAGCACATCTGGTAGACTCCTGCTGAGTTCTGGATTATCCTCCATGAAACATTATCGAGCACATTGTCAATCTCCTCTGCACACCACCGAGCATTGGAAAGCCAAGTCCAGCAGTCGAGGCTGTTGGTCTGAAACATGATACTGGCCATCCTGAACTATGACTCTGCAAAAGTAATAAAAAACTAAGTCTATTCTGGTTCTACAGTTCCATTAGCCCATGGGGATCAATACATGTCTCTATAACCATCACTATCAGTTCCGAAGTCCGATTGCATTGTACAATCCCCCAGTATCTAGAAAAATGTATCTCTCTTGGGCACTGATGAATCACGACTTCCGAGAGTGGCATGAATGCATCCTTCGGTTTGATAGATCATTGCCTCGTCTGAAGCAATTAGTACAGAGAATCAGGGATAATGTCACCCAAGCAGTGAACCGAATCCTTCCGTCGCTATACGCCGTTGACTGGCGTTACTCAATTACATTGGAGTCAGCTTATGACACAGCTACACCAACGCCTTAGCACGTATAACTATCAGAGCGACCAGAGCAAATAGAGGTGTAAACCACCTGCCATATCTCTCACGATCCAGTCTCCAATCCTCGAGAGTTGTATGCCAATAGCCATGTTCAAATGCTTGATGCGCATATGATAACAGGATCATATGTGATCATCTCTCTTAGGATAGGACATTTGAGGACCCACCTGAAGCGGACCGCTTAGGCTAACCCAAGGAGACCGATGTTCTGATGGACGACAACTCAGCACCACCCAACACAACACTACCCAATCTGACCCATGGAAGTTACCCGTGGTTTCCTCCTATCATCAAAGAGGGTGTCCCGTAAGGCTTGCCCCAATCCCGTCATCCAGTTAAGCTGCCCTGGAGGCTGCCGCACAGGATGGACTCCCAAGATGGGTTTATTTTCTTTGCATTTTTCTGTGTTTTGTGATGTAGATTTACGTGGCCAGAGTGCAAATCCTGCACCAACCTCCTAAAAAAACAAGGTGACCCAACTGCAGGAAATTAAGAATGCACTGAACACTGAACTGCACGCCATGAATTAACAAGCATAGTTCATTCGCAGACCACATGTCGGTACTAGATATAGGATGGCCATTGGCTCACAAGGAGCTCCTCCGCCCTTGAAAAAAACAATGAATACTCACCATTAGCACAAGTTTCGAAAAACAAAACCAAATACAAACACACAGTAAACCCAGAAGATCACAAAATAACAGTAAAAACGTGACAAAAGGACACCCAGGCAAGCTTGTCTTTGAGAAAGTCGCAGAACCCCGAGGGACACCACCGTAGCTCAAAACCGAACTGAAGTGTACAAAATCATAAGTTTATCAATTCATTATTGTTATTTATAATTTTTTTCAATATGTATAAAGCGCAGTCTCCTTGAGTCGCATTTCTCCCATGCTCTGCCTCTGAAGGTTGCTGTCTGCAAATCATGAGTATTCTGGATCAACATTGTTTTCCGGTAACATATTGATTTACTTGTGCCCTGGAAAATGCTTTTCTGTCATTTCACCTGTGGACAGTTCCTCCTTCTCTGACAAAGTAAGGCTTTCCAACTTCTCGGCTACCCGTCCACTGATTTAGGGATAGCAGCTGGTCATCTGATTTGGAAGCATTTCTTTCAACACCCAGGAAAGTTTTATCTTCACTCTATCCCTCCTTCAAACTGGGCTGCCAAATCTCGCCAAGTCCATTCTGTGTGCAGCCACGGATGTGTAAAATCTGTGAAGCTCTTGGGCCTCTAGCCATAACCTGTCCGGACAAATCGTGTCACAAGCTTGCTTCCAAAGCTTGGCCACTATCTCTGATCCCTTTGCAGAGCCGTCTTTGTCGTTATCAGCTATAACGATGTACAAGACCTTCTTTTTAAGTGCCGTTTAATATGACGCCCCACTGTCTACTCTGTGGCTGCCTCCCATATTGCCCCCCACAACGTAGAATTCAAGGGTGCTCCAAGTTCATGTACTCTTTAATTGGAGTAGTTTGTAGCTTGCAAATCTACATTGCCTCTTACTGGTCTCCACTCCATCCTCCACCCTATCCCCAGAATCCTCAGTTTCAACCATTCTTCAAAACTACCCCTTCCTTGGTTAAATTCTGAAAATCAGATTACCGCCCTTCCTCCACCCCTACCCTCACCCCCTCTTTTCCCCGTTTTTGAACTGCCTCCAGAGACTTCATCACACTTTTCAGGCTTTCAATCTGATCGTACCGACCATTTTATCTACCCCATCTATTATGCCACAAGCACTTCTACTTACTTCAAGAACTATGATTGCTGGACACGTTGCTTTGCACTGAACAAGCATGATTCATGGTGACATAATTTGGTGTGACACTCCATACAAAGCTCTGCAAAATTTTCTGTTTAAACAGAGGCTGTTGTTTCGAAGTCAGCTAAAATGTGAAGTCTTGAAGTTTAAGCAAAATGGAAGTTGCTGTAATGATTCCAGGCTGATAGAAGAAGCATGGGTTATTTTTTTTTTAAATGATATTCATATTAAATTATGCTCATTCGAATGGCTCGCATTTACCAAATTTTAGTTGCATTGTCAGAAAGTGCTCAAAAAACTAAAAAATAATTTCATCCCACCGAAACAAAAAGTTAGAATTAATTGTTCATGTCTACTGGCCACCAGACTTATCCGATTAATACAATTTATCCTAATTCAAATCACGCCCTTCGCTTAATATATCTTCAACTTCTCTGAGGGTTTGGTTTACTCACTTGTTAGCAAAAATGCTCCTTCATATCATCAACATATCGCACACCCCCTCCTTACTCTACTCCCACCTCCTGCATCCTCTTCTCTTTTCTTGACCTCCTTGTGAGCAGACATGGGAATGATGCTTTTGATTTTGATGAATCCCGTGTATTGCTGCTGAACTATTGAGTCACACTTTCTTTGGAGATATTTTAACAGCGTCGAGCAGAAGAAAAAGGGAAGATTAGTAATCGCATATCACATTAATTACATTTGCATAAATGAGAACGCTGGTGCCGGATTGCACCTTGAGTGTGTACTTTGCTTTCCTTTAATCAATGTGCTTGTCCTTTTGCATCGGAATATATCATGAGGAGTTTTTTTTTTTACCCTTTGCACCTTCATCCGGGAGTATTTTGCCTCACTGCATCTACCATGTGTACGTTCGTGGTGATACCTTCCCCCATCCCGTTTATCACCCACCACTATGGCGTTCCTCAATGCCTAACGATCCATGACTGACTTACCCAACACGTGATTGTCCTTGCACTTCCGGTGTTGTTGTTTTTTATTTCTTCTTTCTAATGACTTTTCCATTCTGCAAGGAAACGGTTTGCTTAAAAAAAAATAAGTAATGAAATGAACCCATTCCGGTACTCATGTATAACTGTGATTATTATGAACGATCACTTACATTTACATGCTGTCATGTTTCTTTTCAGACCCTACATTTAAAAATACTATTGATAATGACCAATCCAACCACCGACTTATCGCTTTCCTGTGTGTATTAGTTCTTACTTTGAACAAAACACTAATTATGGTTCACATAGTATTTTCATTACGTATGAAAGTTCTTATTGCTCCTCACCTCCCTCGCTCTCCCCCCCCCCACACCACGACTTCCATCTACATATGTATGCTCTGATTATTCATTACCTTGCCCCTTCCTTCCCCACATTTAAAGTGCACAATATAACTTTGTCTCACTCTTAATGCATGATATACTCTTAAAACAGCATTTGACACGATTTTAATCGGATAATTGTGAAAATAAATTATTTCTTTTATTTTTATTACCATCGACCAACGAAGTGATGGAGGTATGTTTTCACTCCAGTTTGTCTGTCTGTTTTTGTCTGTCTGCCGAGCAGATGCTGTCAAATGTAGTGACTGATTTGTATGAAATCTGGTGACAGGTGGTGTGTGACATGTACGAATTGATAGTTTTTGGAAAGATCCAGATCCAGATGCGATAATTTTTGAGAGATTCTTCACCATGAGGATAGGGCCAAACATATATATTTGTCTATAGTAAAATATGTATATATGTTAGTATGTATATATGTATATACAGAGACTAGCGGTAAGTCGTGGCACGTGTAACTCGTCCCACCTCGCCTTAAGTCGCAGCGTCAAAAGTCCCGAATTTCTCATTATAATCCCTTTGAATAAAGGGTCATCCCTCTGTAAGTCGTCATTCTCTAAGTCGTGCACTTCGTCTGAGTCGTAAGATGTTGTCCTTCCCCGTAATTGGAAACTCAAGTAAATTACCACTCCTAACTCGTCACATGGAACTGCTTGCCTCGTGAGAGAGAAAACCCGATTTCATGAATCGTGATGCTTCGCCTCATTGGTTTACACCGCCAGTGATAGGCTATTAAAACTCGTACACACGTTGATCGCACTGGCAGCAGGACAATGGCGACTAGCGTAGCTTACCACTAAAACCTATCAAGAATAAATACGGACATTATCCAGTTTTGCGAGGCCAAACCCACTGATGAAGAAAACAAGCCACAGCTGAGAAGTTGACATCAAACGGCAGACAGTTAACGATATCTTGAAGATATCAGGCAAGTATGACAAGTGAGAAGGGAAGATCGCTGCCCGGTGTAAGTGTGAAACTGCGTGAAATGGATGTCCTTGAAAGATTTCGATGACTGCGCTCTCATCTGTTTCGGTCCAAAAAAAAAAAAAAAAAAAATTGTCGCTTCAGCCAAATATTCGTGCGATGGTGAAATGTTCTGGCTGAAGGCACGTATAAATTCGCTGCGGACCTGTCGGCATGATGATGCCGAACCTTGCCGATTGCACTGGAAGACAGATCCAAAGTAGGTGGGGAATCGAAAGTTCAAGAAGGTGCGCGATCAGGCAGCTGATTCGCAGCGGGCACGATGGAAGGATGCAAACTGAAAACTTCTTGGAAAGGTATCAGCCTCGGGATGTGTACAATGTCCGATGAGACGGCTTTTGGCAGATGCTTGCCAGAAAAGTCCTCTGCGTTCGATTGGCAATCCTCATCATGTGATAAGCAGGCGAAGTTGTTTGCTTACAGTTGTTCATTATCTTACTTTGATTAAAACTATTTCATGAATTCCATCTTTGCTTGATCACTTCCAATCTCACCAAATGAACCCCCACCTAGCCCGAGGATTGTGTTTTCCTTGGACAATAGCCGGCTCTCACACATACGTGTCCAGGCCACGCGCGACTTCACCTTCACCCCCATTCATCATGAATGTTCGCATACAGAAATAGAGCGCAAGTCGTCACAATTCTAAGTCTCACTTTTTTCTCGGTCCCGATGGTGTACGACTTACGCCTATCTTACTTATGTATTGTTATTATATAATATGTAAGTAAAATTGTATATATATATTATTATACAAGTATATGTATATACAATTAACATATATACATATATTCTGTGTGATGTTATGTATGTAGTTGTATGTATGTGTAATTGTGGTATATATATATATATTGTTTACGATTCTGCCCGCCTGCATGCGTGCGATCGCCGCGTACCTCTGAATGGCAGCCGCGTCGGCCACCGACGACAACAGTCTATCCTCCTTGAACTACCGCCAGGAGCCAGCACGGGTGGGGTTTTTGTAACCTCACCGACAACCAGTCGCATTCTACCCGCGCCAAATGGGGAATCAACGAATGTTCGATATGCCAAATACCCGCGTGGTAATCCTACGAGGGGTTCACCACGCCGCAGGTCGTCTAGGTCAGACAGGACCGCTTAAGCGGTTCGTTCCTTGCTACAGGGATAACGAGCGTTGTTATCGCCAAACCTCGAAGCGTGTTCCGATCTTCTTTACTCGGGTGTTCAAAAACCCATCTACTCATTCTACGATGCAAGATGCACTTTTCAATGTGGGGTGAAAGTGAGGGACGCGACGAACGGGATGCTGTTCACACAGAGACATTTATTTATTACACACACAACACAATCAAGCATCATTGCAATTGTTCAAGCACAAATAGAAGCTAAAAGCACATACACCGTACTATAATTTATTATTTACAAGACAGTCCACTATACACCAGTTTACTTCACAGAGACACGTGCCACAGCATCATCCAAAAGCAATGAAATGCCACCCTCACAGCTGACAAGGTGCAGACAGGGTCCGTGGACCGAAATGGCGACTGTAACCTGGACGATCGGCTCAGGCCACCGAGGACCGAAGTTCTCCACCCGCGTCCTCGTCGACGTGGCAGGTCGCGACGTCGACTCCCCACGCCTTGCGTAGCCTGCCCGACCCTCAGTGCGCCCCTGGCGTCGTCAGCAGCTCTCTCCGGCGTGTGCTCTGCTTTTCACGACCACGACCCAAACAAGAAAAAGACTGAAGGGCAGGAGGGCCTCGGACCAGAGAGAGAGCGACTCGCGGTGCGGCCGTCCGCCCTTTATAAGCCGAGACTCCTGCCCTTCGCCCCACCCCTGCTTCTGGCTCCACCTCCCTCGAGAAGATCCTGAAAAGGGTGTTCCCTCACCCCGAACCGCCGTCACGCTTGTTTTTCATCCACCAATCGGCGGCGAGCTGCCCTCCCCCCTGCTCTCCGTCACACTCTCGTGAGCAAAACAGTGGAAAAATCCGCCGCCCCATCGAACTCCTCTGTTTTCCTTTTGCGTTTGACGTTTTCACGCAGCTTGGGCCTGCGGTGGAGGTTTGTTCAATAATAACAATAGAAGAAAGAAAAACGGCTACTCAAAGAGTCGCAGGCGGTGAACTGAGAATTTCCTTTAAACAACGGGGGGAACCTTATCTGCACATAAATCTTACCGTCATAAGCTATCTAAGGACCCTTGTAATGTTGTATTCGATATTTCCACAGCGCCGTAACAATATATATATATATGTGTGAATATATATAAATATATATATATTATACTTATTATATATATAATATATAGTAACCTAAATAATGAAGCTGAACGCCAAAAGAAACTTACCACCTTTTACTACCTTCAAATATCAACCAAAACCACTGGTTGTATAAGTGTGTGAACGTTATTGTGGACAATAGTTGTCCTCACCTGTCAGACAAAACAGTCACGGATGGTCACTTTGATACCTCCAATGGTCACTTCATAGCACAGCTGTATGAACAGCTTTTTTGACTGTCAGTGATTAGCCAAGAGGTACGGATGATTTCAATGAGCTGACGTATTGTGGGTGATTATGCGCTTTAAAAGGCCAGTGCAAAAGGTAATTTCAATTCAACATGCCACGTATTTCAAGGATCACCCAGTGTTGTATGCCTTTGGCGCATTTACTGCGAAGTCCGGATAGAGTCTAACCTTCGATGGGGCATCGTGCCTTGGCTGTTCTACACCAGACGATATCGGCCCGCGTTGAACAGACTACCCTCCACAACTCTGCAGACAACCTCGATCGAGGGGAGGCCAAGAATCACCACGCAGCGCGACAGGCAGATGTCCTAAGTCAGTATGGCCTGTCAACATTGAGGACTGAGTGGGATCAGAATCCAACGCAGCAATCCATCCAAAGAGCTCGGTAGCAGTTATGCTGTCCACATGCACTGCCTGTTATCCAAAACAATGTGCCACACACCCTATTGAAAGGACGCACATGTGCCACCCTGTGCTGTGCCGTACATTAGAACAATACTATTGAAGATGGTGTAAATCTTTGGCCAAAAACCTTGACATGTCATCAATAAAATCGCCAATGTTTCAATTACAATTGTCGTTTTTTTATTGAACTAGTATACAATTTTATACATTTCAAACAAGCGGGTAAGTTGTCTTTTGCGTTTCAGTATAATATACAGTATACATAAAGCTCTGTGTTGCATCGCTATGTGTTAGGGTAGCGCTGGATCCTCGCGTCCTGAGTTCAAGCCCTGCTCGCGACTAATTAATAACACCAGGGTGACTAGTCCTGTCATCCTCTGAGGTTGGCGAAATGTGATTCCATTTCCGTGTGTGTTACTGGTTAGACGGGCACTGCCATCATCGACACAGTCGCGACTTCCAAGGAATTGATAGCTACACGCGCAGCTAAGCGCAACGACCACCACCAGACCTTGAGATCCTTAGGCACGATTCTGTTCGCATATTCAAGTATTCTTTTCAATGATATAGCAGTTGCTGGTCGTTTGGGAAAACTAAGATAAATAAAATTTACAAAACTGTACCTTTTCTGTTTTTTGTATGCAGCTTCGTGCGGTAGCTATCATTTTGCAGCACAACTATGCCACTGTGATGCTGTGCCCTATACACAGATCACTGGACTCATTTTGCTGACCTTGAAGGATGACAGCTGAGTCACTCCACCTGTTGTAATTCTAGCCAACCAACTGGCCTCAACCAGGACCCAAAATCCCAGGCAGCCACCTTAAAGGTCCCCTCCATACATGCAAATAAAATTTTTATTATATGAACTTACCTTCCTCGTAAGAAATCACCGATTTTTTAAAAAAAAATAAAAAGGAAATCTAGAGCAATATTTCGATCATTCTGGAGCTATTTCACAACTTGCATGCCCTGCCCTTAAAAAAATTGACTTCAGCGAATCTCGCTACTCACACAGTAAACTCCACAGGTGATTGACTCGAGATCGAGATGTCACGCGCCTTATACAGAGACCTACCGAAATGCATTTTGCACAGTTAGTGCAATCTCTGAGTCGTCTTAATTCCCGTATGTTTCCAAAGTTTTAAAGTAGTTTTAGCCGTACTTTTCGAAAATGCCTGCAATGTTCGTCAGC
>CM068952.1:121100242-121114621 GCA_035128595.1 Eptatretus atami | reverse complement strand
AAAACATGGGTGATTTCTTCACGAGGAAGGTCAAGTTCATTTATAAATAACAAGTTTATTTTGCATGTCAGGGGACCTTTAAGGTGGCTGACTTGGGATCTTTGGGTCCTGAGTTTGAGCCCAGTTGGTTGCTGAATTAACACCAGGTGGAGTCGACTCAGCCTGTCATCCTTCCAAGGTCAGCAAAATGAGTACCAGTGTACTGGTATAGGGGCACAGCATCAGTGGCATAGTTGTGCCTGAACAAAATGATAGCTACCCAGCAACCAAGCTGCCATACACAAAAAAAGAAAAGGTACAGTTTGTAAATTTTATTTATCTTAGTTTTCCCAAACGACCCAGCACTCTTATATCATTAGAAACAAATACTTTGAAATAAATGCGAACAAATCGTCGCCTAAGGATCCAAAGGTCTGGTGGTGGTCGTATGGCAGCTTAGCTGCCGGGGTAGCTATCATTCCTTGAAGCGCGACTGTGTCGCTGCAGGTGGGGTGCCACACCAAACCTGCCCTCCATGCATTGTGGAAACAAAAGCAGGCTTGCCAGAGGTAGAGCTAACCTGAGTCTGAATCCAAATTGAGTGACGGAAGAAACATCATTTGAGAAAGAGAAAGGATTTAATTTCAGAATCGTAGATGGATTCCATGGACCTTTTGGGGCTGAATGCTTGGGAGTAGCTGAGGGGTCTGAGTTGCCAGGGTCAATTTTGCTCCTTTTTATACAGCCGGGTAATGGTTGCGGATTTCCAAGCAGATGCAGATGACCTGAGCAAATGAGAGGGTAATAAAACAAGACGTGTGAAACAAGAGCAGCAGAGATGTTTTTAGGATCATGTGGGCTGATTCACTGGACCGCGTTGCCCAGAATCAGATTCGAGGTTTACCAGCAAATCTTCCACCTTGTCCGCCGAAGAAAAGACACAGAGTCCTTAGAAACAGCTGTGTGCAACGGGTAAGTGGGTATAGAAATGATGGTTGGGACACAAGATTAGAAGCAATCACTGATGTTAGGCATCAGTGTTTCGTTGTCAGTGCAGCTGTGCTGCCATTGAGTGAGGAGCGGATGGAGGGTAAAGATACCACCCAGAAAAGACTTAACCAAACACCACCAGATTTGGAGGGAATAGTTTGAGAGATTCAGACTTGAGCTGGAGAAAGACGTTCCGCTCTCCTGAGGGTCCACCACACACCACACACACACACACACACACACACCACACACTACACACACACACACACACCACACACACACACCACACCACACACACACACACACACACACACACACACACACACCACGACACAAACACACACAACAACACACCCCACACACACACACACAACCACACACACACACCCACACACACACACACACACAACAACACACAACACCACACACACACACACACATACACACACACACACACACCACACACACAAACACACAACACACACACACAACACACACCACACACACACACACACACACACACACACACACAACACCACACACACACACCACACACACACAACACACATCACACACACACACACTGTGTCGACCTTGTGGAAAGTAACTGAGATTGCCTTGAGTTGGATTTGCCTTTCCATGAGGTGAAGCAAGTTTCAGGACAACTGTTCACCACACAGCTTGGTTGTTACTATGGGGGGAGGAACTATGTTTTTTTAGAACAAACTAAGACGAATGGGAAAATTGTGCATTGAGAGAAAGCAAATTATCTTTGAAGAATTCCCAGGATGAGTTGATGTTGGAGAAAGTAGAAATCTGAGACAGTCTAGAAGTTGATGCTGCTTGAATTCCTGCCATCGGCTTGAGATAATGCCAGACCGACGGCGCTGATATGGTCTCAAACAGCAGAGAGGCATGTTCCACTTGACATCCCATATGGTCAGATTGAACTGATTGGAGCAGATGAGAACAGTCAGCATATTTTACAGGGTAATGATCAACAGCCAATCCAGAAGAGGATCATTCCATTGTTGAGATCCGGGTTCTGGAACTTGACGAATGGTCAGTCCGTGAGTCACGAAGTCCTTATGCTGAAGTCCATGGCCAAAGGGATGAAGTGCCCACACCCAGCAACGCATGAGACAAATGAATCACCACATATGAGGAATGTAGAGAGTTGGGAAAAACGATTAGAAGTTAGTCCATGTTTTCGCGAGCCAGAAAAATCAGTCATCACTGTTTAGTGGATGGAACAACACTCATGAAACATAAGTGTGGACGTGGAGTGGAGCCGTACCTGAGGTATTTTCTGGTGGTGTGGGGAGTAGGCAGTGCATCGGGAATGAGGAAATGAGTTTTTGAAGAAGAGAGCAACCCCATTCGCCAGGGATGAGCTCATCGTCCATTCATACCAGAAGGAGAGCAACGGGGAAGAGATACTAAGGAGTCAGAGACGTCTTGAAGGAGAAAGTATTCTTCAAGCAGATTATGTCTGGTTTGTCAGTGGCAACCTGCATAGAAAGGATCTGTCATGGTTGGCGAAGTCCCGATGTTAGGGTCCACATTGTTTAGAAGAGGAGGAGGGAGGCTTTGGTTGCATGGGGGGAGAAGGAAGTTTGACAAAGTGTAGGGATGCAGATAGAGCTAGGGGAGAGGCAGAATGAGGGTAAGGTCCTTACTCCTCATCATCCCGAAAGATTGGGACGGTCAGACGCCCCAAAAAGAGGCGGGGGGCCGCGGCGCTGTGAGCTTAGCCACAGTTGGGGTATAATAAGAGAGGGCAGATGTAAGTCTAGATTTGAGGAGGGGATAATTATTTGAAGAAGAGTCAGGAACGAGCAAGCTTTGTGGATGTGAGGGCAACTAAAGGGGGGGTGAAGATTGGAGCGGAGAAGGTAGGGGTAGAATTGAGGGTGAGAAGGGTGAATAGTACTTTTGAGAATGGTGGGAGAAGGCAGTTGAAAGAGCAGGCATAGCCACGTGGGATAGGAGGGTAGGGAGGGAGAGTGGGAGGGAAGGATAGACTTGATTTGGTTATGAGTGAAGAAGATGGCAGGCTGAGAAACAGGATTTATGAGGTTGAAGAGGGTATGTGTGATGAGAGAAAAAAGAGCATATTTACAGATGTTAGAGTGTAGCTGATTGAGGAGAAGTTGAGATCTGTTCGTTAGAGCAGATCCACAGATTAATACACACAGTTTGGGACACAGAGAAGGGCTGAAAAAGCTAGAGGACATTGAAGAGTTTAAGAGAGATGGTAAGGTGAGAGCATAACCTCATAACATGTGTGAGCGAGTTCGGTAAGAGTCGATTTAGGAGGTGGGCTGAGATTGGCACTGAAGTTGGAAAATAAAATAACCTGATTGAAAGAAAAAGAAATTGATTGAAAAAAAGATTTATGGAATACGAACATGCATTTGCTAATGCATTTAAAAATTTTGAAGTCAGAATACATTTAAAGATTCCAGAAAGGATGCGATAGAGGAGAATTAAGGAGAACGGAGAAAAAAACGTTGTAACAGTTGGACTTTTCAGACACGATTAAGAAACGTTTTAGTTGAAAAGTCTTTTGAAGAAGAAGAAAGTACGTGAAGAGAAGAAGAAGAGTACATTTCAGAGAACCACACGTGTGAAAGGAACAAGAACTGAAACATTTTAAAGAAGACTGTTTTTTTTTGTTTAATAAAATTGCGTGTGATTCGGAAAAGGAAATTGAGAAGAATCGGAAGTGTATGGTGATGTGCATCGACAACAAGATAGCAGAGAGGAAGAGGGGGAAGTAGAATATCACAGGGTTACGGGAGGTAAATTAGGTGAATGCTGAAAGCTATAATATATATATATATATCATATGGGTTCCCTTTTTGAACGATGAGGTAAAGATGAAGGTTTAAGAGGAGATCGTGTAAAGTGTATGGTGAATGTGTATCAGCAAAAGTGAAGAGAAGAAGAGGATGTAGAGAAATTACGTGTTAGCGATAAAGGGTGAGAGGAAAAAATAAAAAATTATGTATTTTTATTTTAATATTATGATTTGATTTTGATTTTAATTTTATGGACATGAAAACAGAGGTTGAGTGTGAGGATTTGAGAATAGTGTGGAGAATTGTGTGAAATAAACAAACTGAAGTATCAGTTAGAAAACTATTAACATGATCATGCACACAAGACAAAGGAAATGGAGGCCTTCAAGGGAAAACCCGATATGAAAAGTCATCAGTCGTATGGTAACATGTGCCGGAAGCTGCATTCGCTTGTTCCACTTTCTGCCGCTGCGTCCAGGGCCTCCATCTGCCAACTCCTCCAGGCAGTATGGCCTGCCCATCCCTTTCTCCTTGAATGCCAATCAACTGCTTGCAATCACGTAGGACTGTGGCGTCCCAATGGCCCCTCCACTCATAGGCTCTCTCGCTGAGAATCTGGTGAGCAGATCAAATCAGGAAAATGACCACATTCCTTACAAGTCGCACCTTTACGCTCACGGGCCAATGCGGTAACAAATCGCATTTGAGTCTCTCTCCCACAACCGCTCGTTGGGGAACAGCAAAGTCTGACAACGGATTGCGAAGGATTTCCAAAGCAACTCGTAGCCAGGAATTGAGTATCATCTCAGATCCCTGGTCAGATCCAAGTCTCGCACCGTAGAGCAAGACTGAAGCACCAATGACCTGAAATTTGACTTCTTGTCCTCCTGCACACGGTATCACAGCACCACCACTATGATCCAGTGAATCCATGACTCCCCAGGTCCGGTCTAGACGTCTCCTGACCTTTGCTCACAGCCAGCAGAGACATTAATATCACTGCCAGGTTAGTGAAGTCTCTCCGTTGACCTCAACATCCTCAGCGACGAACGAGTTACAGCACAATATGCAGCATCCAAGATGTCATTGAAATCCTGGATCTAGTTTGACTCAGGAAACCCGTAATCCACGGCTCCGACTCCTCATTCAGCACCTTGGCCCCATAAGGAATATCCAGAGTCTCCACAAAGTCTACTGCATCATTGCGAAATCGAATCAAGAATGCTTAATTTCCCAGCACGATGCACCTGCCAGCTTGATCTCTCCATTATTCCTCCCCAGATCCAGGTCCATACAGTGCTGAAAGAGTGTGTGTGTTCGTGTGTGTGTGTGTGTGCATACACACCCCTGACAAAACTTCTTCAGTAACAACTGGAAATATGTTGACATGTAATTCACCACATCTCACACAACTCTCATTCAGAGTATAGTTGCAGGACATCAATGATCCAGTTTTTCTGTGCACCCACGAAGACCAAGAATCCTCCAGAGGCAACCCGATTCACAAATCAAATGCTTTGCAAAAGACAACAATGCTTGCAAGCAGCTCCCACCAAAACTCTTCATCTGCTTTGGTGATGACCCGAAGACCAAGTGATACGGAGAAGCCTGTTGACTTCTTTAGTGTAAACACGACCGCTCGGGCACTGGTGCTCAGCATGATGTTGGGCGAACCTATCAATAAATTATCTGAGCAAAGTCAGTGCCCAGGCACATAGAGACAGTGTTACCCGTCGTATGTATCCTTGCGATCACCCTTCCATTTCTCAAAAGAGGACAACAAGGCCCTCTTCCATCATTGAGGATGCCTGTGTTCCTGGCAGAGCACAGAACTCATTGCAACAACATGGAGTACAGAATTTCCATCACCCTTAGAAGTTCAGCATGGATCCACAATCCCGGTAGCTTTATCGCTTATCAACCAGTTCACCACAGCCTGTGTTTCCACAAACGAAGGATCATACGTTGATTTGCAGCGAGCAATTAGCATAGTAACATCCCTTACATCCAATCTCAACACTGGTGACACCCTGGACAGCCACTCAAAGTAACTGCCCATGCGAGCCTTCATTCGGGATCCACTGTCAAGAAGCCCACACCCTCTGCTTAACTGCAAACAGATACACCAAGGACGGGCTGGGAGAACGCTAAGCGTGACTCGCCCTGTAAGCAGACAGAATCACTTGACCACAGTTGATCTCTACCCGCCTCACAGTAAGGCCTCCTGCCTACACTCAGTCATGTATAGTAATGTACTACGTGCGCTGATTATACAAGCTTTTACAACTCCGCTGAACAGGCTCAGCTCTGCCATGAAGCCTGGCCGCTGCGACTTGATCAATGGTATCAGGGGTCCCTTGAGAGACAAAATTCTTCTTCACTTGACGGGGAGTTCCAAGACCATCCAACGCAACCATCAAGGATTGTGGTATGAAGCTCCAAAACTCTCAGGATTCCCCCAAAGTTACACCAAACCGCCTAAAATCCCTCTTCGGCCCGTTGCAAACTCCTCAGCTACTCTCTCATCCTCTGTGACTTGCAACATTCAACCTTGCTGGATGGCTACATCTTCCCGGATTTACTGCTGCAACTTCAGAGTTGCTAGCCCCACGACTTGTAGTCGGTTATTGAGAATCTGAGCACATCTGGTAGACTCCTGCTGAGTTCTGGATTATCCTCCATGAAACATTATCGAGCACATTGTCAATCTCCTCTGCACACCACCGAGCATTGGAAAGCCAAGTCCAGCAGTCGAGGCTGTTGGTCTGAAACATGATACTGGCCATCCTGAACTATGACTCTGCAAAAGTAATAAAAAACTAAGTCTATTCTGGTTCTACAGTTCCATTAGCCCATGGGGATCAATACATGTCTCTATAACCATCACTATCAGTTCCGAAGTCCGATTGCATTGTACAATCCCCCAGTATCTAGAAAAATGTATCTCTCTTGGGCACTGATGAATCACGACTTCCGAGAGTGGCATGAATGCATCCTTCGGTTTGATAGATCATTGCCTCGTCTGAAGCAATTAGTACAGAGAATCAGGGATAATGTCACCCAAGCAGTGAACCGAATCCTTCCGTCGCTATACGCCGTTGACTGGCGTTACTCAATTACATTGGAGTCAGCTTATGACACAGCTACACCAACGCCTTAGCACGTATAACTATCAGAGCGACCAGAGCAAATAGAGGTGTAAACCACCTGCCATATCTCTCACGATCCAGTCTCCAATCCTCGAGAGTTGTATGCCAATAGCCATGTTCAAATGCTTGATGCGCATATGATAACAGGATCATATGTGATCATCTCTCTTAGGATAGGACATTTGAGGACCCACCTGAAGCGGACCGCTTAGGCTAACCCAAGGAGACCGATGTTCTGATGGACGACAACTCAGCACCACCCAACACAACACTACCCAATCTGACCCATGGAAGTTACCCGTGGTTTCCTCCTATCATCAAAGAGGGTGTCCCGTAAGGCTTGCCCCAATCCCGTCATCCAGTTAAGCTGCCCTGGAGGCTGCCGCACAGGATGGACTCCCAAGATGGGTTTATTTTCTTTGCATTTTTCTGTGTTTTGTGATGTAGATTTACGTGGCCAGAGTGCAAATCCTGCACCAACCTCCTAAAAAAACAAGGTGACCCAACTGCAGGAAATTAAGAATGCACTGAACACTGAACTGCACGCCATGAATTAACAAGCATAGTTCATTCGCAGACCACATGTCGGTACTAGATATAGGATGGCCATTGGCTCACAAGGAGCTCCTCCGCCCTTGAAAAAAACAATGAATACTCACCATTAGCACAAGTTTCGAAAAACAAAACCAAATACAAACACACAGTAAACCCAGAAGATCACAAAATAACAGTAAAAACGTGACAAAAGGACACCCAGGCAAGCTTGTCTTTGAGAAAGTCGCAGAACCCCGAGGGACACCACCGTAGCTCAAAACCGAACTGAAGTGTACAAAATCATAAGTTTATCAATTCATTATTGTTATTTATAATTTTTTTCAATATGTATAAAGCGCAGTCTCCTTGAGTCGCATTTCTCCCATGCTCTGCCTCTGAAGGTTGCTGTCTGCAAATCATGAGTATTCTGGATCAACATTGTTTTCCGGTAACATATTGATTTACTTGTGCCCTGGAAAATGCTTTTCTGTCATTTCACCTGTGGACAGTTCCTCCTTCTCTGACAAAGTAAGGCTTTCCAACTTCTCGGCTACCCGTCCACTGATTTAGGGATAGCAGCTGGTCATCTGATTTGGAAGCATTTCTTTCAACACCCAGGAAAGTTTTATCTTCACTCTATCCCTCCTTCAAACTGGGCTGCCAAATCTCGCCAAGTCCATTCTGTGTGCAGCCACGGATGTGTAAAATCTGTGAAGCTCTTGGGCCTCTAGCCATAACCTGTCCGGACAAATCGTGTCACAAGCTTGCTTCCAAAGCTTGGCCACTATCTCTGATCCCTTTGCAGAGCCGTCTTTGTCGTTATCAGCTATAACGATGTACAAGACCTTCTTTTTAAGTGCCGTTTAATATGACGCCCCACTGTCTACTCTGTGGCTGCCTCCCATATTGCCCCCCACAACGTAGAATTCAAGGGTGCTCCAAGTTCATGTACTCTTTAATTGGAGTAGTTTGTAGCTTGCAAATCTACATTGCCTCTTACTGGTCTCCACTCCATCCTCCACCCTATCCCCAGAATCCTCAGTTTCAACCATTCTTCAAAACTACCCCTTCCTTGGTTAAATTCTGAAAATCAGATTACCGCCCTTCCTCCACCCCTACCCTCACCCCCTCTTTTCCCCGTTTTTGAACTGCCTCCAGAGACTTCATCACACTTTTCAGGCTTTCAATCTGATCGTACCGACCATTTTATCTACCCCATCTATTATGCCACAAGCACTTCTACTTACTTCAAGAACTATGATTGCTGGACACGTTGCTTTGCACTGAACAAGCATGATTCATGGTGACATAATTTGGTGTGACACTCCATACAAAGCTCTGCAAAATTTTCTGTTTAAACAGAGGCTGTTGTTTCGAAGTCAGCTAAAATGTGAAGTCTTGAAGTTTAAGCAAAATGGAAGTTGCTGTAATGATTCCAGGCTGATAGAAGAAGCATGGGTTATTTTTTTTTTAAATGATATTCATATTAAATTATGCTCATTCGAATGGCTCGCATTTACCAAATTTTAGTTGCATTGTCAGAAAGTGCTCAAAAAACTAAAAAATAATTTCATCCCACCGAAACAAAAAGTTAGAATTAATTGTTCATGTCTACTGGCCACCAGACTTATCCGATTAATACAATTTATCCTAATTCAAATCACGCCCTTCGCTTAATATATCTTCAACTTCTCTGAGGGTTTGGTTTACTCACTTGTTAGCAAAAATGCTCCTTCATATCATCAACATATCGCACACCCCCTCCTTACTCTACTCCCACCTCCTGCATCCTCTTCTCTTTTCTTGACCTCCTTGTGAGCAGACATGGGAATGATGCTTTTGATTTTGATGAATCCCGTGTATTGCTGCTGAACTATTGAGTCACACTTTCTTTGGAGATATTTTAACAGCGTCGAGCAGAAGAAAAAGGGAAGATTAGTAATCGCATATCACATTAATTACATTTGCATAAATGAGAACGCTGGTGCCGGATTGCACCTTGAGTGTGTACTTTGCTTTCCTTTAATCAATGTGCTTGTCCTTTTGCATCGGAATATATCATGAGGAGTTTTTTTTTTTACCCTTTGCACCTTCATCCGGGAGTATTTTGCCTCACTGCATCTACCATGTGTACGTTCGTGGTGATACCTTCCCCCATCCCGTTTATCACCCACCACTATGGCGTTCCTCAATGCCTAACGATCCATGACTGACTTACCCAACACGTGATTGTCCTTGCACTTCCGGTGTTGTTGTTTTTTATTTCTTCTTTCTAATGACTTTTCCATTCTGCAAGGAAACGGTTTGCTTAAAAAAAAATAAGTAATGAAATGAACCCATTCCGGTACTCATGTATAACTGTGATTATTATGAACGATCACTTACATTTACATGCTGTCATGTTTCTTTTCAGACCCTACATTTAAAAATACTATTGATAATGACCAATCCAACCACCGACTTATCGCTTTCCTGTGTGTATTAGTTCTTACTTTGAACAAAACACTAATTATGGTTCACATAGTATTTTCATTACGTATGAAAGTTCTTATTGCTCCTCACCTCCCTCGCTCTCCCCCCCCCCACACCACGACTTCCATCTACATATGTATGCTCTGATTATTCATTACCTTGCCCCTTCCTTCCCCACATTTAAAGTGCACAATATAACTTTGTCTCACTCTTAATGCATGATATACTCTTAAAACAGCATTTGACACGATTTTAATCGGATAATTGTGAAAATAAATTATTTCTTTTATTTTTATTACCATCGACCAACGAAGTGATGGAGGTATGTTTTCACTCCAGTTTGTCTGTCTGTTTTTGTCTGTCTGCCGAGCAGATGCTGTCAAATGTAGTGACTGATTTGTATGAAATCTGGTGACAGGTGGTGTGTGACATGTACGAATTGATAGTTTTTGGAAAGATCCAGATCCAGATGCGATAATTTTTGAGAGATTCTTCACCATGAGGATAGGGCCAAACATATATATTTGTCTATAGTAAAATATGTATATATGTTAGTATGTATATATGTATATACAGAGACTAGCGGTAAGTCGTGGCACGTGTAACTCGTCCCACCTCGCCTTAAGTCGCAGCGTCAAAAGTCCCGAATTTCTCATTATAATCCCTTTGAATAAAGGGTCATCCCTCTGTAAGTCGTCATTCTCTAAGTCGTGCACTTCGTCTGAGTCGTAAGATGTTGTCCTTCCCCGTAATTGGAAACTCAAGTAAATTACCACTCCTAACTCGTCACATGGAACTGCTTGCCTCGTGAGAGAGAAAACCCGATTTCATGAATCGTGATGCTTCGCCTCATTGGTTTACACCGCCAGTGATAGGCTATTAAAACTCGTACACACGTTGATCGCACTGGCAGCAGGACAATGGCGACTAGCGTAGCTTACCACTAAAACCTATCAAGAATAAATACGGACATTATCCAGTTTTGCGAGGCCAAACCCACTGATGAAGAAAACAAGCCACAGCTGAGAAGTTGACATCAAACGGCAGACAGTTAACGATATCTTGAAGATATCAGGCAAGTATGACAAGTGAGAAGGGAAGATCGCTGCCCGGTGTAAGTGTGAAACTGCGTGAAATGGATGTCCTTGAAAGATTTCGATGACTGCGCTCTCATCTGTTTCGGTCCAAAAAAAAAAAAAAAAAAAATTGTCGCTTCAGCCAAATATTCGTGCGATGGTGAAATGTTCTGGCTGAAGGCACGTATAAATTCGCTGCGGACCTGTCGGCATGATGATGCCGAACCTTGCCGATTGCACTGGAAGACAGATCCAAAGTAGGTGGGGAATCGAAAGTTCAAGAAGGTGCGCGATCAGGCAGCTGATTCGCAGCGGGCACGATGGAAGGATGCAAACTGAAAACTTCTTGGAAAGGTATCAGCCTCGGGATGTGTACAATGTCCGATGAGACGGCTTTTGGCAGATGCTTGCCAGAAAAGTCCTCTGCGTTCGATTGGCAATCCTCATCATGTGATAAGCAGGCGAAGTTGTTTGCTTACAGTTGTTCATTATCTTACTTTGATTAAAACTATTTCATGAATTCCATCTTTGCTTGATCACTTCCAATCTCACCAAATGAACCCCCACCTAGCCCGAGGATTGTGTTTTCCTTGGACAATAGCCGGCTCTCACACATACGTGTCCAGGCCACGCGCGACTTCACCTTCACCCCCATTCATCATGAATGTTCGCATACAGAAATAGAGCGCAAGTCGTCACAATTCTAAGTCTCACTTTTTTCTCGGTCCCGATGGTGTACGACTTACGCCTATCTTACTTATGTATTGTTATTATATAATATGTAAGTAAAATTGTATATATATATTATTATACAAGTATATGTATATACAATTAACATATATACATATATTCTGTGTGATGTTATGTATGTAGTTGTATGTATGTGTAATGTGTGGTATATATATGATAGTATTGTGTTACGATTTGGCCCGCCTGCATGGCGTGGCGAGTCGAACGCTCGTACTCTGAATGCGCAGCCGCGTCGGCGCACCGACGACAACGTCGTGATCTCTTGAACTAAGGAACGGCGCCAGGAGCCAGAGGGTGGGGTTTTTAACCTACACAACCAGCAGGCATTCTACCGCGCCGAAATAGGGTGAATCAACGAATGTTCGATATGCCTAATACCGCGTGGGTAACCTACGAGGGGTTCACAGCCGCAGGTCGTCTTAGTAGAAGGACACAGCTTAGCGGTTCGTTCCTTGCTACAGGGATAACGAGCGTGTTATCGCCAAACCTCGAACGTGTTCCGATCTTTCTTTACTCGGGTGTTCAAAAACCACACTGCATTCTACGATGCAAGATGCACTTTTCAATGTGGGGTGAAGGAGGAAGCGACGAACGGGATGCTGTTGCACACAGAGGACATTTATTATTACAACACAAACAAAGTAAGGCATATGCAATGTTAAGGCACAAATAGAAGCTAAAAGCACATACACCGTACTATAATTATTATTTACAAGCACAGTCCACTATACACCAGTTTACTTCAGAGACACGGTGCCACAGCATCATCCAAAAGCAAGAAATGCGACCTCACAGCGACAAGGGTGGCAGAAGGGTCCGTGGACCGAAATGGCGCTGTGAACTGGACGAATCGGCCAGGCCACCGAGACCGAAGGTCTACCCGCGTCCTCGTGCGACGTGGCAGGTCGCGACGTCGACTCCCACGGCCTTGCGTAGCCGCCCGACCCTCAGCGCCCTGGCGTGTCAGCAGCTCTTCCGGCGTTGCTGCTGGTGTTCAGACCACGACCCAAACAAGAAAAGACTGAAGGGCAGGAGGGCTCAGGACAGAGAGAGAGGACTGCGGTGCGGCCGTCCGCCCTTTATAAGTATCCGAGAGCTTGCCCTTCGCGCACCCTGCTTCTGGCTCCACCGTCCCTCGAGAAGATCCTGAAAGGGCGTTGCCTCACCCCGACCGCCGTCACGCTGTTTTCATCCACCAATGCGGCGAGCTGCCTCCCCCTGCCTCCGTCAGACTCTCGGAGCAAACAGGTGGAAAAATCCGCGCGCCCATCGGAAGCTCCTCTGGTTTCCTTTTGCGTTTGACGGTTTTCAACGAGCTTGTGCCTGCGGTGGAGGATTTGTTCAAAATAACAATAGAAGAAAGAAAAACGGCTACTCAAAGAGTCGAGGCCGGTGAACATGAGAATTTCTTTAAACAACGGGGGGAACTTATCTGCACTAAATCTTACGCGTCATAAGCTGATCTAAGGACCTTTAATGTGTATTCGATATTTCCCACGCCGTAACAATATATATATATATGTGTGATATATATAATTTATATATTATATATATACTATATTATATATATAAGTATATATAATATAATAATGACTGAACGCAAAGAAACTTAACCATTTATAACTTCAATATCCCAAAACCACTGCGTTGTATAATGTGTGAACGTTATTGTGGACATAGTTGTCCTCACTGTCAGAACAAAACAGTCACGGATGGTCACTTGATACTCCAATGGTCACTTCATGAGCACAGCTGTATGAACAGCTTTTTTGACTGTCAGTGATTAGCCAAGAGGGACGGGATGATTTAAGAGCTGCAACGTATGTGGTGTTATTGGCTTAAAAGGCCAGTGCAAATGGGTAATTATCAACATGCCACGATTTCAGGGACTCACACGGATGTGTTGTTTGGGCATAACTGCAAGCGGATGAGCTAAACCGTTGATGGTGGCATCGTGCCTTGGCTGTTCTACAGGCGAGACGATATCGGCCCTGGTGACAGACTACCTTCCAACTCTAGCGAAGTGACAACCTCGATCGAGGGGAGGCCGAAGGAATCAGCCACTAGTGCAGGCGGGTACAGGTAGTAGTGTCTAAGCGTATGGGCTGTAGACATTGAGTGATTAGAGATTGGGACAGCAGACCAACGCAGCAAGTCATCCAAAGGCTCGGATAGGCAAGTATGGTCGAACGAGTGGCACTGCCTGGTATCCAAGAACAATGTGCGACACACGCTATTGAAGGGACTGGACATTGACCTGTGCTGATGCCTGTATTGTAGAACAATACTATGAGATGGTGTAATCTTTGGCCAAAAATTGACATGTCCATCAATAATGCCAATGTTTTCAATTAGCAATTGTCGGTTTTTTTATTTGAACTAGTTACAATTTTATTCATTTCAAACAAGGCGGTAAGTTTCTTTTCGTTCAGTAAATATACAGTACATAAAGCCTGTGTTGCCGCTGATGTGTTAGGGTAGCGCTTGGATCTCAGCGTCTGAGTTAAGCCCTGCTCGGACTAATTAATAACACCGGGTTGACTGTCGCTGTCATCCTCTGAGGTCTAGCGCGAAATGTGATTCCATTTCCGTGTGTGTTACTGGTTAGACGGGCACTGCCATCAT
>CM068952.1:121086045-121098404 GCA_035128595.1 Eptatretus atami | reverse complement strand
GGGAGAGAGATGCTACGATACATCTTGCAGGCATTTTCGAAAGTACGGCTAAAACTATTTAAACTTTCGCGAAACAATCACTGAATTAAGACGATCAGAGATTGCACTAACATGTGCAAAATGCATTTGTAGGTACTGTATAAGGCGCGTGACATCTCGACTCGAGTCAATCCACTCTGTGCGAGTTACTGTATGTGACGTCACGCAGAGATTCGCTGAAGTCCAATTTTTTTAAGGGCAGGGCATAGCAAGTTGTGAATAGCTCCAGAAATGATCGAAATATTGCTCTAATTATCCATTTTTATTATTTTTTAAAAAAACATGGGTGATTTCTTCACGAGGAAGGTCAAGTTCATTTATAAATAACAAGTTTATTTGCATGTCAGGGGACCTTTAAGTGGCTGACTTGGGATTTTGGGTCCTGAGTTTGAGCCAGTTGGTTGCTGAATTAACACCAGGTGGAGTCGACTCAGCTGTCATCCTTCCAGGTCAGCAAAATGAGTACCAGTGTACTGGTAAGGGGCACAGCATCAGTGGCATAGTTGTGTCTAACAAAATGATAGCTACCCCACACCAGCTGCCATACAAAAAAAGAAAAGGTACAGTTTGTAAATTATTTATCTTAGTTTTCCCAAACGACCCACATCTTATATCAATAACAAATACTTTGAAATAAATGCGAAAAATCGTCGCCTAAGGATCAAAGGTCTGGTGGTGGTCGTATGGCAGCTTAGCTGCCGGGGTAGCTATCATTCTTGAAGCGCGACTGTGTCGCTGATGCAGTGCCCTCTACCAGTACACACACTGGAACTGGAACTCATTTCGCCAACCTCAGAAGGATGACAGGCTGAGTCAACCCCCTGGTGTATTAATTCAGCGCCGACAGGCTTGAACTCAGGACCGAGGATCCCCAAGCCGCTACCTAACCACTACGCTCAACACCAGGCTTTATGTATACGTATATATATACTGAAACGGCAAAAGAAACTTACCGCTTGTTTGAAATGTAATAAAATTGTAACTAGTTCAAAATAAAACAAACCAACAATTGCTAATTGAAACATTGGCATTTTATTGATGACAGTCAAGTTTTTTGGCCAAGATACACCATCTCATAGGTTTGTTTCTACAATACAGCACAGCACAGGGTGCAATGTCAGTCCCCTTTCAATAGCGTGTGTTGGCCACCATTGTTTTGGATACAGCAGTGCATCGTCGGCGCATACTGCCTACCAGTCCTTTGGATGGATTGCTGCTGGATTCTGTCCCACTCAGTCTCAATGTCTGAAAGCCATCTGACTTAGGACCATCTGCTGTCCGCTTGCAGTGGTGATTCTTGGCCTCCCTGATCGAGGTCTGTCATCTGCAGAGTTGTGGAGGGTGTCTGTCCACAAGGGCCGATATCGTCTGGTGTGAACAGCCAAGGCGACGTGCACCTCACGGAGCTCAATCCGCCTTGCAGTATGCCCAAGGCACACTGCCGTTGATCCCTTGACAATCGTGCATGTTGATTGAAATACCCATTTTGCACTGGCCTTTTAAAGCCAATCAACACATCACGTGCAGCTCATAAATCATCCCGTACCCCTTGGCTAATCACTGACAGTCAAAACAGCTGTTCAACAGCTGTGCTATGAAGTGACCATTGAAGGTTCAAGTGACCATCCGTGACTGTTTTGTCTGACAGTGAGGACCTATTGTCCACAATAAGTTCACACATTTACTACACGCAGTGTTATTGTTGATATTTGAGGTTTAAAAGGTGGTAAGTTCTTTTTGCGTTTCAGTATATATATATTATAATATATAATATATATATATAATATAATATATATATATATATATATATATACACACATATATATATATTGTTACGCGCTGTGGAAATCGCAATCACCATAAAGGGTCCTTAGATCAGTTATGACGCTAAGTATGTGCAGATAGGTCCCCACCGTTGTTTAAGGGAATTCTTCATGTTCACCGGGCTTGCGACTCTTGAGATAGCCGTTTTTCTTTTTCTATTGTTATTTTGAACAAACCTCCACGCAGGCAACAAGCTGCGTTGAAACCGTCAAACGCAAAAGGAAACCAGAGGATTCCGATGGCGCGCGGATTTTTCCCACCTGTTTCTCCGAGGAGTGTGACGGAGGCAGGGGGGAGGGCAGCTCGCCGCCGATTGGTGGATGAACAGCGTGAGGCGGTCGGGTGAGGGAACACCCCTTTTCAGGAATCTTCTCGAAGGGAGGTGGGCCAGAAGCGGGGTGGGGCGAAGGGCAGAGCCTCGGTTATAAAAGGGCGGACGCGCACGAGGCTCGCTCTCTCTCTGGTCCTGAGGCCCCTCCTGCCCTTCAGTCTTTTCTTGTTTGGTCGTGGTCGTGAAAGCACCAGCAGCAACGCCGGAGAGAGCTCGCTGACACGCCAGGGGCCTGAGGTCAGGCGCGGCTACGCAAGGCCGTGGGGAGTCGACGTCGCGACCTGCCACCGTCGCGCCAGAGGACGCGGGTAAGACCCTTCGGTCTCGTGGGCCTGGCCGATCGACCAGGTTCCACGCCATTGGTCCACGGACCCTGTCTGCCACCCTTGTCTGTGAGGGTGGCCATTTCTTGCTTTTGGATGACTGCTGTGGCACCGTGTCTCTGTGAAGTAAACCTGTGTAAGTGACTGTGCTTGTAAATAATAATTATAGTCGGTTGTATGTGCTTTTGCTTTCTATTTGTTGCTTGAACATTGCATGACTGCCTTACTTGTGTTGTGTGTGTAATAATAAATGTCCTTGTGTGCAACGCATCCCGTTCGTCGCGTCCTCCTTTCACCACTTGAAAGTGCCATCTTGCATCGTGGAATGAGTAGTGGTTTTGAACACCCGAGTAAAGAAGAATCGGAACCGTCGAGGTTGGCGATAACACCGCTCGTTATCCTTGTAGCACGGAACGAACCGCTTAAGCGGTCCTGTCCTAAGCCGACCTGCGCGTGGTGCAACCCCTCGGTAGGTTTACCCACGCGGGTATTTAGGCATATCGACATTCGGTGATTCACCCTATTTCGCGCGGGTAGAATGCGACTGGTTGTGGTGAGGTTAAACCCCCACCCGTGACTGGCTCCTGGCGGTAGTTCCAGGAGGTCACGACTGAATTGTCCGTCCGTGGGCGACGCGGCTGCCATTAGAGGTACGCGGCCGATCGCACGCCAGGCGGGCCAGAATTCGTAACAATATATATATATACACACAATTACACATACATACATACATACATACATACACAACAGAATATATGTATATATGTATGTATATACATATATTGTATATACATATATATATACATATATATAATAATTATATAATATACTATCAGTAGACTAGGCGTAAGTCGTCCCACATCGGACCGAGAAAAAGTGACGACTTAGAATGTGACGACTTGCGCGTATGCGAACATTCATGATGATGTGGGTGAAGGATGAAGTCGCGCGTGGCCTGGACACGTATGTGTGAGAGCCGGCTATTGTACCAAAAGGAAAACACAATCCTCGGGGCATAGGTGGGGTTCATTGGTGAGTTGGAAAGTGATCAAGCAAAGATGGAATTCATGAATCAGTTTATCAAAGTAAAGATAATGAACAACTGTAAGACAACAACTTCGCCTGCTTATCACCATGATGGGATTGACCAACGAACCCCAGAGACTTTTCTGGCAGCAATCTGCCAGAAAAGCCCAGTCTCATCGGCATTGTACACATCCGAGGCTGATACCTTTCCAAGAAGTCTTTCAATTTGCCATCCTTCCAGTCGTGCACACTGCCGAATCCACGCTGCCTGATTCGCGCACTTCTTGACCTTTCGATTCCCCACCTCACTTTGAATCTGTCTATCCAGTGCATCGGCAAGGTCTCGGCATCATCATGCCCGAGGTCCGCAGCGAATTTACGTGCTTCAGCAGCAACATTTCACCATCCAACCGAATATTGGCTGAGCCGACATTTGCCGAACCAGATGATGAGCGCGTCATCGACATCTTCAAAGGACACACATTTCACGCGTTTCACACTTACCACCGGCCTCGGCGATCTTCTCCACTTGTCCAAATATCTTGCCCTTATTCTTCAAGATATCGTTCAATGTCTGCCGTTTGAAATGTCCAACTTCTCAGCTGTGGCTGTTTTCTTCATCAGTGGGTTTGCCTCGCAAAACTGGATAATGTCGTATTTTTCTTGATAGGTTTTAGTTGTAAGCTTACGCTTAGTCGCCATTGTCCTGCCTGCAGTGCGATCAACGTGTGTACGCAGTTATAAATGCCTATCACTGGCGGTGTAACAAATGAGCGAGCATCACGATTCCATGAAATCGGGCTTCTCACGAGGCAGCAGTTCCATGTGACGAGTTAGGAGTGGTAATTTACTTGAGTTTCCATTACGCGGGAACGGACAACATCTGACGACTTAGACGAAGTGACGCCTTAGAGATGACGACTTACAGAGGGATGACCCTTTATTCAAAGGGATTTAACATGAGATAAATTCGGGACTTTTTGACGCTGCCGATTAGGCGAAGTGACGAGTTACACGCTGCCGACTTACGCCTAGTCTACTGTATATACATATATACATACATACACATATATACATATTTATATACACAAATATATATCGTTTTGGCCCTATCTCTCAATGGTGAAGAATCTCTCAAAAATTATCGCATCTGGATCTGGATCTTCACCAAAACCTAATCAATTCGTCCATGTCACACACCCAACCTGTCCACCAGATTTCATCCAAATCAGTCACTAACATTTTGACACATCCTGCTCGCAGACAGACAAAAACAGACAGACAAACTGGAGTGAAAACATAACCTCCATCCACCTTCGTTGGTCGAGGTAATAAATAAAAGAAATAATTTATTTTCACAATTATCCGATTAAAATCGTGTAAAATGCTGTTTTAAAGAGTATTATCAACTGCATTAAAGAGTGAAGACAAAGTTATATTGTGCACTTTAAATGTGGGGAAGGAAGGGGGCAAGGTTCAATGAATTATCAGAGCATACATTGTGTGGAAGTCGTGGTGTGGGGGGGGAGGCGAGGGAGGGTGAGGAGATAAGAACTTTCATACGTAATGAATATATGGACCAAAATTAGTGTTTTGTTCACAAAGTAAGAATAATACACACAAGGAAAGCCGATAAGTCGAGTGGCTGGAATTGGTCATTATCGAATAGTATTTTTTAAATGTAGGTCTGAAAAAGAACCATGAAAGCAGTGTAAATGTCAGTGATGTCTCATAATAATGCACACAGTTATCACAATGAGTAACCGGAAATGGGTTTCATTTCATTCTTATTTTTTTAACCAACCGTTTCCTTGACAGAATGAAAAGTCCATAGAAAAGAAGAAAAAAAAACAACAACACCGGAGTGCCAGGAACAACTACGTGTTGGGTAAAGCACGTCCATGGAGTACGTTAGGCATTGAGGAAGCACTGTGGTGGGTGATAAGGATGGGGGAAGGTCTCACCACGACGTACAACCATGGTAGCCATGCAGTGAGCAAACATACTCCGGATGAAGGTGCAAAGGGTAAAAAAAAAAAAACTCCTCCATGATTATTCCGACTGCAAAACGGACAAGCACATTGATTAAAGGAAAGCAAAGGTACACCACTCAAGGTGCAATACCGGCACCGCGTTCTACATTTAAATGCAAATGTAATTAATGTGATTGCGATTCTAATCCTTCCCTTTTCTTCTGCTCAGACGCTGTTAAAATATCTTCCAAAGAAAACAGTGTGACTCAATAGTGCAGAAATACACGAGGGATTTCATCAAAATAAAAGCACTTTCCCATGTCTGCTCACAAGGAGGTCAAGAACAGAGAGAGGATCAGGAGGGGGAGTAGAGTAGGAGGAGGGTGTGCAGATGATGTTGAGAATATGAGGAGCATTTTTGCTAAAAGTGACTAAACCCTCGAGAGAAGTTTGAAGATATATTAAGCGAAGGGCGGTGATTTGAATTAGGATAAATTGTAATTAATCGGTAAGTCTGGTGGCGCAGTAGAATGAACAATTAATTCAACTTTTTGTTTCGTGGGATGAAATTTTTTTATTTTTTGCACCTTTCTACAATGCAACTAAAACTTTGGTACTGCAGAGCCATTCGAATGAGCATATTTATATGAATATCAATTTAAAAAAAAATACCCCATGCTCTTCTATCAGCCTGGAATCATTACAGCAACTTCCATTTGCTTAACATTCAAGACTTCAACATTTTTAGCTGCTCTCAGAAACAACAGCTCTGTTTACAGAAATTTTGCAGAGCTTTGTGGGAGTGTAACAGCCAAATTATTCACCATGAACTCATGCTTGTTCAGTGCAGCAACAGTCCAGCAATCATAGTACTTCTTGAAGTAAAGTAGAAGTGCTTGTGGCATAATAGATGGGCGATGATAAAATGGTGGTACGATGCCAGATTGAAGCCCTGGAAAAGTGTGACTGAAGTCTCTGGAAGGCAGTTCCACAAACGGGAGAAAAGAGGGGGTGCAGGGTAGGGGGTGGAGGAGGGCGGTAATCCTGATTTCAGAAGTTTAACCAAGGAAGGGTGTTTCGAAGAATGGTTGAAACCATGAGGATCTGGGGATGGGTGGAGGATGGAGTAAGACCAGTAAAGAGGCACTTAGATTGCAAGGCTACCAACCTACCTCCAATTAAGAGATACCATGAATTGGAGCACCCTTGATTCTACTGCTTGTGGGGGGCAATATGGGAGGCAGCCACACGAGTAGACAGTGGGGCGTCATATTACACGGCACTTAAAAAGAAGGTCTTGTACATCGTTATAAGCTGATAACCGACAAAAGACGGCTCTGCAAAGGAGTCAGAGATAGTGGCAAGCTTTGGAAGCAAGCTTGGTGACAGGATTTGTCCAGGACAGGTTATGGCTAGACCCAAGAGCTTCACAGATTTTACCACATCCAGTGGCTGACCACAGAATGGATTGGGAGATTTGGCAGCCAGTTCTGAAGGAGGGATAGAGTGAAAGAATAAAACTTTCCTGTGTTGAAAGAAATGCTCCACATCGATGACCAGTGGCTAATTTCCCCTAAATCAGTGGACAGGGTAGCCAGAGGAAGTTGGAACAGCCTTCTTGTCAGAGGAAGGAGGAACTGTCCAGCAAAGGTGAAATGACAGAAAGCATTTTCCAGGGCAGCAAGTACATCAATAATGTATACCGGAAAACAATGTTGATCCCAGAATACTCATGCTTTGGCAGACAGCAACCTTCAGAGGCAGAGCATGGGAGAAGATGCCACTCAAGGAGACCTGCTGCTTATACATATGACAAAAATTATAAATCCAATAATGAAATCCTGAACAACTTATGATTTGTATCACTTCCAGTTCCGGTTTTTGAGCTACGGTGGTGTCCCTCAGGGTCTCTGCCGACTTTCTCAAAGACAAGCTTCCTGGTTGTCCTTTTGTCACGTTTTTACTGTTATTTTGTGATCTCTGGGTTTACTGTGTGTTTGTAATTTGGTTTTGTTTTAAAACTTGTGCTAAATGGTGAGTATTCATTGGTTTTTTCAAAGGGCGGAGGAGCTCCTTGTGAGCCAATGGCCATCCATATCTAGTACCGAACTGTGTCTGCGAATGAACTCATGCTTGTTCAATTCAGTGCAGTGCAGTTCAGTGTTCAGTGCACCTTAATTTCCTGCAGTTGGGTCACCTTGTTTTTTAGGAGGTTGGTGGCAGGATTTGCACTCTGGCCACCGTAAAACTCCTCACTCCACAAAACACAAGAAAAATGCAAAGAAAATAAAAAACCCACTCTGTGGGAGTACCTCCTGTGCGGCAGCCCTCCGCAGGGCAGCTTAACGGATGACGGGATTGGGGCAAAGCCTTCGGGACACCCACTCTTTGATGATAGGAGGAAAACCACGGGGTAACCTTCCTGGGTCAGATTGCGGTAGTGTGTGTTGGGGTGGTGCTGAGTTGTCGTCCATCAGACAACGGTCTCCTTGGGTTAGCCTGAAGCGGTCCCTTCAGGTGGGTGCCTCAAATGTCCTATCCCTAAGAGAAGATGATCACATATGATCACTGTTATCATATGCGCTCAAGCATTTGAACATGGCTATTGCAACACTCTCTGAGGATTGGAGACTGGATCGTGGAGAGATCATGGCAGGTGGTTACACCTACTATTTGTCTGGTCGCTCTGATAGTTACGATGCCTAAGGCGTTGCTGTAGCTGTGTCAAATAAGCTGACCTCCAATGATAATTGAGCTAACGCCAGTCAACGAGCGTATTACGAGAGGAAGGATTCGTCACTCCTTGGGTGACATTTCCCTGATCTCTGTATATGCTCAGACTGAGGCAAGTGATCTCATCACGAAGGATGCATTCCATGCCACGCTCGAGTCTGTGATTCATCAGTGCCCCAAGAGAGATACTTTTCTAGTCTGGGGGATTTCAATGCATCGACTGGACTGATAGTGATGGTTATGAGACATGTATTGATCCCCATGGGTCTGGAACTGTGAACCAGAATAGCACTTAGTTTTTTTACTTTGCAAGAAGTCATGGACTTAGGATGGCCAGTTCATGTTTCAGCACCCACAGCCTCACTGCTGGACTTGGCATTCCAATGCTGGTGGTGTGGCAGAGGAGATTGACCATGTGCTCGATAATGTTCACTGGAGGATAATCCAGAACTGCAGGGTCTACCAGAGTGCTCAGTTCCTCAATACCGACTACAGTCGTGGGGTAGCAACTCTGAAGTTGCAGCATAAATCCGGGAGAATGGTACCATCCCAGCCAAGGTTGAATGTTGCCAAGCTCAAGGATGAGAGAGTAGCTGAGGAGTTTGCAAACGGGCCGAGAGGGATTTAGGCGGTTTGGGTACTTTGGGGGAATCCTGAAGAGTTTTGGAATGCCTTCAATACCAACATCCTTGATGTTGCCGTTGGATGTCTTGGAACTCACCGTCAAGTGAAGAAGAATTTTGTCTCTCAAGGGACCCCTGGATACCATTGATCAGTCGCAGGGCCAGGCTTCATGGCAGAGCTGAGCTGTTCAGGGAGTTGTACATGCTTGTATATCAGCGCACGTACAGTAAAACTATACATGCACTGAGTGTAGGCAAGGAGGCCTTATCTGTGAGGGGGTAGAGCATCAACTGTGGTCAAGTGATTCTCGTCCTGATTACAGGGGAAGTCACGCATTGCGTTCCTCCAAGCCCGTCCCTTGTTGTACTGCAGTTACAGCAGAGGGTGGTGGGCTCTTGACAGTGGAGTCCGAAGTGAAGGCTCGCTGGGCCAGTTACTTTGAGTGGCTGTCCCAGGCTGATCCACCAGCTGTTGAGTTGGATGTCAGGGATGTTACTATCCTAATTGCTGACCTGCCAATCAACTATGATCCACCTTCGTTTGTGGAAACACAGGCTGTGGTGAACTGGTTGATAAGCGGTAAAGCTCCTGGGATCTGTGGCATCCATGCTGAACTTCTAAAGGGTGATGGAAATTCTGTACTCATGTTGTTGCATGCAGTTCTGTGCTCTGCCAGGAACACAGGCATCACCTCAAATGACTGGAAGAGGGGCCTTGTTGTCCCTCTTTGGAAATGGAAGGGTGATCGCCAGGACTACAACTACCGACGGGTAACACTGCTCTAAGTGCCGGGCAATGACTTTGCTCAGATAATTATTGATAGGGTTCGCCAACATCTGCTTGAGCACCAGTGCCCAGAGCGGTCAGTGTTTACACTAAAGAAGTCAACGGCTCTCCGTATCCTTGTCCTTCGGGTCCTCACCAAACGCAGATGAGAGTTTTGGTGGGAGCTGCTTGCAGCCTATGTTGATCTTTGCAAAGCATTTGATTTAGTGAATCGGGTTGCCCTCTGGAGGATTCTTGGTCTTCGTGGGGTGCCACCAAAACTGATCAATCTGATGTCTGAACTATACTCTGGAATAGAGAGTGCTGTGAGATGTGGTGATACCATCTCCAACATATTTCCAGTTGTTACTGAAGTTTGTCAGGGGTGTGTACTGCCACACACACACACACACACACACACACACACTTTTCAGCACTGTATGGACTGGATTCTGGGGAGGATATCGGAGAGATCAAGCTGGGGTGCATCGTGTGGGAATGTCAAGATCTCTGACCTTGATTTCGCAGATGATGCAGTCAACTTTGTGGAGACTCTGGATATCCTTTTGGGGCCCTCAAGGTGCTGAATGAGGAGTCGGAGCCGCTGGGATTACGGGTTTCCTGAGTCAAAACTAAGATCCAGGATTTCAATGACATCTTGGATGCTGCTATCTTGTCTGTACCTGTTCGTGCTGAGGATGTTGAGGTCACGGAGAGATTCACTTACCCTGGCAGTGATATTAATGTCTCTGCTGGCTGTGAGCCAAAGGTCAGGAGACGTCTGGATCCGGCCTGGGGAGTCATGGATTCACTGGATCATGTGGTGTGGTGCTGTCGATACCTGTGCAGGAGGACAAAAGTCCAAATCTTCAGGTCCTTGGTGCTTCCAGTCTTGCTCTACGGATGCGAGACTTGGACTCTGACCAGGGATCTGAGATGGATACTCAATTCCTTTGGTACCAGGTCTCTTTGGAAAATCCTTCGCAATCGCTTGTCAGACTTTGTGTCCAACGAGCGGTTGCTGAGAGAGACTCAAATGCGATTTGTTACCCGCATTGCCCGTGAGCGTAAGTTGCGATTGTAAGGACATGTGGCTCATTTTCCTGATTCTGATCCTGCTCACCAGATTCTCTCAGCGAGAGAGCCTCATGAGTGGAGGAGGCCATTGGGACGACCACGTCCCTCGTGATTGCAGCAGGTTGATTGGCATCTCAAGGAGAAAGGGATGGGCCAGGCATCTGCCTGGGAGTTGGCCAGATGGAGGCCCCTGGAGCACCGGCAGAAAGTGGACACAGCGACATGCAGCTCCGGCACATGTTCCCATACCTGACCTGACCTTTTCATAATCGGGTTTCCTTGAGGCCTCCCATTTCCTTTGTTTGTGTGCATGATCATGTTAATGTTTTCTACTGATCACTTTCAGTTTGTTTTATTTCACCACAATTCCTCCACTCTTTCAATCCCTCCCAACTCAACCCTCTGTTTCATGTCATAAAATTAAAATCAAAATCAAAATCATAATACTAACAATAATAATCATCATAATTTTTATCTTTTTCCTTCTCACCTTCTATCCATCGTAACTACGTGACTTCTCTACCTCCTCTTCTTCTGCCTTCTACTTTTGCTGATCCACATTCACCATACACCTTCACGATCTCCTCTTCAACCTTTCCTTTACCTCATCGTTCAAAAGTTAAACCATATGATATATATATATATATTTAATAGCTTTCACATCTCACCTAATTACCTCCCGTAACCATGTGATTTCTCTTCCCCCTCTTCCTCTTCCTGCTACTTTTGTCGATGCACATTCACCATACACCTTCACGATCTCTTCTTCAAACTTTCCTTTTCCGAATCACACCAAATATTTATTAAACAAAACAAAAAACAGTCTCTTAAAATGTTTCAGCTTCCTCTTTCACACGTGTGGTTCTCTGTAATGTACTCTTCTTCTTCTTCTTCACTACTTTCTTCTTCTTCAAAAGACTTTTCAACTAAACCGTTCCTTAATCCCGTGTCTGAAAAGTCCAACTGTTACAACGTATATTTTCTCCGTTCTCTTAATTCTCCTCTATCGCATCCTTCCTGGAACGTCTTTAAATGTATCTCTGACTTCAAAAATTTTTAAATCCCATTTGCAATGCATGTTCGTATTCCATCAATCTTTTTTTCAATCAATTTCTTTTCTTTCAATCAAGTTCATTTTTTCCAACTTCAGTGCCAATTCACCCCACCTCCTTAAATCGACCTCTTCCGAACTCCTCACCTGTTATGCGGTTATGCCCTCTCACCTTACCTCCTCTCTTAACACCTCTTCACTGTCCTCTGCTTTACTATCAGCTCCTTCTCTCGTGTCCCAAACTGTGTGATATTAACATCTGTGGGATCTGCTCTAACCGAACAGATCTCACTCTCTCAATCAGTACACTCCTCAACATCTCAAATATGCTCTTTCTTTCCTCTCATCACACCTACCCCTCTTCACAACCCCTCATAATCTTGTTCTCCCCCCTGCCCACTCTCTTCTTCACCATACCACAATCAAGTCTCATCCTTCCTCCCTCCCCACCTCTCCCCTCACCCTTACCCTCCTTCCACGTGGCTATGCCTGCTCTCTTCAACCTGCCTTCTCCCACCATTCTCAAAAGCTCCCTCTTCACCCTTCTCCCTCAATTCTCCCCTCTCACCCTTCTCCCTCCAATCTCCCACCCC
>CM068952.1:121069841-121084040 GCA_035128595.1 Eptatretus atami | reverse complement strand
CTGTCAAACCTCGACTCTGATTCTGCAACCGGTCCAGATCGAATCAGCCCACATGTCCTAAAAACATGCTCTGCTGCTCTTGTTCACCGTCTCTGTTTTATTCACCCTCTCATTTGCTCAAGGTCATCTGCCATCTGCTTGGAAATCAGCAACCATTACCGCGCTGTATAAAAAGGAGCAAAAATTGATCCCTGCAACTACAGACCAATCAGCCTACTCCCAAGCATCAGCAAGGTCATGGAATCCATCATCGCTTCTGACATTAAATCCTTTCTCTTCTCAAATGGCTTGTTTTCCGATCATCAATTTGGATTCAGACCAGGTTACTCTACCCTGGCAAGCTGCTTTTGTTTTCCCAACAATGCATGGAGGGAGGTCTGGTGTGGCACCCCACCCTGCACACCAAACTCTCTTCCTATGGTACCCAAAGCAATCTCCAGTGATGGCTTACAGACTTCCTTTTGTTGCAGTCAATGCATGGCCCTTAAAGGAATTCTCTCATCCATTCTTCCTGTCCAGGCTGGAGTTCCACAAGGCAGCGTTCTGGGCCCTGTGCTTTTTCTGGTTTTCATCAAAGATCCCTCCGACTCTGGAAAATCCTCTATCTCAATGCTGATGATTCCACCCACTGCTGTACAATCTGTCATCCCTCAGATCAGGAGGCAGCAGCCTCTTCACTCCCTGCAGATATGGATAAAATCACAAGCTGGTCCAACACTTGGAACATGTCTTTCAATCATGACAGATCTCACATTCTCACGATGTCTCTCCAAAAAGACCATCTGATCCCCCCCCCCCCCCCCCCCCACCCCAAATCTACTTTCTCAACAATCCTCTTGAATAAGTCCTTTCATTCAAGCTTTTGGGTCTCACCATTTGCCAGGATCTTTCCTGGGAAAGCCTCATTTCCAAGCTCGCCTCCAAAGCCAGTCGCTGACTGGGCATCCTCCGTCATGCAAAGTTCTTCCTTGGCACACCTGAGCTCCTGACAACATGCAAAGCTTTCATCCGACTTCATGCTGTAGAAACCAAGGGTTTTAGGATCATTGGTATCTCCCGCGATGAAGCTGAGCCTTTGGGTCTCTCACACACTCACCACAGGGAAGTTGGTGGTCTTTCTGTCTTCTGCTGTCTCCTTTGCAGCATCACCCCCCTCCCCCCGTTGCTCTGTCTGTGATATGTCCCTCCTATATTTCTGCAGGGCGCTCAAGGTCCGCCAGCAACCCCCTTCTGGTGAAACTACCAAAATCAAGAATTACTGCTCACCTTCACGCTTTCATTCCTCTTTTTTCCCAACCTCTGGAAAAAACCCCCTGCTCTCTTCAATCCCACTTTTCCCTCCAGGTCTTCAAAAAAGCTGTGCACCACCATCTCTTATCTTCCCCATCAAAACCATGATCTTTTCTACCCCTGTTCAGCCACCCCATATCCACCTCCTTCAAATTCCCTGCTTTACTTCCTGAAAGTCCCTGCAGTGTCCATCTTATTTACCCTGTGTACCCCACCCCATCCCTCTCCCTTCCATAGATCTCCTAATGTCTCTGCTCCTTTCTGTTTTGTGCTTCCCTCCCCCGCCTCTCGTTTCCTGCTCCGCTTGTTAAATGTTCTGTGTTAGCTCTTATACGAGCCTCGACAATGTATGCAAAAAAAAAATAAAATGAGAACACCAAATGGTTGGAAAAAGTCTCGAGAGAGGATTCACCTCTTACTTGAGATTCAGGGCATCTATCCCTTGCTCAGAAAACTGTTCTCAACATCTACTGCTCTGTCTTCGTAGGTTTTGTATCTCCAATGTAACCACATTATTTTATTCTTCGTGTAATAACGAATGTGAAGTAATAACTACAATGACAAACCAATCATAAAGATATATTTCTCTCCTTTTCTTTAAGCATTTATTTAAGACACGAGAAACACCCACTCTCATTGGGAGCAGCCTTGGGGGAGGGGGTGCAGGGGAAGGGCGAGGGGATAGTGGGGGAAATGGGGGAAACATATTTTGTTCCATGACTAATAATCCCCCGTCTGCAGCAGGGGTCAGTAAACCACTTCCACAGTGGCACGTGTACAGGTGAAAATTGTAAGTCATCTTACCGCCCCCCTCCCACTCAACCCACCCACCATGTGGGGGCAGGGGTGGCTATGTCCTGACCCTGGGTACTACCAACACATAACATAAGCAAAATTTGGTGTTGATCGGGCCAGCCCAGTTTTTATGCCTCCGGTGACGAAGTCGCTGGTGGCATTATGTTTTTGTTGTCCGCCCGTACATACGTCCATGCGAATTTTCTGTTTTCTCTGCAACCGCTTATCCGATTGACACAAAATTTTCACCATGGGTGCAACTACTCATGAAGAATGTTTTTATGACAATTACACCATATGTCAGGTGGTGTAGCAGCCATGTTGGAAAAAAGGAAAAACTTTGGAGATCTGTATCACTGAAACCTCTCCATGGAAAAAATTGAAACTTGGCACATGTGAAGTACTCCCCATGGGAAACAAGGGTGATTTTTTGATGATGTCACGGGTGGCTTTGTTATGACATCATCATTGCATACGTCAAACACTTTATCCAATCAGTATGAAAATTTTTGAGGGTCATGTAGGGCTAAATTGGAATTGGGTAAAAAATTGATGCTGTCAAAAATCACGAGGTTTGGCAGCCCTATTGTTCTGAACATAAAACCTTCAAAAATCTTCTTCTCCAGAACAGCTTGACAGAGCGAGGGAAAACTTCACCCACATGTTCCCCAATCCTTGGGGATACCAAGGTGTTCATGAATAATTAATATGTCACATGGTCTGGCAGCCATGTTAGATTGAACGAAAATCTTTGAAAAATTTTCTCTTGAACCGCTTCATCAATCGACGTGAAGCATCACAGTTATGATCTCGTCATCATGGGGAATGTGTTTTAAATTTCAACCTGATTGGATGCATAGTCTGGCAGCCAGAATTATTTAATATTTTGAATCTGGGTTGAGGGATTTAAATCAAACTTGGTACAAGTGTGTATAATAATGTAATAATGTGGGCGGAGGCATATCTGACAATGTCATGACATCGAAGAGTGCCTCTCTAGTTTTCTATGGTTTTCAGATGTACACACACTCATGCACACAGAGAATTGCCTTATTTAATACATAGGTAGTAGGATGATGGAACTTACACAAAGTGAAATTTATCAGTACACATCAGTATACTCTTACATCAATTTCTCAGACATACAGCAAGTAAATGACAGACAGATCTATAGAGGATATGGAAATCTCAGTCTCAATTTGCATATGGGATCCCAGCCACAAATTCAGATGGGAACATGAAACAGACCAACTCCATTTTCTCTTTAACTTAATTTCCCTTACCCTTCAAGAAGGGAAATAAAAATCATGGTGTACTACTTTTCCCCATGGGCTGGTGTCCCAAATTCACACCTGTCTCTTTCAGATGATGTGCAATCCAAACCTCTCAAAATCAATGGCATCTCTCATTTTAAAAAAGCGGAGGCATCAGGCCGAGAGACAGGTTGGTGGCCTCTCCGTTTTCTAGCACCTCACCACCAGTCGCTCCCTCTGCTCATTCATCCCTCCATTCCTTCATCCATTCCCTCAGGTCATACACATTCTTCCAGCAATCTCATGAACCTCCTAAAATCCAAGTTAATTGTTCACCTCCTCTCCTTTGTTCCTCTTTTCTTCAACGTGCAGAACCACCTTCCTGAGTTGGTTCAATCCCACTGCTCACTCAAAGACTTCAAAATAGCAGAACACCACGATATGAAGTAATCCTCCATCCCTACCCATGATCTTTGTTACCCTGATTAATGCACCCCCACCCCACCCCACCTTCGATTCGAGGGAGTTACGTTTCCTTCTCTCACCTCTCTGTACTCCTGTTTGTTCATCCCTATACTTGTTGCATCCACCAGTTGTACCAGTGTGTTGCTTTCTATCTTCTGTCAGCTCACCCTTCCATGAGCCTACACATTTTGTGAATTAAAACAAAAAAATCCCTGAAACTTCAGCCAAACCTTTTCCATCAGAGGAGCCAAGAGTCATGAGGTTGGCAATGAAATGCAATGGATAATTAAAGACAGAGTTAAAATTATTTCATGGATTATTCAACATCAAAACAAATTTCAGGTTATTGTACACCACTCCTACCCGATTCCAAATCCAGGCGATGCATGACGTCATTGCTGGGTGCCGAAGCTCGGGAGTATTCAGTTTTTACTCGGTTTGTTTGTTTGTCCGGCTGATATCTCAGCCATCATTTGAGCTATGAAGCTGAAATTTGGGCTCAAAAGTGAAGATGTGCTTTGGCAAAAACAATATTTTTCATTTTTTGGTTAATAAATGAATTGATTAATTACTTATTTATTATTTCCTTATTTATTTTCTTTCTCATCTGGGCAATATCTCAGGCACCTTTGGAGCTCGGAAGCTGATATTTGGACAAGACAGTGAAGAAGTGATTTGGCTATAAGGGGTATTTTTGATTTATTGATTCATCAATTAATTGATAAATTATTCATTTTTTGATGAATTACTTAATTTTCAAAAAATTACAAATTCAGATGAAACAGTGGTGGTTTTGGTATGCTATCAGAGAATTGATTGAGAAATTAATTTTTTACGATTATTATTGAATAATTTTAATGATTGAATTCATCAATTATTGTACCTGGCTCCCTCCCAATTTCGTCTCCATGTGCTGCATGGGGGCATCGCCAGGCACCCGGAAATGTCACGCGCTGGAGGGAGGATTTGCTCTTTATTTACTTGGCATGGGGACGGTGTACTTTGAATGTAACTCTACTTGTACTTTCTTCATTCAATCTGTGTACAGTTGTATGGGGTCACAAAAAAAATTCTCGGTTTTTAAAAATAAACAAATAAGCTCAGTTGAAACACAATGGCTAAAGTCAAACTTGAGAGTTTAGTTTGCTTTCCTTGATGGAAAAAAGACAAAGTTTCAAAACCCAACATATACACATGTTCCTACAAATAGGGCAGCAATTTCGAATTTGGCCAGGGTACCATCACGCGATTGGGAAAGACACCTTGTATGGGATCATCAAGTCCACCAAATAAGGCAAAGCAAGATGGGGCACCAAACTTAATGTCCATCCAAAATACAGCATGCTCAGCGATGCAATGAGCAGTCTGCAAAGCACCAGTGTCAGTTTGTCGTCAGGTCGAGAAAATAACCCAGCCTAACCTCAAAGGCGAGGATACTATGTTTAAACGAACAACTTGTACAGAAAACCTGAAACCAATTTAACAAGCATGTAAATGAATAACTTCTCACAGCTTGAATTAATTATATGGAAACATTATTCATTTATTATGCACATCCACACTTAGGATACTGTAGATGTGGTAGATGTGGTGAAATGGTAGATGTAGAGAAATGAAATAAAAATCGAAAATCAATTTTCCAAAGCTGACGCAATCGTTCGCTTTTGAACTCGCCGTATGGTGCTATTTGTACAGCCAAAAAATTCACTTCCTCTATAAACATTTATGCTACAACACATGATCTCCAAATGCTTGGGCATACTAAGATTATACTTTGGAAAGTTAATAAGTCACTCAACTCTAATGATCACAAAACCGACCCAAACGTCTTTGCCTCTCAATGTAAATGTCCCTTGGGTTGGTCCATTCATGCCTGTAACTCTGGTTCATGATGCAGGGAACCCAGGTACAAATCCCATATACCAGGTGTTTGTCCATAGTCTACTAATTTAATTGTAATTCATGTAGGAGTAGTGATGTCCACTCGTGACTTTGTCTCACGTGTGATTATACATGTACAATCTGGCAAAGAGGAAGCGCATTTACCTTTCAGTCATGTAGTCTGAATTTGACTCCCGACGCGACTATATAAACTGCCGGATTGATGTTTTTTGCAGGCAGGGTGTTGCATCATAAAAAGCACTGACCCTCTGTTGGATGATAAGCTGGGTGTCCTGTCTACTAGCATTCGTTTGTGGACATTTAAGATCCCACAGTGTCTTTCGTGAAGAGTAGGCGAGTGAACGTTCCATGGTAAATTCCAAATTTTTGCTCCGTGCAGCAAACCACCCAGTGCAGTCTTTGCTGTGGAACTACTTTGGCAGCACCAACACTGCCTTGAAAGAGAACACCACATGGATTATATAACCTATTCTTCCACAATGTCACTTTCTTTTATTCGTCATTTATAATTTTTATCTTAAATTTGGTTTCATCTATCTATAATTCCAGGTGTGTGTGTGTGTGTGTGTGTGTGTGTGTGTGTGGTGTGTGTGTGTGTGTGTGTGTGTATGTGGTCCGCTGTTTCTCGACAACCTCTGGTCCGATCTAATTGAAACTTGCCAGTATATTGCTGGGACCTGAGATGTGCCTTTTCAAGGTTTGATATTAATCGGACAAGTGCTTCCCAAGTTATGGCCATTTATTTACCAACCAATGGCAAGACACGTTGTTGCGGTGGCGTGGCCGATGGGGAAGGAAACTCAGCCGCGTTCCCCATTACAGGTTACAACGTACGGGCTTCCGGAGAGTGATGACTTCGTGTATTCTAATAATTTCTCGATTTCTATGCGCATTTATAGATAAACACAATGGCCCATTATGATCGTTTTCATATTAGACGGTGTATAAATTTCGGGAACACAGAGTGCTGGTATGCTCCGAACCAGGAAGTAAATTTTTCTCTTCTCTTCTCTTCTCTTTGTTTTTCCTTGCCACGACATTGCGAAAAGGTAAAATACGTTGGCGCTAATTGAATAATTGGGTATTAAAAATAAATTGCGAATAATCGTAACTGCGAATAATATCGAACTTCCGGGTCACGCACGTACGGGCACGTGAGAGCGAAGAAACGGCCTGTGTGGTTTATTTATTTATTTATTATTATTTTTTTTTTTACGGGCACGTACTAGTTCTTTAAATTTTGGGAGATATGAATGACATGAAGGCACTCAAAACCTTCTTCGTTTTCAATGCATTGTCATTTTCATCATTTCCAAGGTTTGTAATTCATTGCATTTAACTGTGGCCACAATCGGTCACGTTCCTTCATCATTACCTCCATCACCAACGGTGGATGATGGTTGTTTTACTGCAACATGTCCCAGGTCAACAAGAGCTTCATGGTGTTGTTATTGTTGGGGTTCTTGTTAAGGATCGATTTTTCAAATGTGCACCCAATGGTCAGACAGCTGCAGGACCCCACCCACATCTGTCCCTTGACTCCACCCACCATGGCACCGAGACAAAATGATATGGCCACCATCTTGGTTTTCTGGTGGCCTAACACATTAGGCCGGAAGGCCTCTGCTGATTAAACTAATCATTTGTCGAATAAAAATTATTAGCAAAATTTCATCAAGTTTAATTTAATTCTTTAAATTTTGCGCCAAACGTGGCTCCCTAAAAAATAGCATATATACATACATATATATAATACAGGGTGTCCCAAAAAATGTACTCACATTTTGGTCCTCATAACTCATTGAATTTTCATTTCTTTTCAGATCAAATTGACCCTAATAATGCCAGAAGTATGACGAGTTTTGAAGAAAGAAAATTTATCATAAAGTGCTACTGGAAGCACGAAAACATCATGGAAGTGCAAAGACAATTTAGAAGACATTTTCACAAAGATCCACCAATGCGACGCACCATTGCTCGCATCCGAGATAAGTTTGAAACAGATGGAACTGTGCATGACGTCCATAAGAAGCGTTCAGGAAGACCACGGTCATCAACCACCCCCGCAAAGGAAAATCAATTGCTGGAAACCCTCCACCGATCCCCACGGAAATCTGTACGACAAATGGCTCGTGAGACAGGAATCCCAAAATCAAGCGCCCATCGCATTTTGAAGCGAATTAATTGGAAAAGTTACATTCCAAAATTAATCCACGCTCTAAATGAAGACGATCCTGACCGGAGAGCTGAATTTTGTGAGTGGTACCTGGGCAAATGCGAAGAGATGCAGCATTTCCATCCAAAATTGTTTGGAGTGATGAGGCCAGCTTCAAGTTAAATGGCTCAATTAACCGACACAATTGCACGTACTGGGCTCCTGAAAATCCGCATGTTACGATGGAACACCATTTAACTTACCAGGGGTTACTGTGTGGTGTGGGATATCAGCATTGGGCATCCTAGGACCATTCTTTTTTGACCAAACTGTCACTGGGGATGTTAACTTAAACTTGCTGCAGGAATCCGTTGGTCCATGTGTCGAAGAGATATTTGGTGAGAAGAGATTTACTTTCAGCAAGATGGAGCACCTCCCCACTACCACCGTGATGCAAGGGCCTATCTCGAAGCAACTTTTCCGAACAGATGGATTGGGCGAAGAGGTATTGTTGAATTCCCTGCGCGTTCCCCAGACCTCACTCCAATGGACTTCTCTTATGGGATATCTCAAAGATAAGGTTTACGCTCAAAACCAGCAACAGTCGATGAGCTGAAAGAGGAAATTGAAAGACAATGTCTTGCAGTTCCAAATGAAATGTCGTAACGCTGTTGAATCCATCGGTCTGCGTTATCGGCTGTGTTTGGAAGTGATGGTCTCAGTTTGAACATTTGTAAACATGCATTTATCCATTTATACATTTACCATTAATCTTGTTTCTAAGTCAATAAACAACACATTTATTATCATTTAAAGAGTGAGTACATTTTTTGGGACACCTGTATATATATATATATATAATATATATATATATATATATAATATATATATATATATATACATATATATATATATATATATATATATATATTGACCGGCGTAGTGGGTGCGCCTGTAATCCAGCTACTCGAAGGCTTGGGTTGGAGGATCGCTTGAAGACGGGCACTCTGGGCTGCGCTATGAGAGGGTGTAGGGCACCCGGAATCATGCGAAACCCAATCCTTATCCCTGTGTCGTAAGAGGTGACCAGGGTTGTGTCAGGAATAGACGCGGGAGCCCACGGGGCTTAGCTCAACCGAAGGGGGGAACAATTACCGTCCTCATGGTAAGATGCCAGATGATATTCTCACCTCAGAACTCTGCGTCTGCGGGACACTGCTGTTGGGTTGACATTCTGTGGTCAATATCCGTATCGCATAATCGGCGCTAGCTCAACCTGGCAGCGGAATGGCCCCAAGTAGTTTCTGATATTATTCGTATAGCTTGTAACACTGTATAAACAATGACAGACAATTTCGCCGCTGGAATACCGGTGACAGACGCTAATTAGATGCCACAAAAATCACGCAAGCTCAACCGAACAGCGGAACGGCTAAAACCAACGCAGAATGCTAGTAAGGGGTCCCCTGTGTACAAAAGGAGCACTGACAGACAACTTGGTAGCTGGGCCCCCCAGGAAAGACGCTCCTAGTTCGGGATCCTTTGGTTGCGCTAGCTCAACCGAACAGCGGAACGGCTAAAACCAACGCAGAATGGTAGTACCAGGTCCCCGAGTACAAAAGGAGGACTGACAGACAACTTGGTCGCTGGGCCCCCAGGACAGACGCTCCCAAGTGGTGCGTTCTATGTCAAGTGTACACATTTTTCAGCGAAATGTTGACACATCGTCTTAGATTTCACTCTTTTTTGTGCAAGTGTTTTGTATCCACGGTAAAACATTGTCAATTTTCAGACCTGGGGCCAATCGGGGCCCATGTTAGGGCCCCCCAAATTTGGGTGCCCCCGGTTGCACCACATTCTTCCAATGGCCATATCACAGGTTGTGGTCCGATTTGGATGATCTTGGTATCAAAATGCTCGTAAAAGCGAGATCTTTCGAATCGCGTAAAGTAAAATCACTCCGAAACAGTAATTCAAAAAGTTATAGTTTGGGGCGCCCTTTAACCTTGGGCCCCTGCTCCCCAGCCAAACGATGGTCCCGATTTTTTCGTGTGAGAATACCCCTTCATATACTCCAACACCTCAGCATAAATGAAAATGGGATCTCAATGGGTTCACGTGTGATGATGGTTTTATTGTTCGGGTCACATCTATCGATAATTCCAGCAATCTCTGTGTGTGTGTGTGTCTGTCTGTCTGTCCGTCTGTTTGTCTGTTTGTTTGTTTGTTTGTCTGCGACCGCCGTTTCTCGACAACCGCCGGTCCGATCTGATTGAAACTTGCCAGGAATATTGCCGGGGCCCCGCAGATGTGCCTTTTCGAGGTTTGATGTCAATCGGACGAGCGGTTCCCAAGTTACGGCCATTTATCTGTCAACCAATGACAAGACACGGTACTATGACATCACAAATGACGTAACAATTAATGTGATTATTTATTTATTTGTTTATTTATTTTTATTATTTTTTTTGCACGATTGACGGTCAGATCTGATTGAAACTTGCCAGGAATATTGCTGGGGACCCACGGATGTGCCTTTTCAAGTGTTGATATTAATCGGACGAGCGGTTCCCAAGTTACGGCCATTTATCTGTCAACCAATGACAAAGACACGGTGCTATGACATCACCAATGATCTCACAATTAAGGCTTATTTATTTTTTATTTTTATTTTTTTTTTGCACAATTGACGGTCCGATCTGATTGAAACTTGCCAGGAATATTGCTGGGGACCCGCGGATGTGCCTTTTCTAGGTTTGATTTCAATCGGACGAGCGTTTCCCAAGTTACGGCCATTTATCTGTCGACCAATGACAGGCACGGTGCTATGACATCACGAATGACGTCACAATTAATATTTTTTTTTTTGTTTTTTTTTTGCACGATTGACGTCACAATTCTTCTTCTTCTTCGTTTGGTATGACATCACAATCGACGCTGGGGACCTGATTATGTGCCTTTTCAAGGTTTGATATCGTTCTTTATCTTTCAGCTGTTTCCCAAGTGTTTCCAAAGTTTGAAAGCTGTTTTTTCCCAAGGTTGAATTAATTGTTCAAATTATTAATTAATCCAAAGGTTTGAATTTTCCCAAAGGAAACAGCTGTTTCCAAGGGTTTGAAAGCTGTTTTTTTCCAAAGGTTTGAATTATTGTTGTGCTTGGTAGACATTGTGAATACATTTACAGAGAGAGGGGCGAGAGAGGAGGGGGGAGAGAGGGGGGGAGAGGGGGGCAAGAGAGGGGGCAAGAGAGGGGGGGGCAAGAGGGGGGCGAGAGAGGGGAGGGAGAGAGGGGGTGAGAGAGAGGGGGCGTCACAATGCAAGAGGGGGGGGGGGGAGAGAGAGAGGAGGCGAGAGAGGGGACGGGAGGGGGGGATGAGAGTGGGGGCGAGAGAGAGGGGCGAGAGAGGAGGGGAGAGAGGAGGGGAGGAGAAGGGCGAGACTAGGGGGAGAGAGGTGGGCAAGAGAGGGGGAGAGAGAGGGGGGCAGAGAAGAGAGGAGAGCGAGAGGCTGCACATACTAGCACTCACCTACGGGCACGCACCTACGGACCGTACTAGTATCACTAATTCTTGATTCGACATTGGGCGACGTTTGCCGTTATCGTTTCAATGACGTCACTGCTGGCAGGCGACTTTATGTCTAAAATTGACAATCATCATCTCTGGACTATTATATATATATATATTTAATTATATATAATATTTTTTATATTGCATCATTTGCGAAAAATTATTCTGCCTAATGTGTCTATTGATTTTTAAGTGTACATTTTTTGTAAAACCATCATCGAATTAAGTTATAAATGGATAATCTCAGTTTTTGGCATATTTTGCAGTAAGCATGGCGACTGAAAATCGAGAGGAGTTCCGAAAAACTGTTGCGATCCGTTCAGCTGCCATAAAACGAAACAACGAAAAGATCTTGCAATGTGTCAAATGATATGTTGATGAATTTTCTTCAAAGGTGAAAAAAGATGACAGACTTTGTACTTCGCAGAAAAAAAATCTCAGTGTCACCAGAGTGTATTGAAGAATCATCTTCGACCAGTTCGAAATTATCATCAGAAGGTACTATCGAAGGCATTGCAGAATCTATTTGGACAGATGAGGACGAAGAGTTTTTGAGCGAGAAGCAGAAGTTGACCTATTAAACCAGTCGTTATCGAGATAGGCGAAAGCCCATTCGACAAACGAAAGGCGGAAGGAACCCAGGGTACGTTCCTGAAAAGCGAAGTAAAGTGGAGATTCTGTGCGAAAGGAATTAGAACTAGTTGCTGGACCAAGCACTGGGAGAAAACACAAATACAGCGTCAAAATGTGATGAAAACTGCATGCCAGAGGTGATCAAAAGCTGAAAGAAAAATACGTTGTTTCGAGCCGTTCAGAGGCAAATACGTATACTGACAATATTTGCTAGGAATATGAGCATCAGAGGGATGATGAGTGAATTCAGTTGCTCCCAAAGAATGGCTGTGCAAACCAAAAATTTAGAGAAAGAAAATGGTATGCTATCGTCTCCACATCCCAAACAGGGTAAAATATTGCCTGACGAAGTGAAATCCCGCGCGTAACCGAATTTTACCGAAGTGATGAAGTCACCGAATAATGCCGGAAAAAAGGATGTGTGGTGGTCAGGAATGTACATGGAAAAGACAAAATTCAAAAGTGCCTGTTATTAAACAATCTCAAGGACTGTTCAGAAATCAAAGAGAAGAACCCTGGCTTGAAGTTGGATTCGTGAAGTTCGCCATGCTCCGTCCCTCGGAGTGTGTCCTGGCCGGTTCAGGCGGTACACACAGTGTATGTGTATGTACGATACATCAAAATGTGAAACTCATGATGTTTGGTTCCAAATGCCACAGATAGCCGAACTTCCTAACTATCATCATGTGATAGCACGCATAGTTTGTAACCCAGCACAACCGGCATGGTATTTCAGAACTTGTGAAAGTTGCCCATCAATTGAAGACTTCAAAACCGAGCTACTGAGTGCTTATAAACTAGACTACTAGAGGATATTGATGAAATTCAGTTTAAACGGTGGACATCCACCAACAGATCTGAACTGAGCTCCATGGTCCTGCCTTTGGAAGAATTCATTAATCAATTCTGTGAAAGCCCGGTGAAATTAGTGAGACACGATTTCATTGCCAAGGCCCAATCTCAGTTTCTGAAAAATAAGAAAGACTAAATCGTGGAAGGAGAATTTTCATTATTGGAGACTTTCTCAGAGAACTATTCGTTTGTCCTACAGGATGCGGCCCAAGGATTCCATTGGAACTGCTCTCAAGCGACATATCACCCCTGGGTTTACTATTTCAAATCGGACGATGGCAAATTAAACCACGATTCGTTCACGATTATATCAGAATGCATACTCACACGACGTTGTCTCAGTCCACCTCTTCCAAAGAATGCTCATTGAACACTTGAAATCTAGCTTTGTAAATGTAAAGAACTTTAATATTCTCAGATGGTTGTGCTGGCCAATGTAAGAATTGCAGCCTTCATAAACCTATATCGTCACAAATCAGAGTATGGTATTGACGCAGAATGGCATTTTTGCCACAAGTCATGGCAACGGCCCTTCAGGATGGCGTGGGAGGACAGTCAACGAGAAGCAACACGTGAGAGCCTGCGTCGACCTTACGACAGTCAAATTATTTCTCCAAAAGATCTTTTCGCCTTTGCTGAAAATGGTTTGATGAAATTGAAGTTCGGTTACGGGATCCAAGAGGTGTATGACGAGGAAGAACGAAATCTGGAGAAAGGTTAAAAACGGCCAAAACCATAGCTGGAACTCAAAACTTCATGCCTTTCATCCCTATTTCTGAAACTGCTCTTCAAGTACACGAATTCAGCCTTAGCGAGGAACACCGTATCGAGTCAGCTATTTCAAAATCTACACCAACTTTTAATGGGAACTCTCAAGTTATGTCACAGTGCACTATGATGGAAAATGATGGCTTGCCTGCATCATGGAAGCTTTCAGGACACTCATGAAGTGAAAGTGAATTTTCTTCCTCCAAACGGGCCTGCAAATAGTTTCTTTTTTCCTGACATTGAAGATCACTGCATTTTAGACATTCTGATATACTTCTTTCTGTAGAACCAAAAACTGCTACAGGTAGAGACCTACCACAATCAGTAAAAAAGAAACACAGCTGTCAAATAAAACATTGGTTGGCAAAAAATCTTGACTATAATATGCGAGGACAAACTCTTACTCATACAAGTATCACTTCCAGTTCCTGCATGTGCATTTGGAAAATTTATGTACAATATACTGATATAGTATTGGAAATCTGTGTTCAAATATTGTGCTATGTATTGTGGCGTA